>CAUYUJ010021693.1:8267-10767 GCA_963575745.1 Prorocentrum cordatum | reverse complement strand
ACCCGCCAGTCTTCCACATGTTCCCTCGTCTTCAGTTCGACTCCCTCCCTTCATCCCTCCCTCCTTCCCGCCCGTCTTCTCCCTCCCTCCTTTCCTCCCTCCCCATCCCCGTCTTCGTCCCTCCCCCTTCGTCCCTCCCTCCCTCCCCTGTCTCCCTCCTGCTCTACACTCACTCACTCATTCCTCTCCTTCCCTGCCGCACCCCTCCAAGCGTCAGGTACCCCGCCCCTCCCTCCTGCCACCCTCCATCCCTGCATGCCTCCACTAAGGGGGACGACGGATGACATAAACATAAAAACTCTGAGGTCCGCGCGGACTTCTCGGATCCGCGCTGGGGCCCCCCTGTCGGCGCCTCCGGCGCCGCCCCTGGCCCGCTGCGCGTGCCAAGGAGGGGGCCCCAGCGCGGATCCGAGAAATCCGCGCGGACCTCTGATTTTTTATGTTTATGTCATTCTTCGTTCCCCTATCCACCTCTCCCCCTCCGCTATCTGCACATCCGCGCCCCTCTGCTCGTCCTCCTCCCTCTTCCGCGCGCGGGATTGCCTTCGGCCCGCGGATAACCAACAGAGTCGTGCAGCATGGCCAGAACTGCCGCTTCTGGGGGGGGGCAGCAAGCGGCGGGAGGCCACGGGTAGGGTGCGCTCTCGCCGCGTCCGGCATCGCCCTTGTCCTCTGCCGCCATCCCTGACGCTGCCTCCTTTGCACCATGGAGTGCAGAATCGGCCCTCGAAGTCGACACCTACACGTCTCGACACACATTCTCTGGGAGCGGCTTTCCACCCTGCGTCGTTTTTGTTGCCGGTCCCGCGGCCCGTCGAGGGCCCAAGACGTTTGCCTTCTCGCCTTCTTGTTCCCGATGGGCTGTTGAGGTCTCAACATGGCCCCAAGACGGTCCAACAGAGCCCCAGAAGTGCCCCAAGATAGCCCAAGAGGGCCCGAGGAGGAGGCGGAGAAGAAGGAGGATGGGGATGAAGATGAGGAGAAGGAGGAGGAGGAGGGGGAGGAGGGGGAGGAGGATCAGTGTAAACCCAAGGGTCATCAACGATGTTGGAACAAACCCTCCCTCCAAACTTCCTCTTCATAGGCCCCTTACAACGGTTCATTTCCATTGAGGGAACTGCCCCGTTGGAAGACAACCCTTCGAAGACCCTGAAGCATGCCAAAACATTGTTCTCGGGATTCCAACGCCATGGATCAACGTGACTGTTGCGTTTACAGTCCTGAATCCTGCCAAGACGCCGTTCTTGGGACGTCAGTACCGCGAATGAACGTAACTGTTGGCCCTCAGTCAATATCCTGAGTCCTTCCAAAGCACCATTTCTGCTACTTGGAGCATGGGGCTCAGTGAAACTCTTGCAACTTGTATTGACAAATGTGCGCTGCACTAATGCGGGAACCACATGTTGAAAAAGAGCTGCCCTCAATCCGTTGATTTTTTGCATATGTTTAAAGCGAATGTGCGCAACGTTAAGGCGATAACCACATTTTGAAAACGGGTTCGCCTCAATCCGTGAAGCTCTGGCACATGTTTAAACGAATGTGCGCGGCGCCAAAGCGATAACCACATTTTGAAAACGGGTCGCCCTCAATCCGTGAAGCTCGTGCAGATGTTTGAAACGAATGCGCGCGGCGCTAAGGCGAGAGCCACATTTTGAAAACGGATCGCCATCAATCTGTGAAGTTGTTGCCAAGTTTGAAACTCCGGGGCCATAAATGATGTTAAGCACTGGCCTCGGGGTGCGACAGGAAGGAATTATGTATAAGGAAAGGAGGAGGAGGCGGAGGAGGACGAGGAGGAGGAGGAGGAGTGGGGTGGGGAGACGAGAATAAGTAGGAAAGGAACCGCCTCCTGGTTGCCCAGGGGGAGGCGGAGGAGGAGGAGGAGGATGGGGAGGAGAAGGAACTTGAGGAGGAACTGGAGGAGGAGGAGGATGAGGAGGAGTGGAGTGGAGCAATCGGACGTAGTCCGTTCGGGAACCCAGAGACGCCAGGGGGGCCATCCAGAATTTCTCGGAGAGCCGTGGGGGGCGACATCCCACGGCACACCGCGACAGGCCCCCCTGGCCTCACAATTTACTCAGAGGCAGCGCCAGCCGCGTGAGAAACGATCGCGGCTTCGGCTGCCGAAACATGCATAGCCTCTAGAACAGACTTGCTGGGACCCGATCTGGACGGATGGAGGCCTCGCCTGATCCTGCTGAGGTTTTCGAGGCCTTTGCCAGTGGGTCCCAGGGCCCTGCGCTCTCTCACTTGGTGGGTGAGAGGGCAAGGGAACTGTAAGCTTTTGACCTGGTGTGTGGCCGTATGGCCGCACTTCACGCAGAAGAACATTTGCCACTTGGGGATGGTGGCCAACGTGTGGGAGGGGTGTATCGCCTTGCCACTGATCACACGGGGACCCCTCGACCGTGGCGGCGGCTGGAATAACCTGGCAAGCATCGACGATGATGAGGCAGGCAGAGCATCGCCATTTGTCTGCACACCGCTCGAATTTGTGCTG
>CAUYUJ010021692.1:105477-135077 GCA_963575745.1 Prorocentrum cordatum | reverse complement strand
CCTCCTCATCCTCATGCTGCTCCCACTCCCACGGGGCCTCCAATCGGGCGCGGGCTGCAATGGACACCGCGGGCCCGTGGATCCGGCGCGTGGGCGCCCGACCCAACGATCGGGGAAAGTACCCCCCGAAACATGGCGACGGTGCCGCCTTATTTGGCGACGGAGCACGTCGCCAAAGTCTCCCGCGTTCTGGGTCATTCGGCCGTTCCCGCCAGGGCACCGAGCTCCGTAATATGTGTGGACACGCGACCCGTCGCTAATCAGCTCGCCTTTCCCCGTGCAGTTGCTTCCTTGATCCGAGTGCTACGGCTCCCCCCCTATTCTGTCCTCGGACTCAACAGCCGCAACCTGCCGACACACTAGCAGAGGGCGGGCGAGGCCCCGGGAAGCGCTCTGGACTGGTGCCTCGTTCGCCCTCACACTCATTGTCCACCTATCGCATCATTCCTATCATCAAGCTCCTCCTCCTCCTCCGCCCCTCCTCCTCCTCACCCTCCGTTTCCTCCTGTTCCTCTCCCTCTTCCTCATCATCAGCAGCATCATCATCAGCAGCATCATCATCGTCACCACCACCACCACCACCACAATCATCATCATCATCATCAGCATCAGCAGCATCAGCATCATCATAGTCGTCATCATCACCATCGTCATTGTCATCATAATCAGCAGTACCAGCAGCAGCAGCATCGTCACCATCGTCGCCATCATCAGCATTCTCATCATCAGCATCAGCATCACTCTCAGCATCATCATCGTCATTGCCATCGTCATCATCATCAGCATCATCATACTAGTCATCATCACCACCACCTGCACCATCGTCGACAGCATCAGCATCATCATCATCACCATCGTCGTCATGATCACCATCATCAACCTCATCGTCATCATCATCATCATCAGCATCAGCATCGTCATCATCAACGTCATCATCACCACCACCACCACCATCATCATCATCATCATCATCATCATCACCATCATCATCATCATCATCATCATCATCATCAGCATCATCATCATCATCGTCGTCATCATCATGATCCGGATTATCCTCATCAACACGATCATGATCACCAGCCAGCATCAGCGATAGCATCAACGACATCATGACCATCATCATCATCATCATCAGCATCAGCATCAGCACCATCATCGCCATCATGATCATCATATTCCTGCTCATAGTTATCGTCCTTATCGTCGTCAGCATCATTCGCATCGTCATTATCATCATGTCAAATCACCATTAGCATCAGCATCACCATCATCATCCGCATCATCATCACCCTCATCATGACCATCAGTACCAGCACAAGCACGGTCACCATCGCCATCGGCATCGACATCATCATCATCATCATCATCATCATCATCATAATCATCATCATCATCATCATCATCATCATCATCATCATCATCATCATCATCGCGGTCATCTACGTCACCTCCATCACACACCATAACCAACATCGTCACCATCACTATCATCACATCATCGCCACCGTCATCATCATCACCATCATCATCATGATCAACAGCATCGTCAGCATCATCATCAGCTGTATAATAATCCTACTCATCGTCATCGCCGTCGCAATCGTCATCGCCATCATTTCCGGCCTCATCGTCATCACCACCATAATAATCATGATGATGATGATCATCATCATCATCAGCAGCGTCATCAGCATCACTGTATTCATCGTCCTCATCATCGGCACAGTCGTCGTCATCGCCATCGGCATTGTCGTCTCATCATCACCAGTATCATCATCGACAGCATCACCAGTATACTCAGCAACGATGTTTCATAAACATCCTAGCCTCAACAACAGTATCACCACCACCATCATCAATGTCGCCATCTTCTTCCACTCCTCCCCATTCCTCCCATCTTCACTCTCCTCCTCCTCCTTAACCTATTATGCCTCGTCCTCCTCCTCATTCCACTCCCCATCCTCCCCAAACTCCTCCTCACCGTTATCGTCAACCTCATCTCCCTTCATCAGACTGGAAAATTGTTCGGCACGTCTCATCCTGACTTCCGACGGTCCGTTGCGTTTGCGGTCGCTTCGGGCGAATCTCTTGCAACTCCCAGTGCTGTTTTGATGCGTGGGGACCGCTGATGAGACAGAACGGTGAGTCATCACACGTTCTGCAGCAAGGCGCCTCTCGGCCGAGCCATGTCGCGCCAGCACTGAGCCGCTACCACGCGCGAGCGAGGCGTGCGGGCGGGCGCAGCGAAGTGGCGGCGGCCTTGCGCGCGGCGGCAGGCAACAATCTCGACGAGTAGCGCGCAACCTGCAACTGCACCAAACAGCCGCCACTGCCAAGTCAGTGGAGCCGCTGCGCCTGACGGGCCGCACGGGGGTGTGCGCAGGCGCTCGCGGAGCGCTCGGGCCGCACGGGCAGACAAACTGAGGTTGCTGCACTCCTCGTCCTCCTCGCGCCGTGATCGCAGGGCGCCCCAGCGCCGAGTGTGCGAAGTGACCTGGAGACGTGGAGGGCATCATTCGGGGCGACCTGGATGGCGTGGACCGAGTGCGCCCAGCACGATGTGTACATGAGGCGCCCGTCCAAAGCCAGCAGGAGAGCCCGTAGACGTCTAATGCTCCACGTGCGCCGGCAGGCCGCACTGGATCTCGGACTGGTCGAGCTGGATTTCGGCACCTCCTGGCCAGCCTCGCCATTTGACTACGGATTCGTCGAAGGGTGGCTGCAGGAACCCGCCTGCGAGAAGTGGGAGACGGAGATCGAGCCCGATACGACCAGCTACAGTGCAAAGATCAGGGCGTGCGAGAAGACGAAGGCGAGGACAGAGAAAGAGACGTGGGATGCGAAGCAGGACCCCACCATCCTCACCTACAGCGCTGGAAACAGCGGGTGCGAAGCACGGATGGCGACGGCAGAGCCCGTCACGAGCCCCTGTGAGAAGCGGGAGGCGAAGACAGAGCCCAATATGACCAGCTACAGCGAAGCGATCAGGGCGTGCGAGCAGGGAACGGCGGTGGAGCCCGACGAGCCCAGCTACAAGTATGTGAACAGTGAACGCGAGAAGTCGGAGGCGAAGCTGGAGCCCGACACGATCCGCTACACCACTGCGATCAGGGCAACAGTGGCGGAGGCAAAGTTGGAGCCCAATAGCACTAGCGTGTTCCCCTCGTCACCTCTCGTCGCCACGGCTGGATCAGTGAAAACGGCATGCGGCTCGGTTGCGGAGGCGAAGTTGGAGCCAAACGTGATCAGCTACAGCGCAGCAAGCGAGAGAGGAGCATGGGAGGCAAAGGCAAAGATAGAGCCCAACGTGACCAGCTACAGCGAAGCGATTAAGGCGTGCGAGGAGGGAACGGGGAAGTTGGACCCCGACACACACAGCCCTAGCCCTGTGAACGATGAGCCCAATATCACTAACGTTTCCCCCTCGACTACCCTCGTCGCCACGGCTGGATCCGAGAAAACGGAGTGCGAGAAGCGGGAGGCGAAGTTGGAGCCAGGCATCGTCAGCTCCAGCGCGGGGACCAGCGCGTGCGAGAAGGAGAAGGCGAATCTGGAGCCCGACACCCCGACTCACAGCTCTGAGAACAGCGAGTGCGCGAAGACGGAAGAAAAGGTGGAGCCCGACGCGATCTGCTACAGCGCCGCAGTCAGGGTGTGCGAGAAGGAAAAGGCGAAGCTCGGGACGGAAGAGCCAAGCTGCACAGGCATGGCGATGTGGCGGGCGCGAGCCGAAATCTCACGCAAGTGGCTGGGCCCGAGCAGGTGGCAGCGCGAGCGGGAGTATGAGGCGAAGCCGAAGCCCGACGTCGTCAGCTACAACGAGGCATTCCTCGAGGAGATCCTGGAGGAGGTCAGACGCACAGCGAGAAGTGCGAGAAGTGGGAGGCGAAGGCTGCGCCCGACATCATCAGCTACAGAGCTGGGAGCAGGGGGCGCGAGAAAGGCGCGGAAGGCACGGGCGGGCAAGCGCCGAGACGAGCGCCTGAGCGCGGACGCCCCATACCCCCTGGACGGGAGCCCCTTGAGAATGGGGGCATACCTGGGGGAGGGGCAAGCGCCTCAGGCCGCCGCGGAGAGGGCGGCAGGCGCGGCGGGGTCGCCGCGCGACTCGCGGGGAGCGAGAGGCGAAACAGCTGAATCAGCTCCTCATCCTCCTGCTCCTCCTCCTCCTTCTCCTCCTCAATCTCCTCCTCCTCCTCCTCAATCTCTTCCTTCTCTTCCTCCTCCCCCTGCTCCTCCTCCTCCTCAATCTCCTCCTCCTCCTCCTCCTCCTCCTCCTCCTCCTCCTCCTCCTCAATCTCCTCCTCCTCCTCCTCCTCCTCCTCAATCTTCTCCTCCTCCGCCTCCTCCTCAATCTCCTCCTCCTCCTCCTCCACATCGTGATCATCATCATCATCACCATCATCATCATCATCATCATCATCATCATCATCATCATCATCATCATCAGCATCAGCAGCAGCAGCAGCATCGGCATCATCATCATCATCCTCCTCCTCCTCCTCCTCCTCCTCCTCCTAATCATCATCATCATCAGCAGCATCATCATCATCATGATCATCATCAGCAGCAACATCATCATCATCATCATCATCATCATCATCATCAGCATCGTCAGCATCATCATGATCACCATCATCATCATCAGCATCATCATCAGCATGATCATCATCATCATGATCATGATCATGATCACGATCATCATCATCATCATCATCATCGTCAGCATCATCAGCATCATCAGCATCAGCAACATCATCATCATCATCATCATCATCACCATCACCATCACCATCATCATCATCAGCATCATCATCATCATCGTCAGCATCATCATCAGCAGCATCAGCAGCATCACCAACATCATCACCATCATCATCAGCATCATCATCAGCATCATCAGCATCACCATGAGCATGATCATCATCATCATCATTATCAGTATCATCATCATGATCATGATCATGATCACGATCATCATCATCATCATCATCATCAGCATCATCAGCATCAGCATCAGCATCATCATCATCACCATCATCATCACCATCATCATCAGCAGCATCATCATCATCATCATCATCATCAGCATCATCATCATCATCATCATCATCATCGTCAGCATCAGCATCATCATCCGTCTCTCGTCCTCCCTGCTCTCCTGTTTCTTCCTTGCAGTAAAACAGACAGGGTCAGAGTGCTACCAAAAGCGAGGCCCCCTGAGCAACGGGGGAGCTCTGCTGGCCACGGCGAGCCTCGGCGAAGGGCAGAGATCCCCGACCCAGGTCTACGGAACGGCCCGGGCACCGCAGACCCTCCCGAACCCGAAGCGGTGTTTACTTCAGCGTAATGACTGCGTCAGGGGCGACGATTGGCATGGCTCTTACCTAAGCGTTATGACTGCATCAGGGGCGACGACGGGGGCGAACAGCCCAGGGGGGAGCTCTACGTGTATCCAAGGGCGCCCATGGTCCATGCCTTCGGCGAGGCCCCTGGGCGAACGCGTGTAACGCCCGCCCCTGGGCTATTCGCCCCGATCGTCGGCTCCGACTGTATCCGATGGTTCCCCACGGTAGGTTCGTGCGGCGTCGGCGCACGCGAAGGTTTTTACCATAGGGCGGCGAGATCTATACATATCCACTGCTCCCTGGCCAGGCCCAGCCTGAACCCAGCAGCGGTGTATACGCCACGCCCTCCTGGCTTGGCCAGGAGGGCGTATACACAGCTCCTGGGTTCAGGATGGGCCTGGCCAGGGAGCAGTGGATATGTATAGATTTCGTCCCCCGATACCACCGCCTCGATCGTTCCACCTCGAATCGATCGCGGCCCCGATCGTTCAAGGCTGCATCCCGTCGGGTTCTGTGGCGGTGCCGTGCCCCTCGGTGCCTCCGCGTCGCCCTGTCGCGCGGAAGCCAACCTTCGACGCCGTCGCTGGCGCGTCGCCAGCTCGGCCGCACGGAAGAGCGCTCCTGGGCAGAGGGTGACCCCTGTGAAGAGGCCCTGGGTCACACAAATAAATGCATACAAGCAACATGACTCCCTATATCTCCCCCTATATTCTGGGCTTTTGTCTTCCCCCCCACTTCCAATATATTCCCATATCTTCTGGGGAATCGACGATGCATTGTGTCTGTGTGTTTTTTGTTCCCCTCCTGTCGGCGGTGGACAAACCTCCCTTTAATGAACCTCCCCTTAGTGAAAACGGCCTCAGACCGAAACCGACGGACCTGGAACAGCAAAAAATGACGGCCGCGACGCCCTCTCGCGAACCGAAGACGGCCAATTCCTTAATCGACGTGTTCCACCACCACCGCCACCATAAGTTGGAGGAATGAGGAGGTGGAGGAGGAGGAGGAGGAGGAGGAGGAGGAGGAGGGAGGAGGGAGGAGGAAAAGGGCGGAGGAGGAGGAGGAGGAGGAGGAGGGGAGGAGGAGGAGGGGAAGGAGGAGGAGGAGGAAGGGTAGGAGGGAGGAGGAGGTGGGGAGTATCGAGGAGGGGAGGAGGATGAAGGAGGAGCGGAGGAGGCGGAGGAGGAGGAGGAGGAGGGAGGAGGAGGAGGAGGCAAGGAGGCAGGAGGAGGAAGGAGGAGGGGAGAGGAGGAGAGGAGAGGAGGGAGGGGAGGAGGAGGAGGAGGAGGAGGAGGAGGATGGGGGAGGAGGATGGAGGAGAGGGAGGAGGAGGAGGAGAGGGATGAGGAGGGAGGAGGGAGAATGAGGTGGAGAGAAGGGAGGAGGAGGAGGAGGAAAGAGGGGAGGCAGGAGGACAGGAGGAGGGAGGAGGAGGAGGAGGAGGAGGAGGAGGAGTAGGAGGAGGAGTAGGGAGGCAGGAGGGGCGAAGGAGGGGAGGAGGAGGGAGGAGAGAGGAGGAGGAGGAGGAGGGGAGGAGGAGGAAGAGGAGGAGGAGGAGGAGGAGGAGGAGGAGGAGGAGGAGGGAGGAGGAGGGAGGAGGGAGGAAGGACAGGGTAGGAGGTCTGTCCACCTCCGATCCCGACCCCTGGTGCGCGACCTCCGGGGGCCGCGGGCCGGCCGACGCGGGGAGCGCGCGGCAGAGGCCGCTGCCGCCGCAGCGCGTTTCGGCCTGCCTGGGGGGTGGCCCATGGAGAGCTCGGAGGGGCCCCAGGGGCACACCAGCAGGCAGGACACCAGGAACAGGGCTCCCGAGATCTCTCCCCACACATATTTTCTGGGCGTCTGCCTTCCCCCCCCCCCACTTCCCCTCCCACACCAACAGGTAGGACACAAAGAGAACAGGACTCCCCAGACTCTCCCCCCTTCGGCGGTGGACAAGCCTCCCTTTAGCAGACCTCCCCTTAACGAAAACGGCCTGGGACCGAAACCGACGGCCTGGGACCGAAACCGACGGACCAGGAAAGCGAAGGGGCCCTGGGACACACACACGACACACACACACACACACACACACACACACACACATAACGAGACACAAAGAACAGGACTCCCCATACTTTCCCCATCTATCTTCTGGGCTTCTGCCTTCCCCCCCCCCCACTTCCCATAGTTTCCCAGATCTCTTCTGGGAAATCGACGACTCATTGTGTCTGTGTGTGTTTCTTTGGCCTCCTGAGAACAGTCGGGGGCGTCAAAAAGGGGGGCGTCCAAGAGGGGGGGGGGGGTGCAAATCATGCCTGACGGCACGTGCGCGGCCCAGGGGGGGTGCCAGGGACGTCATGAAGCAAGAAGAGGCACCACGGGATCCGGGGAAAAATCATGGCCCCCGCCATGATTTCCCCCCCCCCCTTAGTCATCCCCCCCCCTCTCTGCCGCCCCCGATCCCTCCTGAGCGAGCATGAAGGGGCCCCAGGACACACAATTAAATACACACAAATAACAGGATTCCCCATATTTTCCCATATTTTCTGGGCTTTTGTCTTCCCCCCCACTTCCCATATTTTTCGACGATTCATTGTGTCTGTGTGTTTGTTTCCCTCCTGAAAGCAGGGGGGGCGACCACGGCGAGCAGGCGAAGGCGGCTCCCTGGAGAGTGGGGCCCGCGCAGGGCGGCGCCGCCCCGTGCCCGCGGGGGGGCACGGCGACGGGGGTGGCCCCCGGACGCCGCCCTGCTGCAGCTCTGCGCCGCCGCCTCGCTCCTCCTCCTCCTCCCCCTCCTCCTCCCTCCTCCTCCTCCTCCTCCTCCTCCTCCTCCTCCTCCTCCTCCTCCCTCCATCCTCCTCCTCCTCCTCCTTCCTCCTCCTCCTCCTCCTCTCCTCCCTCCTCCTCCTCCCTCCTCCTCCTCCCCTCCTCCTCCTCCTCGCTCCTCCTCCTCCTCTCCTCTTTCCTCCTCCTCCTCCTCCCTCCTCCCCCTCCATCCCTCGCCCCCTTCCCCTCCTCTCCTCCTCCTCCTCCTCCTCCTCCTCCTCCTCCTCCTCCCCCTCCTCCTCCTCCTCCTCCTCCTCGCCAGCGCTCGGGCGTCCGTTCACCGTGCAGTCTTCGATTTCGTGCGCGTATTCTTCGCCAAAGGATCAAGGCATGTTTCGCCGATAGTTTTTCGTGCGCGTATTTTTCGTGCGCGTATTACTTTTTTTTCGCGCGCGTATTTTCCGCGCGCGTATGTTCCCGCCGATCCTCTCCCCCTCGAGGGTCCTCGCCGATATATTTCGGCCCCCGGTGGGCCCGAATACGTCCATGTCCACCGCCCGCCGGGGCTCCGCAAACTGACCCTCCAGGCGGTGGTCGTGTATAAACTCCCGCCTCGGGTCGAATTCCGCCTCCCCGCGCGCCAAGCCTCTGGCGAGAGGTCACTCCTACGTGTAGGTCGGGCATGTCCCACTACGGGCGGATTTTGGCAGAACAATGGAAGATTGGCGTTTGATGGACTCTGTTCGAAGATTCCTCCTGCAGAGGGGCATGCCCGACTTGATCTTACGTGCTCGCCACCGTGCCGCTGGGCACGGAGTGAACGTGTCCTCAGGTCCTGGGCCCGAGCCTCTGTGAAGGGGCCCTGGGACACACAAATAAAGACACACAAATAACCAAACTCCCCATATTTCCCTACATTTTCCGGGTGTTTGTCTCCCCCCCCACTTCCCATCTTTTCCCATGTCTTCTTGGGAATCGACGATTGATTGTGTCTGTGTGCTTTTTCCCCTCTTGACTCTGAGCCTCAGTCCTCACTCCGGAAGAGTCTCGGGAGCGGCCAAGAGGGGGGTGTCCAAGAGGGGGGGGTGCAAATCATGACTGGCGGCATGTGCGCGGCCCAGCGGGGGGAGCCAGGGACGTAATGAAATAAGAAGAGGCGCCACGAGATCTGGGGAAATATCATGGCCCCCGCCATGATATCCACCTCCCTCTGGTCATCACCCCCCTCTTTTCCGCCCCCGAACTCTGAGCCTCAGCCCTCACTCTGGAAGAGTCTTCGAGGGCACCGGACCCCGAACCCTCAAACCTCCCGGGGCTCTGCGCCGGCCCGCTGGGGCCTCCCGCTGCCCGCCGCGGCGTGTCGCATGACTTCTTCTTACCAGCCTCGAACGTATCCCTATTCCCAAGATTGACACGCCAAAAGGCGATGACAATCTTAGGGATTCGCCCTCAAACAATAAGGGAATCCCTGAGATCGAAATCGTGATGAGGAGGTGCCCAGCATAGGGATAGGGATATGTTCCAGGCTGGTAATCTTCGGGCCCAGGAGGGCCCGAGCCCACAGCCCGGGCACGGTGGCGGGCTGGGCCGAAGGCCACCAGCCGGAAGCCGGGCAAGGGCTGCCAAATCCGTGGCGGCTAAAATCGACCTCCGGGAAGCTGTCTTCGTCCTTCCGGGAAGGAGCCCGTGGACCGTTTCGCGTGCCGCGCCGCCTCCCGGGAAGCTGTCTTTTTTCCCTCCGGGGGGACCGCTTTAGCAGCCACGGCTTTAGCAGCCCTCGCCCAGCTTTCGAACCAGATAGCCGAGCCAGCGCGCCACCGCCGCAGTCGGGTCGGGCGAAAGGGGGGGATAGCAAAGGGGGGGGTTGATAATCAGCTCGGGTAGCTGACTTTCCCATCGCCTCCCGGCGCTGGAGGCGGCCGTGTATCGAGGTCATGGGCCCTCGGTGGGGCCGAAACCAGCTGCCTGCAGCAAATTTCGTAACCCCCCCTGTCCCAATCTTCCCAAGCTCTTCGGCACCGCCTGCACCCCGCGCCCTCCGGCCGCCTGAGGCCCCGCCCGCCCGCGCCCCGTCTCCCCAATTTAGTGCTTTGCGCGCGCCCCGCCTGGCTCTCTTAACCGGAAGAGGCCCGCTCTCGACCCGCAGACCAAAAAAGTCCCAGTCTTCCCCTTTCCTCCGGCCCGGCGCAGGAGCCCACCGCACCGACGACTGCCCCCTCTCCGCCTCCCGCATCCCGGGGCCCGCGGCGGCCTCGGCAGGCCGAGCGCGGCCTGGGCAGGGGCCCCCTCTGCGCCCGCGCGGTGCGCCTGCGCACCGCGCGGGCGCGGAACAGCGAGCGCCACGAGCGGTAAGAGGAGGAGGAGGAGGAGGAAGAGGAGGAGGAGGAGGAGGAAGAGGAGAAGGAGGAGGAGGAGGAGGAGGAGGAGGAGGAGGGAGGAGGAGGGAGGAGGAGGGAGGAGGGGGCGTGCAGTGGAAGAACGAATGAGTTTCGCGTGCTCGCCTTCTCTCGGGCTCCGACGGCCGAGGACGGCCCCAGAGGCCTGCAGGAGAGCCCCAGGACGGCCCAAGAAGCCCCACAGGAGGTCCCCCAGGCGGCCCCAGAGACTTCCAGGACGGCTATGCGTGCGAGCGTGGTAAGCTTGCCACGAGCGTTACGTCGGGCGTCTCCCCCTACAGGGGGATTCTCGACGAAACCAAAAAAATATCCCAAAAATGCTCCGAAATTGCAGCAAAAATAGTCCCAATACTATCTTTCGACTATTTTGGGATTTTCCCCCTGTAGAGGGACAGACCCGACTTAACACGAGCGATGGACAGGCACGCTCCACCACTCGCAGGGGAACTGCTCGCCGATGGCCTGGATCCGCCGCGGGGAAGTCATGATGCATCACGCCGAGGCGAACATGTGGCGGACTCCGGAGACCCTGAACCCAAAAATACTGTCATCTCTTGGGGGCGCATGTTTTACTTCCGTCACCTTCCGCCGCCCTTCCGCTGGCTTCCGCCGGCGGAGGCTGCCTCGATTCACTTCCGCCGACCTTCCGCCCTTCCGCCGCCTTCCGCCGAGGAAGAGATGGCAACTCCCTCGGTCCTCGAAGGCAAGGCCCTTTCTGGAACGCTCCATGTACTTTTCGGACGTCTGCGAGCAAGCACTCCGCGAGCAGTGGAGAGCGCTCGGTGAACGGAGGCCCAGCGCCTCGGAAGAAGGAAGTCCTGGGAGACCGCCTCGTCTCGCCGGGCGGCCGTGCCGCGGCAGGAGGGGCAGCCCAGCCGCCGCACGGGCAGCGCAGGCCGTCTCGAGATGACGGCAGGGGGCGTGCCACAAGTGCGCGCCCCTGGTGCTGCCAGCAGGCAGCGTGCGACTGGTAGAGCAGCGCACTCCATCGGAAGCACGGCAGGCAGAAGAGGACGATCAGTCTGCAGTGCCCTGGCACGTAATTACCTCTTCGTGTGGCTATGCTGCACTTGCTCGTGCCCGACACGTTCTGAGTCAGGGCGGCACGAGCTACCTCACACCGCTCTTTCCTCTTTCCATCCTCCTCCTCCTCCTCCTCCTCCTCCTCCTCCTCTTCCTCATCCTCCTCCTCCTCCTCCTCTCTGCTCCTCCTCCTCCTCCTCCTCCTCCTCCTCCTCCTCCTCCTCCTCCTCGTCCTCCTCCTTCTCTCTGCCTCTTCTCCTTCTCCTCCTCCTCCTCCGCCCTCATCTTCTCCTTCTCGTCCTGCCTCCTCCTCCTCCTCCTCCTCCTCCCTCTCGTTCTGCTTTCCCCCTGATGTTCCCCCCTTTCCCTCTTCCTTCGCCTCCTCCCTCCTTCCTCCTCTTGGCCCTGGCCAAGGATATGACACAGGGAAGGAGGAGTGAAGGGTGAGGAGGAGGGGCAGAATAGGAAGTGGAGGAGGCGGAGCCGGAGGGGGAGGAGGTCGAGGGGGAAAGAAGAGCTTGGGAAGAAGAAGAAGAAGAAGATGCGGAAAAAGAACCACAATAATCACAAGGAGGAGGGAGAGCGGGAGGAGAGGGACCCTTGCGACCACTCAGGAGCCCCACAACCCCTCCCGAGCCTCCCGAAAGCTACAGCACTATCGTGTCGAAGGCCTCGCCGTCGTAGCGCGGGGCGTCATGACCTCGACGCGGCCCCCGCCTCCCTCCGTGTCGGCAGGGACGGCGAGACTGCCCGGATGTGCCCACTGGCTATGCACCGGTGCCTGTTCGTGTGGTGTCCGTTCCGTGGGCGCCCGCGTGGGCCCCTCCCCGCTGTCCGATGCGGGCAGGACTTGCCCCAGGCCTGGAACACATCCTGGACCGGCTTTGGACCAGATTCGCCCCTCCGCAAGGGCGACGAGGAGAACGAGGAGGGGGAGGGGAGGAGGAACAGGAAGGGCGAGGAGGAGCAGGAGGAAGGGCCAGATGCGGTCCAGATGCAGGAAAAGCTGACTCCAATGGCGCCGCCCAGGGCCCTCATGAACAGACATCGAATTTTCACGTCAAGCAGCACTGCACAACCTCGGCACTGCGCAGCCTCTGGGTGACGACGTCAGGTCCGAGAAACGTGACCGCGGATCTGAAAAACGTGACCTACGGGGGGGGGGGATGCCCTTCAGACGAAAGGCGAATGCCGCACGTCTTCCAAGCACACTACTGTGCCAGTCCTCAGCACTCACTGCGCCCTGGAATGATCAAGGCTCGGTCTCGGGGGTCGCGGGGATTCGAAACTTTGCAAGAACAAATTGACTGTATAACTGAACATCAACTGTTGGAGGCCCGCGCGGATTTCTCGGATCCGGGCTGGGGACCCCCCCTGCCGGACGCGCGGCGCGCGCCAGAGGCGGCGCTGGACGCGCCGCAGGGCGGGGCCTCGCGCCGATCCAAGAGACCAGCGCGGAGCCCCAAAAGTTTATGCCAATGCAATGCCGTTCGTTCTTGTTCGATGCTGTGCGCCTGGCAGAATCACCTGTGGGCGGACCCTGCTCATCCCTGCTGAGTGAGCCAAGTCGGCCCGCGCTTCTTCCACGGAGACGACCAAATATGTTGGAAACACTACGGCGCAAACCAGCTCTCTGCACGGGACACACTAGTCAGCAGCAGTGAAGCGCGTATCGCACTAGAGAGATCACACTTTGAAGCAGCTCTTGAGATGTCATGTTTGCCTCCCGGGGGCGCTCTCGGAGAGCAGGCCACTCCTGCAGAGGCCCACTCGGGCAGAAGCCGCTGCTGCTGCCGGGAGCGGCGCCCATGCGGAAGAGAGTAGAGCGCCAGCCCAGCGCAACACACAACGAAGTCTCGAGCGGAATCGCCGCTTCCGTTGGGACGGCGGTGGTCGGCGGCGAGGAGGAGCACTTAAAGAGCAAGAAGGGAGGACGTCCCGAGCGGGAGCCGCTCCGGCAGGGGCCCGCGCCAGCAGCGGCCAGCCGGCACAGCCCGGAGGCGGTCTGTTGGTCCGCGGCCGCAGGAGGAGTCCCGCGGCGGTCGAGAAGCGGCGGGTCGCGCTCGGAGCACGGCGAGGCACGAGGAGAAGAGAAGGTGCCGAGGCGCGAGGCACAGCCGGGATCGACCTACTTACTTGGAAGGGGCCCTGGGGACACACGAATGCAGACACACAAATGAACAGGAGCCCCCATAGTTTCCCATCTGTTCTGGGTTCCTGTCTTCCCCCCACTGCCCCCACATTTTCCCAGATTTTCGGGGGAATCGACGATTCACTGTGTCTGTGTGTGTTTTTGTCCCCTCCTGATTCATGATGAACGAGGGGGTGGGGTCGCGACCCTCCCAGACGAGCAATTCTAGATCCTTCCCCAAAAAAAGACCAGCCATACGAGGGCAGCCTTGTGCCCAGACCCCGCGGAACCTCCAAGGCAGCTCAAATCCGACCCCCCCAAAAACCAAGTCCCCCCCCCTTTCGAATCATGAAATCTGGACTACCGATAAGCACATCAAGTGGCACCTTAAACACTGTAAGTTGCAGCGTCTCGTAAGTTGTGGCACACACACACACACACATGTCGTGCGTAGCTCGAGTGGCCTTGCAATTCACATCCGCCGACCCCTGCTTGCCAGGGGTGAAAATATGTGTAAAACATTTGACTGCCCCCTTTCCCCTTTCCCCCGTCCCCTGGTGTCCTCCTTCCCCTCCTCCTCCTCCCCCTCCTCCTCCTCTTCCTCCTTCTCCTCCTCCTCCTCCTCCTCCTCCTCCTCTTCCTCGCCCTCCTCCTCCTCCTCCTCCCCCTCCTCCTCCTCCTCCCCCTCCTCCTCCTCCAACATCCTATCAGAGGGGGGGTACGAGCTCCCCGGCGCACCTCCCTGGCCCTCGGAACCTCCAAATCCACCCAGCGCGGCCTCCAGGATGCCAGTGGTCCAGGAAGGGATGCAACGCGCTGGGGAGGCCTCCACAGCATCCACGATGGGCCCTGGGCGGAGGAGGAGGAGGAGGAGGAGGAGGAGGAGGAGGAGGAGGAGGAGGAGGAGAGTTGAGGAGGACGGGTGCCTAAGCCCTTCGGAGAAACCCTCCATTTCCGACCCGATCCTGTCCCCCAGATTTGGATGAGGCTTGGAAGACGCCGGCAGAAGGCCCAGGAGAGCCCACAAGGCGGGCTCAAGAGGCACAACCATAGATTCTCCAAAGGTTTGTACATCATTGGGCCATGGTCCCCGAGACGGCCCCCAATCCTCCCACCTTGGCCAAAGACAGCCGAGGAGGTCCACAAAAACGATGCGCAGGAGGCCCAAGTGGGCTCCAAAACTGCCTAATAGGCCCCGACGACCAAGACAGCCAAAGAGGCCACCAAGAGGGCCCCAAGAGGGACCCGGGAGGCCCAGGAGGGCGAACTCATGAGGGCCCGGGAGCCATCCTACACAAGATGGTCCCCAAAATGACCAACATGAGCTTAAGATGCCCCCAAGCGACCCCCAAGAAGCCCGCAGAGGGCCCCCAAAAAACACCCGGGAGCCCCGTGAGACTAGTAAGAGGCCACCATCGAGGCATCTACCATGCGCCCAGGAAGCCCCTCAACAAACACGGGGGAAGACACAAGCAACGATAAACGCAACTACACGCAGACAGCACGACAGGACGCGGTAAACAACGCATACGGCTCAAGAGCCTCGACACGGCCCAAGATGGCCTCAACACGGCGCACGAGGCCCGCGAACCTTGCTACAGTAGGAGCTTCAGAAGAACCTCACGAGACCGAACAGACACAATTGTCATTCTGTCTTCATGGATGTCGGCTTCCCCCCCCCACCACCAGATCAGGCTGCCCTCGAGAGGCCCCTGATACACCGGGCCTCCCTCCGACAGCCACCCGCTGCGGCCTCCGAGACGCCAGGCATGCTCCCAAGATGCCCCCCCCCCGAGAGACCCCGACCTGCTGCACCTGCGGGCGCCGAGCTGGCCCGCGGGCCCGCTGGCACCTGGCCTCTGGAACTGGAGGCCCCCACCAACCAGCACTACCGCCGACCCGTATCAGAAGGCTGCGCGACGAGGATGCAGGCGCATCGGACGCCAGTGTCGAAGCCTCTCGAGCGGGGCGCGGCCCACGACGGTGGCCAAGGATGGACCGAGGAGGCAAGGATGCGAAGGGTACCCTGGGGACGGTTGCCCGTCCTCGCCGTGCGGGCTGCCTGCACGTACGGCGTGAGTTCGGGGCTGCCCTGGGCTGCTCGGCGTCCTCGAGCGGGGCTGGGAGCCCCCGAGGGCCCCAGGGAAGCCGAGCGCAGAGCGCGAGGGGTCCCGCTCCCCGAGCCAGCGCGGGGGCGGGCTGGGCGGCTGGGCGCATCCGGCCTGGCCGATGCCCTCCACGAGGGCCCGGAGAGAGGGGGGGCGGGAGGACTGCTGCTTCATACCGTGCCTGCCGAGGCTGGGCTCGAGCCAATGGTGGGCTTGTTTCCCACCGCCACCGGAGGGGGTCCCCCTCCTCCTCCTCCTCCTCCTCCTCCTCCTCCTCCTCCTCCTCCTCCTCCTCCTCCTCCTCCTCCTCCGCCACCTCCTTCCCCCCTCCAACGTATGGTGGTGATGATGGAAAACAGGCCCATAAGCTAAACAGTGTGTTTCGCGTTCGTGCTGTTCTCGTGCTCCTTCGTTCTGCCTTCGTGCTGCCTCTGCCGCGGGAAGGCATCCGAGCGAGAGCGGCCCACGAAGTCGCCAGAACGCCGTGCAGCTCGAGCCATGTGCCGGAACATCGCGCACTGCGCTGCGAAGGCCAGCGAAGCACAGCACGGCATTTCGCGGCGCAGCTCGGGAGCCTGTGCAGCTGCGTACCCAAAGTGCAACCAACACCAGGGACGCAATCATGGTATGCGTTGGAGACGAGGAGGAGGAGGAGGAGGAGGAGGAGGAGGAGGAGGAGGAAGAGGAGGAGCAGGCCTGTGCCTCCTTCCGTCCTTCACTTACACCCCCACTCCATCCTGGCGGTGGGGGCCTTTCTGGTCGCTCTGGGTATTCGGGGCCTTCTCGAAGGCCACGCCGACTCCGGCTTCCTGCCCTCATCTGGACGCTCGCGAGGAGGAGGGAGAGGACGAGAGGCATGAGATGGATGAGATGGATGAAAGGGACGAGGCGGAGGAGGAGGAGGAGGAGGAGGAAACGGAGGAGGCCGCGAGGAGGGAGGGGGGCAGAGGCGGAGGGGGGCAGAGGCGAGGGGAGAACGAACAAGAGGACCAATAAGCAGGCAAGGAGGAAGGGGAAGAGGAGGGACAGGATAAGGAGAGGGAGGGGGGAGGGGGAGGAGGACCAAGCGTTACATAGGGTGTCTGATTGTCTGGCACGCAGGCCCTGCGTCGAGGGCGATAACCTTGCAAATCGAGCGTGCAGGAGGCAAGAAGAAGCAGAAGGAGGGCCGATGTCGCCACCGCCACGCCGACGCCACACCACGGAGGGGAAGAGAGAGAGAGCAGGAGAGGGAAACCACCGCCGTCAGCAAAGGAGAGCCCCAGCTGCCGCAGACCACCCACAGCACTCAGCCAGCAAAGCTGGGCCCGCAAGCCGAGCCTCCTGGATGAGTTCCCCCGGGGGAAGCTCGGCGGCGGCCCGCACGGCTTCAGAGATTGGCCGGAGGCGGGTGGGGGAGGCGGGGGCCTGGGGCCAGCGGGAGCAATCCTGTGGATGTGGAGAGCGGCCACCACCCTCCTGATGCCCCTGGGGGAGGGGTCCAACAGGGCGAACTTTGCAGCTGTGGTCTCTGGGAGGGATCCCCCCACTGCTAGAGACCACCATGCGTTATAAAGTGTCTGCAGGAGTGGTCGTGTCTCAAATCGTCCCATGCGCGGCGCCCGAAGACGCACGTGTGCGATTCTTGCTGGAGCCGGTGTTCGGTGGTCCAGTTGCCGCACCAGGTCCCCAGGCCTGCGAATGCTCAGGCAACTGGGACCTTGATGAGTTCAGCCCGGAGAGCCTCCCCTGGGAAGACAAAATCGGGTGGCAATTCTCCGGGCGAGGCGCACCAATTTTGGGAGCGGGTGGAAAAAGGAGCGAGGCGAAGTCGTCGGGGAAGAGGGAGGAGACGAGAGAGCGGTAAAGGTGGGACTGGGGACGAACGTTAGGAGTGTCCCTTATCGCCTGCCGCGCGCTCTGCACAGCCAGGGCGACGCTGGCAGCTATGCGCCTCTGGGCAGGGAACCCCGCGAGAGCGGTCTGACATGTACGCAGTACGGGTGGCGACCGCCAGAACTCTGGGGAGAGCCATCCATCCTCCTTGAACGCCTGCGCGAGCGGGAGTCCACGTTCTGCGTAAAAGACAAGCCGGGCTAGGAGCGTTCGCCACCACAGGCAGGTCTTCAGGGCGGTGCGGAGGAGGGTGGCGAGGGAGAGGGCCAAGAGACTTTGGATGCGGGGCCCTCCCCACAGCTGCAGGGCTGTCCAATCCTGGCGCCGCCGTGGTGAACCGGGGAGGCGGAGAAGCCTGGTGAGGACATTGAGCCCGGTGCGGGTCACGTCCCACGGAGGGGGGAAGAACTGCGACAGGTACGAAGGGGAGGGAAGGGCACGGGTGCAATACAGGAGGGCGGAGAAATCCGCACCGGCTCCTATCGCTGCGTGCTCGGCTGCCCGCCATCGCCACTCTGCAAGGGGCGCCCGGAGATTGCCATCCATCGTGGCCTCAGGCCCCACCTCAGCGCCAGGACGAACCCCCGAGCCTCGCACTCCGAAGTCCCCCCCAATTCTTGGGCCGCCCTGCGCAGGCACTCTCGCACGTTCGAGGCGACTTCGGCATGGCAGGTGGACCAACGGGGGATGGCGAGGCATTTCTTGGGCTTCAAATGGGGACCAGCAAAATCGGCAGCACATCGAAAGACAGAGGTAAGAGGAAAAAGGAAAGACATGGAATGGATGATCGCTGCCGTATCGTCCGCGCAGCTACGCGTGACTCCCCTGCCAGGCTGGTCCACTCTGCTGATAAAGGCTCGTAGGAGCGAGTCGATCCCAAATGTGAACAAAGCTCCCGATAGCGGATATCCCTACAACACCCCAGCAAGCGACCACGCGAAAAACTACGTGGTACCACCCGTCGCCGTGCACGAGCGCACACTCGTGTACATGTCTTTGACTAGGTTGCGAACGCCTTGAGGCAGAGCTGTGCACAGCAACACCCGATGCAGCCAGTCGTGACACATGTTCGGGAAGGCCTTGCAGGATCAAGCAAAATCAACGGCGGCATGCGGCTGCCAGCCTTGCCCCGGAGACTGGAACCCGCGCCCCGGCGTCGAGGTCTAGAATGTTCATCCCCAGCTGACGGCCGGGAACAGAACCGCGCTGCGTGGGGGCGGCCTTTTTCATGTTCAACGTGAGCGGGCAAACGTCTCCAGCCGCTCTCGTGACCTGCATATCATCCCCGTCCTGGGTGCCTTTGGGGGGAAACACCAGATGTCCCAGGGCTGAGCCTGAACGGTGCTTTCCGTTTTCGCTGTGCTTTCGATGTCCCTCGTTTTGCCTTCAACCCGCCTGCAACGCAAAACGACATCGAAACGAAAACGGCCCATGGAATCGCCAAAACACCGGTTAGGTCCGCCCCTGGGATGCCCATCAGAGAGACCGGCGTGCGTGGGGAGGAGGCCCGCCGCCACCCGCGCACTGGCCCTCGCAGAGAACGGCAAGAGAGCAGCTGGCGCCCTCCGGGCGCAGTGGGGCAAGCCAGCAGGTCCCGGAGCGCTGTGCGCAGCTCTGCGCGGCACCTTCTCGAAGTCCGTGGCCCTGGGGGCACGGACCTCGATGGCGTTCGGCGGTGGACACACCTCCCTTCAGTAGACCTCCCCTCAGTGAAAACGGCCTGGGGCCGAAACCGGCGGACCTGGACCCGCAAAAAGGACGGCCGCGACGCCCTCTCGCGAACCGAAAAACGGCCAATCCCTGAATCGACGCGTCAGGGCAGGAGGTCTATCCGCCCCCGAGTCGTCGGCCCGCTCGGC
The DNA here is from genome assembly GCA_963575745.1 of Prorocentrum cordatum. Classification (NCBI taxonomy): domain Eukaryota; class Dinophyceae; order Prorocentrales; family Prorocentraceae; genus Prorocentrum; species Prorocentrum cordatum. The sequence goes on along the minus strand of CAUYUJ010021692.1, from coordinate 115,586 downwards.
GAGCTTCTGCGCGAAGCCGTGGGCCGTGCGCCCGAGGGGACCTTCTCGAGGGTCGGGGCCCAGCATCCACGCAGGGCTGCACGAATCGCCCCCGGGGTGGAGACGGGAGCCCTGCTGTCATCTGAGACCGCAATCGCCGACACATACCTCCGGCGGCGAATGGGCGCCCATAGCGTTAAGTCGGGCCTATCCCCCTACAGGGGGATTTTCGACGAAAAATCACAAAATAATCCAAAAATGCTACAAAAATAGTCTGGGGTCTGTTTTTGAATAGTGTTTTTTGTACCTTTTGGGAGTATGTTGTGGGTATTTTTAATTTTTCGTCGAAAAACCCCCTGTAGGGGGACACGCCCGACATAACCATAGCGCGGCCTTCGCCACCAGCGCGCGGTGCCGAGCGTGCTGCTGCTTGTTGGTCGTCGCCCCGCTTTGGAGATGCTGCTCGGAGGCTCGCTTGGCGGCTCGGCTTGCAGCCCGCTGGAGGCAATCGGGGAAATCCCTCCACAAGCCGGCGTCGCCGATGCTGACCACACCCGGCTTTACGACGGCATGGTCTTTGAGGATTGGGAAGGCGTGCATCAATTTCAACATGAAGCGCCACTGGCTGCGGATGTACGCTCGCCCAGCTGAGCGGGCCACTGTGGCCTTGACTCTCGGGTCCACTGGGTTGCCGACGATCTCGAGGTCGCGGAGGCCGCTGGCGGCATTCTGGGGCACCTTCGTCATCGGGGCAGCCTGCGCGGGCGGTTCAAGGCCAAGCACATCGACTTCCTTCAGCGTGGCGGTGCGCTGGCCGCAGCGATGGCCTCGGAGGACATGCTCGGGCGAACGGCCTGCAGCTCCTCGTCCGCGTCCGTCTTGCTGCAGAGTCTGGGCCTGAGTCGATCATGATGTGGAATGCGCACAATGTGACGTGAGGCGGAAGAGGAGGAGGAGGAGGAGGAGGAGGAGGAGGAGGAGGAGAAGGAGGCGGAGGAGGAGGAGGCGGAGAGGAGGAGGAGGCGGAGGCGAAGGAGGGGGGGGGGGGGGGGAGGAGAAGGAGGAGGAGGAGGAGGAGGAGGTGGAGGAGGAGGAGGAGGAGGAGGAGGAGGAGGAGGAGGAGGAGGAGGAGGAGGAGGAGGAGGAGGAGGGGAGGAGGAGGAGGAGGAGGAGGAGGAGGAGGAGGAGGAGGAGGAGAAGGAGGAGGAGGAGGAGGAGGAGGAGGAGGAGGAGGGAGGAGGAGGAGGAGGAGGAGGAGGGGAAGTCGATATGCCTGCAGAGGACGTGAGCACCAGATCTGCCTACAGCAATGCCGACCTGCCCGCGGCCTCGACCGATCCAGTGCGATCCCTCGTCATCGTCGGGGCAGGGGGAGGGGGAGGGGGAGGGGGAGGGGGAGGAGGAGGAGGAGGAGGAGAGAGGAGGAGGAGGAGGAGGAGGAGGAGGAGGAGGAGGAGGAGGAGGAGGAGGAGAGGGAGGGAGGAGGGAGGAGGAGGAGGAGGAGGAGGACACCGACGACGACGACGCCGAAGAGGGGGTAGACAGGGAAAAAGAGAGGAAGAGAGGGAGGGAGGGAGGGAGGGAGGGAGGGAGGGAGGGAAGGAGGGAGAGATGGAGGAAGACAGGAGAGGGAAAGAGAGGGAGGGAAAAGGGAAGGAGGCAGAGAGGCGATGGCCGACGGGGGACTGGGAGCGGGGGGCGTCGGCGAGCGCGAATGACCAGAGCGAGAGCGAGTCTGGACGAAAGTGAGCCCGAGTGTGAATGTATGAATGTGAGCGTGCGTGGGCATCCCGTCGCCGTCGTCGTCGAGATCGTCGTCGCAGCCGCCGCCACCGTCGTACTCGTCGTCGTCGTCGCCGTCGTCTTCGTCGTCGCCGCAGCCGCCGCCGTCGTCGACGTCGCAGCCGCCGCCGCTGCCGTCGTCGCATCGTCGTCGTCGCATCGGCGTTGTCGTCGTCGCATTGTCGTCGACGTTGTGTCGTCGCTGTCGTGTCGTCGTCGTCGTGTCGTCGTCGCCGCTTCGTCGTCATAGCACCATCATATCACCATCGTCACATCGACATCATTGTCGTCGCATCGGCGTCGTCGCGTCGTCGTCGTCGTCGTCTTGGCTTCGGCGTCGCACCGTAGTCGCATCGTCGTCGTCGTCGTCGTATCGGCATCGTCGTCATCGTCGTCGTATCATCGTCGTGTCGTCGTCGTCGCCGTCACATCATCGTCGTATCGCCGTCGTCGTATTGTCGGCGTCGCATCGACGTCGTCCTCGCATCGTCGCCGTCGTCGCCGTATCGTCGTCGTCGCATCGGCGTCGTCGTCGTCATAATATCGTCGTCGTCGTCGGCGTCTTACCGTCGCCGCCATATCGTCGTCGGATCGTATTCGCATCGACGTCGTTGTGTCGGCGTCGTCGCCGTCGTCGTCGCCGTCATCGTCGTTGTCGTCGTCGTATCGGCGACGTCGCGTCGTCGTCGTCGACGTCGTCGTCGTATCGCCGTCGTACCGTAGTCGCATCGTCGTCGCCGTGTCGGCATCGTCGTCGTGGCATCGTCGCCGTCGTCGTCGCATCATCGTCGCATCGTCGTCGCATCGTCGTCGTCGTCGTATCGACATCGTCTTCGTCTTATCGTCGTCGTCGCATCATCGTCGAATCGTCGTCGTCGTATCGTCGTCGTCGTCGTATCGTCGTCGCATCGTCGTTGCATCGTCGTCGTCGCCGTCGTCATCGTCGTCATCGTCGTTGTCGTCGTCGTCGTCGCATCGCCGCCGTCGTCGTATCGTCGTCGTCGCATCGGCGTCGTCGTCGTCGCCGTCGTCGTCGCCGTCGTCATATCGTCGTCGTATCGTCGTCGTCGCATCGTCGTCGTATCGTCGTCGCATCGTCGTCGCATCGTCGTCGTCGCCGTCGTCGTCGTCGTTGTCAAAGTCGTCGTCGTCGTGTCGTCGTCGCATCGCCGCCGTCGTCGTATCGTCGTCGTCGCATCGGCGTCGTCGTCGTCGCATTGCCGTCGTCGCGTCGCCGTCGTCGCATCGTGGTCGCATCGGCGTCGTCGCATCGTCGTCGTCGCATCGACGTCGTCGTCGTCGTTGTATCAACGTTGTCGTGTCGTTGCCGCCGTCGTCGTCGCATCGTCGTCGCATCGTCGTCGCGGTATCGGCGTCGTCGTCGTCGTCGCATCGTCGTCGTCGTCGCTGTCGTCGTCGTCGCATCGCCGCCGTATCATCGTCGCATGGGCGTCGCCGTCGTATCGTCGTCGTATCGTCGTCGTATCATCGTCGTCGTCGTAGTGTCGTCGTCTTCGTTTTTGTCGTCGTCGCATCGTCGTCGTCGCATCGGCGTCGTCGCATCGGCGTCGTTGTCGTCTCGTCGTCGTCGCGTCGTCGTCGCAGTCGTCGTCGTCGTCGTCGTCGTCCGCGTCGTCGTCGCTACCAGGTTACCCGATTACCGGATGAGCGGAGCGTCGCACAACAGCACGACGCCCAGCAACGCAAAGAAAGGGTGCTGGACTGGCAGCTTCGGCCTTTTCGCCGCCGACCAGGGGTGCACGAGACAGACCCCCGGTCCGCAGTCGAGAGGCCGAGGCGGCCAACCAGACGACCCATTATCTTAGCTGCCCCGATACGCCACACGCAACACGTAGCGCGTTGATGCGGAGCTCAATACGTGGACTGAAGACGTGGGCCCGATGCGATGCTTTCGCCAAAACGTGGTCCAGTGCGTGGAGCCAACACGCAGCGCATCGACACGGACGTCCTGAACACGGGACAGTGTTGATACGGAGCTCAATGCGTGGACTGAAAAAACGTGGGTCCGACGCGATGCCTCCGCCAAAGCGTGGTCCAGTGCGTGGAGCCAACACGCAGCGTATCGACACGGACGTCCTGAACACGGGACGTGCTGCGTTTCTAAACGGGCGTATCGAGGCAACTGAGCCCATTATATTTAAGTCGGGCCTGTCCCCCTACAGGGGGATTTTCGACGAAAAATAAAAATAACCCCAAAATAACCCCCAAACACGAAAAATAGTCTGGGGACAATGTTTTGAGTATGTTTGATCTTTTTGGGGCATTTGTGGGTTCATGTTTTGATTTTCGTTGAAAATCCCCCTGTAGGGGGACAGGCCCGACTTAACATTATATGTGAGAGCGCCCCTGCCGCGACCCTTGGCCTGGTCGAGCGGCCTCTGGGCACGCAGCGGGCAGCCGACATCGTCGGGGAGGGGAGCAGGGCTGCTCTCACGACAGCCCGCTCCTCCTCCTCCTCCTCCTCCTCCTCCTCCTCCTCAGCTTGCGGGATTCAGAAGACGCTTTGCCGAGGCAGGCGGTCAGGAGTTCGCGCCCAGTCCCCGCTCGGCGAGTAAGAAATCCACCACAGGCGGCGCAGTGACAGACAGGTAAGAGGCGATCTTCAGCCCAAGCTAGGCGCAGCTTGTGCCCCTTGCGAGGCTGTCGTAGGAGGCTGGAGATAGCTGGGTTCATGCCAGGGCAGGCATTGGTCCTGTTCAATTTAGCCAGGCTCTTTTCCAAGGAAACAACGATCTCGTGCTGGTCCTGGATCTTTGGGCGGGCTTCTGTCGCATCGTCGTCGTGGTACCGTCATCGTGTCGTCGTCGTATCGTCGTCGTATTGTCGTCGTCGTACCGTCGTCATCGTATCGGCGCCGTCGTCGTCGTATCGTAGTTGTCGTCGTCGTCGTCGTCAAGGTCGTCGTCGTATCGTAGTCGTACAATCGTCGTCGTCGCATTGTCGTCGTCGTCGCCGGCGTCATCGCATCGTCATCGTATCGTCGTCGGCGTACCGTCGTTGTCATATCGGCGTCGTCGTCGAATCGTCGTCGTCCTATATGAGTCGTCGTCGACACATCGTCGTCGCCGTCGCCATCCTCATCGTCGCATCGTCGTCGTACCGTTTTCGTCGTATCGCCGTCGTCGTGTCGTCATCATAGTCGTCGTCGTCGTCACATCGTCGTCGCATCGCCGTCGTCGTATCGTCGTCGTCGCCGTCGGCGGCGTCGTCGTCTTATCGTCGTCGGCGTGTCGTCGTCGCCGTCGTCGTCGTCGTTGTCGCCGTCATCGGCGCATCGTCGTCGCATCGTCGTTAACTTATCGTCGTCGTCGCATCGTCGTCGTCATCGTCGTCGTCGGCGTCGTCGCATCGTCCTCGTATCGTCGTCGGCGTCGTTGTCGTCGTATCGGCGTCGACGTCGTCGTATCGTCGTCGTCCTATCGGAGACGTCGTCGTCGTCGCCATCCTCGTCGTCGTCCTCGTCACCGTCGTCAGCGTCGTCGCATCGCCGAAGTATTGTCGTCGTCGTACCGTCGTCGTCGCCGTTGACGTGGCCGTCGTCGTTGTCGCATCGTCATCGTGGTGTCGTCGTCTTATTGTCGTCGTCGTCGTCGTGGTCGTGGTCGTTGTCGTCGTCGTCGTCGTCGCCGTCGTCGTCGTCGTGATCGCAGGATCGTCGCTGTATCGTCGTGATCGTGTCGTCATCGTCGTCGTCGCATCGTCGTCGTATCGTCGTCGCCGTCGTCATCGTCGTGTCGGCGTCCTCGTCGTCGTCGTCGTGGTCTTCATCGTCGTCATCGGCGTCGTCGTGGTCGTGTTCGTCGTCGTCACCGTAACGTCGTCGTCGTATCAGCATCGTCGTCGTATCGTCGTCGTATCATCGTCGTATGGTCGACGTCGTCGTCGTCGTCGTCCCCGTCGTGTTCGTCGCCGTCGCGTCGATGTCGCATCGCCGTCGTCGTATGTCGTCGTCGTATCGGCGTCGTCGTTGTCGTCGTATCGTCGTCGTGTCGTCGTCGTCGTATCGCCGTCGTCGTCGTCGTCGCCGTCGTCGTCGTCGTGATCGCAGGATCGTCGCTGTATCGTCGTGATCCTGTCGTCATCGTCGTCGTCGTCGTCATCGTCATCGCCGTCGTCGTCGTCGTCGTCGTCGTCGTCGTCGTCGCCGTCGTCATGTCGTCGTCGTATCGTCGTCGTCGTCATATCGTCGTTTTATCGTCGTCGTCGCATCGTCGTCGAATCGTCGTTGTCGTACCGTCGTCGTCGTATCTTCGTCGTCGTCGTGAAGTCGTCGTCGACGTATCGTCGTCGTCGTCGTCGTCGTGGTCGTGGTCGTCGTCGTCGTCGTCGCAGTCGTTGTCGTCGACATCGTCGTGATCGTCGTCGTAATCGTCATCATCGTGATCGTGGTCCTTGTCGTCGTCGTCCTCGTCGCCGTCGTCGTCGTCGTCGAATCGTCGTCATGTCGTCGGCGTCGCATCGTCGTCGTCGTCGCACAGTCGTCGGATGGTCGTCGTCGTATCGTCGCCGTCGTATTGGCGTCGTCGTCGTCACCGTCGTCGTATTTCCGTCGTCGTATCGGCGTCGTCGTTGTCGTCGTATCGTCGTCATCGTGTCGTCGTCGTCGTCGTCGTATCGTCGTTTTCGCCGTCGTCGTCGTCGCCGTCGTCGTCGTCGTCGTCGTCGCTGTCGTCGCCGCCGTCGTCGTATCGTCGTCGAATCGTCGCCGTCGTATCGGCGTCGTCGTCATATCGTCGTCGTCGTGGTCGTCGTCGCATCGTCGTCGTGTCATCGTCGTCGTCGTCGTATCGTGGTCGTATCGTCGTCGTCGTGAAGTCCTTGTAGTCGTCGTATCGTCGTCGTCGTCGCAGTCGTCATCGTCGCCATCGTCGTGGTCGTCGTCGTAATCGTCGTCATCGTGATCGTGGTCGTCGTCGTCGTGGTCGTCGTCGTGGACGTTGTCATCGTCGTCGTCCTCGTCGCCGTCGTCGTCGTCGTCGTCGTCGTATCGTCGTCATGTCGTCGTCGTCGTCGTCGCATCGTCGTCGTCGTCGCACAGTCGTCGTATCGTCGTCGTCGTATCGTCGCCGTCGTATCGGCGTCGTCGTCGTCGTCGTGGTCGTCGTCGTCATCGAAGTCGTCGTTGTCGAGCGGGCGAGGAGGGCCATCCGACCCCTCCCCCGCCGCGGGAGACGCAGCGTGGCACGCCCATGATGCGGGGGGCGCCTTGGGCGCCTGGGGCGCCTGGCCGGCGCGCCGCTCGCTGACGCGAGGGGGTGGCGCTTTGAAGGGGGTACCAGCCCGCTCGCCCCCCCCCCCGCTCCCCTCCCTGCCCTCCCTCCCCTCCCTCTCCCCTCCCCCTCCCCCTCCCCTCCCCTTCTCCTCCCTACCCTCCCCCCTCCGTCCTCGTCCTCCTCCCTCCTCCGCCCCCTCCATCCCCCTCCCCTCTCCTCCCCTCCCCATCCCTCCCCCTTCCTTTCCTCCCTCCCCCTCCCCTTCCCTCCCCTTCTCCTCCCTCCCCGGCCCCGAGCGGGCAGCGTGTCGCTCCGCTCCGCGGGGCGGGAAGTTGGGAAAGGCTCGGGGCGTTGACGCCTGGAAGCTGCCACCTCCTCATTACAGTCGGACCTAGGCCAGAGTAACACTCTTCAAAAACACGAGTAGGGGAACAACAAGTGGCATAAACATAAAAACTCCGAGGTCCGCGCGGACCTCCGAGTTTGTATGTTTATGTCACGTCTTGTTCCCCTCATGAGACCCTCCGCCGGCCAAAACACACAGAACATCCAAGGGTAACCTCCCTGGGATGCACAAGAACACCCAGCAAGCACGAAGAGCATGAGGGTACGCCACTCGGAACGACCTCGATCTTGCACCTCGGTCCGTCTGTACCTACAGGACAGGATCCACACACAAATCGTATGCCAAAACAACATGGAGCTTATTTCCAAAAGTCTCCACTGAAACGTGCCGACCTGCGAAGAGCGGCGTGCAGGCTCAGTTCTGACACCACCGCCCGCCCGAATCTTTGGCGCGACACGCGAACCACGTCCTAGGGCATGATTAGCGTGTCGAGCCAAAGTGTGGCTTTGGACGCCCGGCACGGGTACGGAAGAAAAAAGTGGGCACGATGCCCAACAACACATGTGGCCCAAAACCGATAGCGGCCGCTGTTGCGCAGGCCGCCATATGTCTCAAGTGGACAACGTCCGCGGAGGCGCAGACAGAGTGTCCTGTTCAAACTGAGCTCATTAGTTCCTTACCCATTTCCCCCATGCCGAGTGGTGGGCCAGAATCGGCGGTTCGACACGCTGAGGAACAGTTTCCAGAAGTCTTCTCCACCTCCCGCTGCCGCTGCTCCTGCTGAGGAACGACTAGAAACAGCGACTCCTGTGAACGGTCGGGCTCATAGCTGTATGCACTCAGAACTGGCCGTACTCCACGCTGCTCCTCCTTCTCCTCCTCATCCTCCTCCTTCTCCTCCGCGCGCTCATCATACTCGTCATACTCGTCATCAGTCCCATGTTCGACCAGCCCTCCTCGACATCATGACATCATCCCCATCATCCACGGCTTCATCGGCATCATCGGCATCATCGGCATTGTCGGTATCGTCGTCGTCATCGTCATCGTCGGCGACATCAGTATCAGCAGCAGCAACAGCATCATCATCATCAGCATCATCATCACCAGATTCAGCATCATCATCACCATCATCACCAACATCAACGACATCATCATCATCATCATCATCAGCATCATCATCATCATCATCAGCATCATCATCATCCTTATCATTCCTTATCCTCATCGTCGTCATCATCACCAACTCATCATCAGCATTATCATCACCGTCATTGCCATCACCTGCATCAGCACCAGCATCAGCAGAATAAGCATCAGCAGCATCATCACCATCATCACCATCATCTTCATCATCATTATCATCATGATCAACAGCATAGTCAGCATCATCAGCTTCAGTATAACCATCATCACCATCAGCATCATCATCAGCAGCACCATCACCCTCACCATTACAACCCCCGCCATCATCACCATCTTCATCAAAATCATCAATAACGCCATAACCACCACCATCAGCATCATCATCATCATGGCCATGGTCATCGTCCCCATCATCAGCTTCATCAACATCATCATCATCGTCATCAGCATCATCATCATCAGCATCATCATCAGTATCATCAGTATCATCATCATCATCATTATCATCATCATCATCAGCAGCATCATCATCATCATCAGCATCATCATCAGCATCATCATCATCATCATCAGCATCATCATCATCATCATCAGCAGCATCATCATCATCATCATCATCATTATCATCATCATCATCTGCGCCAGCATTATTCATCATCATTAGCATCATCACCAGCATCAGCAACAGCATCATCATCTAGAGGCCCCAACGGTTTCAGAGAAGCCGCCTGTGGTTTCGGAGAAGGCTCAGAAGGCCTCTCCGAAAGCGGCAGGGCTTCTGAGAGCCACCTCCTGAGAAAGTCTGTCGCCTCTCTCGTCCCCCCGTCCCCCCCCCCCCGCCCCCCAGCACGCACGCCGCCGAGACACTAAGTCAGTGTTCTTCTTCTGTCATCTCGCCGAATTCGGAATGGGAGCTATTCAACCAACCCGCCATCGCTCGGACGTCCATTGCCCGTACATGGTTCGGCTTCGTGCGGTTGGTATTTCGCACGAGGGGGGCAAACAAAAAAACGATCCACCCGAGATAAAACGCACCAGCCCGAGTGATGTCAAGACCCACGAGGTAGATGTTCCGTTCGGGCAGTGTTCGCACCCCGAGCCCGCACGCCCTGGTGGCCGCGCGCCGCGCAATCAGCCTCTCACGCACGAGCTCCAGGTGCGCCTTCGGCCGCCTCGAACCCAAGCGTGATCCCCACGGTCATGACCATTCTCTTTCTCATTATCCATACCGTCCTCACCACCATAAGCATCACCATCCCCGACACCACGGCCACATCCTCCTCCTCCTCCTCTCCCCCCCCCCACCTCCTCCCACCACTACTAGTACCACACTTACTACTACTACTACTACTACTACTACTACTACTACTACTACTACTACTACTACTACTACTACTTCTACTACCCCGTCTACTACTACAACAACAACAACAACTACTACTACTACTACTACTACTACTACTACTACTACTACTACTACTACTACTACTACTACTACTACTACTACTGCTACTGCTACTACTACTACTACTACTGCTACTACTAATGTTACTACTACTACTACGACTACTACTACTACTACTACTACGACTACTACTACTCATGGTGCTACTACTACTACT
>CAUYUJ010021692.1:85477-97977 GCA_963575745.1 Prorocentrum cordatum | reverse complement strand
CTCCCCCCAGGAGGGGTCCCGGCACGCGGCCGAGGCGCCCCTGCGCCCTACCGCCGCCGCGAGTCCGAGCGGCCCCGCCGGCGCGACGGCGAGCGACGCCGCGAGGGCGAGCGGCGCCGCGAGCGGCTGCGGCTGCGGGAGCGCCTCCTGTCTTGTGAGCGACGGCGGTGCTGATGGCAAGGATGGCGAAGATGGGGATGGTGACGAGAATGGAGCAGATGCCGGTGCCAGTGAAGGTGAAGATGAAGATGGAGACGGAGATGAAGACAGAGTTGAAGATGGAAATGAAGATCAAGATGAAGATGAACAGGGAGGTGAAGGTGAAGGTGAAGATGATGATGATGATGGTGGTGATGATGATGATGGTGATGATGATTACGGTGATGGCGATGAAGATGAAAATGGATGTCGAGATGAAGATGAAGATGAAGATGACGATGCAGATGAATATGAAGATGATGCTGCTGATGACGATGCTGGTCATAATGATGACGAGGAGGCGGAGGGGGAGGATGATGAGGAGAGAATTGATGATGAGGTTGACGATGATGATGGTGATGATGATGATGCCGATGATGCCGATGATGATGATGATGATGATGATGATGATGATGACAAGGAGGAGAAGGGGTGGGAGGAGGGAAACGATGAGAAGGATGGTGAGGACGATGCGGATAATGGTGACGATGATGATGATAAGTATGATAATGATGGTGATGATGATGATGATGATGATGATGATGATGATGATGGTGATGGTAATGGTGATGGCGATGGTAATGATGATCTCCGATGATGATGATGGTGGTGGTGAAGATGATAATGATGATGACTTGGAAGAGGAAAACTAGGACAATGATAGTAATGATGAAAGGAAGAGCGGGAGGAAGAGGGGGAGGGGGATAACGAGGAGGATGAGGAGGGGTGGAGGAGGCAGTAGGTGGAGGAGGCAAGAAGAGGCACGGTGCGCAGCTCCGCAGTCATCCTCATGTCTGCCCTCTCCTCCTCCTCCTCCTCCTCCTCCTCCTCCTCCTCCTCCTCCTCCTCCTCCGCCTCCTCCCATCCCTTTCCTGGCAAGCAGCTCCTTCTCGCCGCACCACTTAGCGTGTCGGATGGGCGGGCCAGACGTGTCGCCTGAGAACCCCTCGCCGCGGATGGTCCTGAAACCCCTTTTTCAACAGCTACACGGACCGAGGGCGAGTCGTGTCCAAACTGTGACCATCGCTAAAGCGCCGCGCACATTCCTCTTCAGAGATTCCAACCGCTACAAGGATGGAGGGCGTGAGGCGTAAAATACGTCGGTCGCTCAAGGCTGCATCACAGAGGTGTGTCCAGAAGTGTAAACTTGCAGAATTGCTAGGAGGACGAAGGTTGGAGAGTTGTCGCAGGTGTTGCGCTCGTTTGGGGAGAACGGTGAAACAAACGAATGGTACAATGATATGCTACAGCTACAGGAATGGAAGGCAGTTCGTTCTTAAATTTGGGCCCTCGTAGGACGCTGTCTGGCACTTTTGTTACGTTGTTTGCTTCTCAAACTGTATGACCATACCTCTTCGCGCTTTGTCTGATTGCTTGAAGGACGCAAGGGAGCTCATGCTCACAACAGGGCTCTCGCCCGAATGGCAGACGTTCGGGGGATTCGTATTTCAAGGAAGCTCGTCTCCCAATGAACAGGAATGCTTGCTGGGACTTGTGACAGGCGGATGTACTGCAGCATGTTTTTTACACCCTGGGCCTGTTCGTGGCCCTCTTCCTCCCTCCTCCCGCCTCCCTCCTCCCGCATCCAACCCCCCCGCCCCTCGCCTCCCTCCTCCCTCCTCCTTATCCTTCTTTGCCTTTTCCTTATGGATGACGCCCCCTGTCGCACAGCGAGGCGTTTCGCCTGAAGCTTTCTCATTCTGTATGACCATGAAGCTGAACATGTGCAACTGTTTTACGGATGGGGGGAGGGCCGCTTTCAAAATGTGGCTCTTGCCTGAGCGCCGCGGACAATCGTCTTCAAAAACTGCAACCGTTTTACGGATGGAGGGCGGGTGGTTTTTTCAAATGTAGCTCTCGCATAAGCACCGTGCAACTCGATTAAAACAATTGCCAGAGCTTCACGGAGGGAGGGCGGGTGGTTTTCAACCTATCGCTCTCGCCTTGTCGCCGCACACATTCGCTTAAAAAACGTGGAAACAATTTGCAGATGGAGAGCAGTGTCTGATCAACATGTGGATCTCGCCTTCGTTTTAAAAGTTTACACCTGTCGCAGGGGCTCTCAAGACTAACGTCCCAGAAAAATGTCTTGGCCGACGTCGGACAGTCATGGGCGTAACATTTTCGTTGGTTCGCGGTGTTGAAGTCCCAGGGGCTGCGATCTGGCACAATGCAGGATCGTCAAGAGGCAACAGTAACGTTGATTCGCGGCGTTGAAATCCTAGGAATGGCGATCTGGCGCAACTCAACACTTTCACAAGGTTGTCTTCCAATGGGGCACCTCTATCCATAACAATGAATCCTTTTTATGGGGCCTCCGAGGGGACTTGGAGGAAAAGTTGACTGCAGCATCGTCGATGAGTCTTGGGTTTGCACTGGTCCTCCTTCCTCCTCCTCCTACTCCTCCTCCTCCTCCTCCTCCTCCTCCTCCTCCTCCTCCTGTTCCTCCTTCCCCTCCTCCTTCTTGTCCCCCTCCTCCTCCTCGTCCCCCTCCTCCTCCTCCTCCTCCCCCTCCTCCTCCTCCTCCTCCTCCCTCCTCCTCGGGACGCCGCCGGGCTCGCACGCTCCACGGGCCCCTCTCGGGCCCCCGTGGGCCTCGGGGCCGCCCCCCGGGGCCGCCCCCCGCGAGCCCGCGGGGGTCTCCGCGCGTGCTTCTCCGGAGGGGCCCCGGGGCACACCAAGGAACAGACACCAAATCCCAGGATTCCCCATATCTTTTCCTATGTTCTCGGTGCTCTCGTCTCCTCCCACGCCTTCCTGGGAAGCGATGATTCATCGTGTCTGTGTGTGTGTTCTTCCCTCCTGATTCTTGGCTCGGCGCTGGATCTCCCCCCCGCCCCTTCCCGATGATCCTCAGAACGTGTGTCGGTGCCAGCGCGTGCTGTTACACCGAGGCCCTTCCAGACGGCGAAGGCGGTGTCGCAACGCGCGGCACTGGCCGAGCGGGATGAACCCAAATTAGGCTGACGTCGATGACTGAGGGGAGCGGAGGGAATGCAAATCAGGAGGAGGAGGAGGAGGAGGAGGAGGGCGATGGGGAGGAGGAGGAGGGGGAGGAGGAGGAGGAAGATGAGGAGGAAGAGGAGGATGGGGAAGGGGGGATGAGGAGGAGGAAGAGGAGGAGGAGGAGGAGGAGGAGGAGGAGGAGGGGGAGGAGGAGGAGGAGGAGGAGGAGGAGGAGGAGGAGGAAGAGGAGGAGGAGGAGCAGGAGAAGGATCATCGGGCTTCCCACCTCTCCTCACTGGCGCCTCCGGCGCCGCCCCTCGGGCAAATGCTTCATGGGGGGGGGCATGGGGGGAGGGCAGGGCTCGACCGAAACGGCGTTTGGCGCCCCGTTTCGGCGTCGCCGTCTCCTGGCGTGTCTTCGTTCCGCCGTGGCCGCAAAGCGATGTCGAAGCACGAGCACAGACCAAAACATCGCTCAGGGGGAGCCCTTGGGGGAGGGGGGTGAGGAAAGGTGTGCCTTTCGTGCACGTTCGGGGCTCCAGGGGGCCCCCTCGAGGCCTCAGGGCTCCCTTGGGACCCCTCGGGGCCTGCAATGCGAAATCGAAGCACAAACGACCCAGAACATCGCTTAGGTGGATGGGGTTAAGTCGGGCCTGTCCCTCTGCAGGGGGAATATTCAAAATAGTCAAAAAATAGTCAGGGGACTATTATTGGGGTATTTAGGAACATGTTTGGGGCATTTGGGGTGTATTTTTCATGTTTCGTGCAAAATACCCCTGTAGGGGGGACAGGCCCGACCTAAGGATGGGGCGAAGACAGCTGCGCCTTTCGTGCACATCGGGGGCTCCCTTGGGGCCCCCCTCACCGCAGCCGTCGATCCCCCCACTTGTGGTCCCACCACTCGAGCATCGGATCGACTACAGAATCGATCTGCCTGGACAAATGTTCATGGAAGACAGAAAGCTGCCTGCCCAGCAGCGGCCGCAATCGGTTTGGGACATCATTTGTAGTTGGGCATCGTGCCACGGCGTCCATGGGGAGGGAGACCAAAAGGTACCCATACCGCTACTCCCCTGACTTCTCTGGGGGTGCGTCCTGACCAGAATCTCGAGGCGAATCCAGCGGTAGCGACGAGGGCCTCCCGGGAGGCCCAAAAAGGAGAAAACTAGGGAAAGGCAGCAGCATGGGTAATTTTGTTTGGTTGTTGGCGAAAGGCATTTGTTGTTGGGCACTGTGCCAGTGTTTTCAGTACCCATTCTGGGTGTCTAAATGGGTGGGCCGGCACTGGGCTTCCTCCCAAAATGCATCCTGTGACGCATGGCACGTGGCAGCCGCGTGCTGATGTTGCACGAAGTGCGCACCATGCACGGACGCACATGTCGAAGCTTTTGTCGAGAAGGGGCTGGCCATCGAAAGCGAATAAGGATTGACCGAAGAGGCAGAGATGCAAGGGTACCTTTGGGAAGGCCACCCATCCTTACAATCGGTGTCGACTGTATGCTCAAAAACTGTTGCTTAGGGTGTCGCGGTTGCGGCCCCGGCGATTGCGGCCCCGGCAACACGCTATGCCCTGCGAGCGGGTAGCGCGTCGCTCCGCTACGCGGGGAGGGAGACTGGGGAAGGCTCAGGACGGTGACGCTCGGGGACCGGACAGTGGATAGCGTGTTGCGCCGGAGCTTGGTGGGCCAGAACTGGCGGAGCGACACTCTAAGCCAAACTTCTCGACCGCAAGGAGGAGGAGGAGAATGAGGAGGAGGAAGTGGAGGAGGAGGAGGAGAATGAGGAGGAGGAGGAGGAGGAGGAGGAGGAGGAGGAGGAGCAGCGACACGCTATCCAAAAGTTCCCACATGCCCTTCTGCCACCATTCGGCCCTCTGGGTCCTGGAGTCGGAGCGCCCGCGGCCCCCGTCGTCGTCGCCCCTCAGCTTCTCCTGGATCAGCTCGTTGACGAGGCGCTCGGCCGCCATGCGCCCCTTGTCGCTGGTCTTGCTGCCCGGGTCGTGGCCGAAGATGAGAAGGCGCTCCTCGCCCTTGGCGTCGAGGGCCATGAACATGAACACGCTGGTCTCCTGCTCCATACCTGGCGGCTCCGAGGGGCGTGGCTTGAGCAAGGGCGTGGCCTCCAGCCGGCACCCGGGGGGGCACCCTGGGGGGCGGGCGGGGACCTCTCGAGGGGGCTCTCCGCCGCTCCCTGGGGAGGCCCGGCGAGGACAGCGTCGTGCCCCCCCAGGCCCCGACGGCGCCGACGACCCCCCCCCGGCGCAACCACACGCTTTAGAATCGCCGAGATACGCCGCAGCTCGCTGCCACGGTTCCCCGTGACCCAGCCCTTGCAGTTCTCCGGGATGAACATCTCGGTGGTGTCGTCGCGGCGGGAGACGTCGGGTATCGTGACGGAGCCGCGCCGCTGATCCAACAGCCACTTCAGGAACTCCCGGCAGCGCTTGCGCTCTGGGTACTTCCCAGCGACGGTCGAGGAACAAGACAAGGCAGAGACTCAAATTTCCGGAAGTCAGCGCGGATATCCAGGATTGAGGCTGGACCCCCCCCTCCCTGACGCGCGGAGCGCGCCAGGGGCGGCGCCAGAGGCACCGCCAAGGAGGTCCAGCACCGATCAAAGAAATCCGCCCGGAGCTCGGAAAGTCTATGCTTGTGCTGTGTTTTTCTTCCTCGAGATGAAGCAGACATGCCCCACATACTGGAGGATGGCGCCAGCCGCCACCTCCAGCTTCTTGCGCGTGGTCCCCTCCTTGCCCAGGGCGTAGCTGAGCTCGTCGTCCTTGAAGACGATCCTCTCGGTGTCGAACCTAGAAAAAGGAAACACGCCATAAACATAAACTCTTGGCGTTCCGCGCGGAGTTCTTGGATCTGCGCTGGACCCCCATCCCTGGCGCGCGGAGCGCGCCAGGGGCGGCGCCAGAGGCGCCGCGGGGGGGGGGGGGCCTGGCGCCGATCCAAGAAATCCGCGCGGAGCGCAAAAGTGTATGTTTATGGCGTGTTTTCTTCTTCGAGAACCCCCTCTCGTTGCTCTCCTTGTCCCGGACGCCCCTGGTGAACTTGCCGGGCGACTTATTCTCCACGGTGCTCATGACCATGAGCTCGGCGCCGCGGCGCCCGCGCTCGGGCCCAAATATGATCAGCATCTCCTGGCGCCCCCGCTCCTGGTTGCAGGTCGGGCATGTCCCCCGACATGCCGATTTTAGGAGAGAAACTCAGAATTGACCAAACAATGCTCCAAAAACAAAAAGAAATGGTAAACACAAATCGTCCCCAGACTATTTTTGGACTATGTTTGCATTCCTCCTGTAGAGGGACGTGCCCGACTTAATCCTGGTTCTTGCTCATAAAGAACATGAGCACGCCCCAGTCCTCCTCCATGCGGGAGAGCGTGGCGCGGCGGTTGCCAGTGATGTACCCCACACAATCGCCAGGGATGTCCACCACGCAGCAGTCGGTGCGGTCCTCCCAGCCCTCGACGTAGACGGGTCCCTCCAGCTGCATGAAGAGCCACTTCATGTACTCCTTTGCGCGCTTGCGGGCCTTCTTCTCCCCGGAGAAGAGGGCGTTGTGGCCCAGGTACTGCACGATGGCGCCCGAAGAGCGCTCGATCTTCTTGCGCGTGGCCCCCTGCTTCCCCAGGGCATAGGACAGCTCGTCGTCCTGGAAGGTCAAGGTGTCGGTGCCCCAGGTGCCCGTCTCGTCCTTTGAATATGGAAGAACAGAGAAACTGCATAAAGACAAGTTCTCGGAGGTCCGCGCGGATTTCTTGGATCGGCGCCGGACCCCCCTCCCGGCCCAACGTCGATCCAAGCAATCCGCGCGGACCTTCGAGAAATCATGCTGATGTCGTTTGTGTTCGGCTGCACGCAAGAGCAACCATGGGTAAGAGTAACCTGTGGTGCGCGGCTTCCAGGGAGCCGCGGGGGGGGGAGGGGGGGGGGAGACCCAAGCGCGCCAGACAGAGCCATCCCATCGCCGTCGGCGATCGGGGGGCCCTTTTGGGCCCGCACCAGAGGCCACTCTGGCGAAGGGTCACTCTTACGTGTAGTCCATGTGTGTTTTCTTCGATCTTCGACCACACCGCTCACCCTCCGGGTCTTCGCCTCCGGCTCCTGTCCAAGGCGTTCCTTGTCCTGTGCAAGCTCCTCGGCACCGCCTGCACCCCGGCCCGCCCTCCAGCCGCCTGAGGCCTCGCCCGCCTGTGCTCTGTCTCCCCAATTAGTGCTTTGCGCGGCCCGCCTAGCTCTTAATCGGAAGAGGCTCGCTCTCGGCCCGCAGACCAAAAAGTGTGTTTTCTTTGAGTCCTTGCCCTGGTCCCTCTGCACGACCTCGTCCTTGACCTTGTCGTAGTGGCCCGGCTTCTTGGTCTCCACGGCGGATAGCACCTCTACGAGTGGCAGCGACATGGGGCGTGAATGGCTCAAGAGGGGGGTAGGCTTCGACCTGGAATCAACCTGTCCTCCCCCTCCTCCTCCTCCTCCTCCTCCTCCTCCTCCTCCTCCTCCTCCTCCTCCTCCTCGTCCTCGTCAGGGTGCCAGGATCACGCTTCAGGGTGCTGGGTGCGTCGTCGTTCCGCCGGAAGGGGGCCCGGGGGGGGGGGTTCTTAAGAGCTTCATGGAACTAGCCGACAGATCGTCGATGGGCCCCCGATAGCAGATCCGCACCGTCCAGGGCGGGGCGGGCTCTCGGGCCCCCCATCGGCGATCAGTGGGCGATCGGGGGTCGATGCATCGTGGCGGCGCGCAGAGGGCGGTTAGAGGGGGAAGGGGGGGAGCTGCCTCGAGGGAGGCTGCCTCTTAGAAGGCGCCTGCCCTACATCCATAGCGAAGGCCCGCGCCTCCTGAGAGGCAGCCTCCTGCTGAGAAGCCTTCCAGCCTCCCCCCTCCCCCTACCCCCCTCTGCCCGTGGCCGAGCACCCCCCCCCTGAGCCTATTTTCCCCCCTGAGCATTGCCCCTGGGCCTTGAGCTCGGCGCCGCGTCGCCCCTGTACGCTCCCGAAGATGGCCAGCTTCTCGTACTCCCGGTCGCGGCGCCCCGACCCCACATCGCAAAAGAACATCAGCGTGCACCACTCTTCCTCGCGGCGACTCCGAACCCAGACACCCCCCGGGCATGAAAGGATCACGACGGGAAGCTGTTGGCAATTCTGGGCCATCGGGGGCCCTCGCCGGGCCCCAGGACTGTCAAAAAACAACTCAGGATGACAAGCCAGTCCCGGAGAATGGGTCGAGACCTCCGGGGGCCCACGTCATGAAAAAACCATGGCGTCGGGGGTCTGGGGAGGGTGTGGTTTGCAGAGGATGCGGCTTGCAGCCCGCGCACGGGGGGGCAGCCGAGCAGCCCGACGGAGTTCTCCGCCGCGGCCCCGGCGGGGGATCATGACGCAAGCTTAGGTTGAGAATGTCACCCTACAGGTGGATTTTGGACGAAAAATAACATATCCATATATATATATAATCGAACAATCGTCCCCAGGCGGTTGTTTACTACTTTTGAATGTTCCTCCTGTAAAGAGAAAAAGGCCCGACTTAAACGTAAGCCTGTGGCGCAACACGGTGCCCCCCAAGCTCCAAAGGCGCAAATGGCAAACCACTCCCCTGCGTAACCACACCCATTGGAGTCGCCGATCCTCGATCGTCCGCAGGAAATTGCCGGCCCTTCCGGTCACGAAGCCTACTGTCTCCTGGGGCACCATCAGCATGGTCAGGTCTCCGTCGTCGTAGTCATCCGTGATAGTGACTGGGCCAGTCCTCTGCGCCATGACGCCCTCGGCGTACTTCTTCGCCCGCCGCCGCTGCATCTTGGATCCTCGGATCTCGAGAATAAGGTCCCTCTCGAAGAGCTCGATCTCCGCCTCTGAGACGCGTGCGATCTTCTCCTTCGTCTTACCGCCCTTTCCCAGAATGAATGCCGCGTCGTCGTCGCTGATCTTCATGGTGTCCACGCCGTAGTCGTCGGGTTTCCTCTTCTGAGCAGCGCGACTACCGCTCCGGCTGCGACTCCTGGAGACCGCCCAATTGAAACTGGAGTCATCGGGGTCAGGATCGCGCACAATCGCCGATAATTGAAAGAGCGTGTTCTACCGCTGCTGGCGGAAAACTGGGGGGGTCACTGGGGGTTCCCAACCCGTCCCCCCCCCCTCGAAAACCGGGGGGGGTCACTACCGGCTCGACACGCCCCCCAGTCCATCATGAAAAGGGGGGGGGGTCACCCCCCCCTCGAAAACCGGGGGGGGTCACTACCAGTTCGAACCCCCCCCCCTTCGCCGCCAGCAAACGATTCCCGCTCCTCGGGACAGATGGACAGGTGGTAGGGATACTGGGTCAGTGGTGGGGACGGTGGTGGTGGGGACAGCGATATGGGGACAGTGGGACAGTGGTGCGGACAGTGGTGCGGACGGTGGTGGTGGGGACAGTGATGTGGGGACAGTGGGACACTGGTGGGGGCACTGGTGGGGACGGTGGTGGTGGGGACAGTGGTGAGGGTACAGCGGGACAGTGGTGGGGACAGTGGAACAGTGGTGGGGACGGTAGTGGTGAGGACAGTGGTGCGGGCGGTGGTGAGGACGCTGGTGGGACAGTAGTACAAGTGGGGAGAGTGGCGGGGACAGTGGGGACAGTGGGACAGTGTTTGGGACAGTGCGGATAGTTGTACAGCACAGTGGGACAGCGGCGAGGACAGTGGCGACAGTGGGACAATGGTGAAAACAGTGGGGACAGTGGGACAATGGTGGGACCGTGGGGAAAGTGGGGACAGCGGGACCGTGGTAGGACAATGGCGGGGAGAGTGGGGACAGTGAGACACTGGTGGGGGCACTGGTGGGGACAGTGGGAACAATGGTGGGAACAGTGGGGACAGTGGGACAGTGGTGGGGACTGTGGGACAGTGGTGGGGACGGTGGTGGTGGGGACAGTGGTGTGGGGACAATGGGAATGTGGTGGGGACAGTGGGACAGTAGTGGTGGGGACAGTGGTGAGGGCGGTGGCGAGGACGGTCGTGGGACAATGGATGTAGTGCGGACGGACGGTGGTGGGGACCCAGGAGTCGTTTGCTGGCGGTGAATGTGGGGGGGGGTTCGAACCGGTAGTGACCCCCCCTGGTTTTCTGGAGGGAATGGGGGGGTTCGAACCGGTAGTGACCCTCCCGGTTTTCTGGAGGGGGGGGGAGGGGGTTCGAACCGGTAGTGACCCCCCCCCCCCCGGTTTTCTGGAGGTGGGGGGGGCGGGTTCGAACCGGTAGTGACCCCCCCAGTTTTCTGGAGGGGGGAGGGCTACCGGGGGAAAGGGAGGGGGTCCAGCGGGGATGGGGGGGGAATCCCGGGTTCCGGAGGAAGAGGGGGGGGGGGGGGAATTTTCCATAGTGAAACGGCGGTGGATCACGCTCTCTCCGAAAATTCGGACATGCATCGGCGTCGCCAGATCGCGCCGTGTCACGGCGCATCGCCAGATCACGATGCGGCGCGATCATCTGACCTCGTTGAAAGCCCCTGCAGGACCTCGAGACATGTGGAAGGTCTCTGGGGGCCTCCGAGGGCCCGAAGAGGACCCGAGGCGCCGAGAGGCCTCGGCCTTCGATCTGCAAGCTCTGCCCCCATTCGCGTGGGCGGCTTGGATCGGGGGCGCGCAGACACGGATTAGCGACCTATGGATCTGGCGCGCGGTCGCCAAATCCATGGATCGGGGGAGGTGCCCTCCCCAAAATGCGGCCAATCCGCGATTTCCCATGGACACGGGACCCGTCGCTGATTCACGCCCCCTAAATCCATGTTTGCGATCGCCTGATTGGAGCTGCTGTGACGGGCTGAAGGCCAGCGAGGGTCAGCACCCAAGTCAGCTAGGGCCATGGTCTGGCTACGAAGCAGCTCTCAAAGACAGGTCAACGGAGAGAGGGGCCCGTATGGGGGTAGGGGGGGGAGCTCTCCACGTCGCTCCCAAGCCTGGGCCAGCCAGAGGGGTTGGACGTTGGAGAGGACTAGACTAGCTGACCGGACCTGAATGAATGCAGGCCGCGTGTCGAAGCACATGGGCAGTGATGCAACACTATGGGCAGTAGTGCCGCGCAGCGGCTTTCCAGGCCTCTGCTGGGATAGCCGCGAGCTGTCTAACGGCATACGAACTGCTCTCTCTCTCTCCCTCACATTCTCTTAGCATGCTTACGCAAGCCATTTTTCCAACACTGCTTCGGCCTGCCCTGGGGGCGTCTACCAGCCGGCAGACGTCGGATCTGACATGAAAAAGGATCGGACTTGCGCTCAGGCAGCCCCCCGACGTCGTCCCAGCTGACCTCAACTGGCCCCACGAGTGGTCAAGGGCGGTGGCATTCCCCCTATGGGCGCCGCCATAGGCATCGCTGTGAGATCCGACGTTACGAAAAAATGCCCTAGCGAAGGACATAACCAATTCTATACGCGAGGACAGCATCAACAGGACCGCTCAATGCACATGAACTCGTTGGGGGGGTCCGCAGTGCCCCTTAAAAACTTCGCTGGATAACGTCGGACCAGAGGCTCGGCACTCTCTCACGCGACTCGAATCACACACGGGAAGACGACGATGCATGCGGCACGGAGCACGAAGGAAAGATTAATAGCTCAAGCGCAGCGCGCGGGAGCAGTCCAGGCAGGGGGCGGCACAGTTGCGCGGCGAGCTTACGATTCCCTGGCCGGCTCAGGCTCCGCAGCGCGGAGGACCTCTTCGAAGCCCAGCATCGCGACTCCTAGCTCCTAGCTTCGTGAAGTAACCATGCGGACCCTGCAACTGGGGCCTTCCATGACGCTCACAATTGGGCCACGAAACGTGCGGGGGTGTGCCAGAGTGGACCCGAGTAGCAATGCGGAACCTGCCAATGCGGCCTTCGGCGGAGATCCCTATGGGGCCACGAAACGTGCGAGGGGTGTGCCAAAATGAACCCGAATAATCATACGGACCCTGCCGCTAAGGCCTTCGGTGGAGCTCTCTATGGGGCCAAGAAACGTGCGAGGGTGTGCCAGAATGGGCCCGAATAGAGCTGAGTAGCCATGCGGACCCTGCCAGTGAAGCCTTCGGTGGAGCTCCCTGTAGGGCCACGAGACGCGTGGGGGTGTGCCAGAACGGACCCGAGTAGCCATGCGGACCCTGCCACTGACGACATTCGGCGGAGCTCCCGATGTGGCCACGAAACGTGTGAAGGTTGTGCCAGACTGCACACGGGTAACCATGCGGACCATGCCACTGATGCCTCCAGTGGAGCTCTCCATGGGGCCACGAAACGTTTGAGAAGTGCGCCGAAAGTATGACGAGAACGACGACGGTAGTGAGAATGATGCTGGGGATACTGATGGTGGCGGCGGTGGTGGTGATGGTGGTGATTATGATGATG
>CAUYUJ010021692.1:22500-77500 GCA_963575745.1 Prorocentrum cordatum | reverse complement strand
ACCAGGGTGATGACAGTTCATTGCGCAGAGCAAAACAAGATTCGGCAAGCCGCGAACTGTTGAAGCTGCAACGCAGCCCAACGCGCAATTGTCCGCGAAGTTGTTTCAAGCGGCCGAAATGAACCAACATCACGTTCGTTCCAAGCCGAAACACGCATTCGGCATTAGGAAGTGAAACAGGCGAGGTCGAACAGGTGGTCATCACCATCTGCGACCATGGGCAATGACCTGCTGAGGCATGCAACACCATGCTTTCCTGGGGGGGGGCGCTGGGGGGGACGCCGCTGTACCAGCACACCCCGCAGGTCGCCGTCGCGTGAGCGTCCTCGTCCCGTCGTCCACATGAGTGGTGCTGGCCTCTGGCAGCAGTCATGCCAGCGCTGCGGCCTTTCGGCCGAGCGATCTGGCCAGAGCCTGGAAAACAGGGCCTCGCCGACGGCGGCCACGCGCCCGCCGGCAGCGGCAGCACCGCCGCTGCTCTCGGGCGATCTGCCCACCGCGGCGGGAGCCAGCGCCCCTGGGCCGCTCCGAGGCGCGGGGCCGCGCGCCGCCTGCGCATCGCGCCAATCAGGTTGGAGGGCAGAGGGGTGGCAGCGAGGAGGAAGAGGAGGAGGAGAAAGAGGAGGAGGAAGAGGAGGAGGAGGAGGCGTAGGAGGAGGAGAAAGAGGAGGAGGAGGAGAAGGAGGAGGAGAAAGAGGGGGAGGAGGAGGAGGAGGAGGAGGAGGAGGGTTCCGAAGGTTCCGATGACGACGAAAGGGGCTCCGAGAACGAGGCACCAAGCCAGAAACGCGATATATCATAAGCGCGAGTTCCGAAAATCAGCTACGCGAGGTGATAGGCACAGGCGTGTGAAACCCATGTCCTATCTTTTCGCCCGACGGGCCCTTCCCCTGGATAAGGTACTTCCTCTTAAAGTGCCTCGGAAAACCCAGGGGTGGTCTACCCTTACGCGGTCTGGCTACCATATATGCTCTACTGGCGCAACGAGCAGCACTATCTACAGACCAAACTACCAGCCCCGTTTTCCACAGGCGGTGTGTCTCATGAGCCGCTTGGACCCCCTTAGCGGGTCCTCCGCAGCTCAAGTTCACAAGATCACACCTTCGAGCACGGCTCTCTCCGCACCTCGCGCAAGCCCATTTTCCCTTGTACCTACGCACTAGATGCCCATTGTCACCACTCAGAGTGAGACCGATCGGTCTCTCGACGTACTCCTTCTTCTCAACATCTGCCCATCTTCCCATCGAGCAGCGGCGCAGGATGCGCAGCGCAGCTTTCTGTGTCAACGCCGCCGCATGCTCGCGCATCTGGCGAGCTCGTTCTTGAGGCATATCTCTGGGGTGCACAGCTGCACCGCACGTCGCGTAGAAGTCCACCTGCTTGTCGCCGCGTCAGTAGGCCAAGGGAACCTGCTGCTCGATCGCTTTTGTCTGAGACAGGTGCGAAGGAATCCACTCGATGTCTATCTCTTGTGCTCTAACACCTTCAACTGCTATCCAGAACTGTACCCATAACTCTGCATACTAGTGATCAGAGTGTGTGCCATAGGGATAACCAGCCTGCCAGCCGATGTAGAGCTCCTAGAAATCCGTGATCAGGTGTATCCGTCCTTGTGACTCGTGTAGCACTGCTTGCCTCGCCGCATACTATTCTGCTGCACCTGAGGTCTGCCATGGAAGCGGTGCTGGTCCAGAAGCTGCCGCAATAACGTTGCCAACTGCTTCCATCATGCAGAAAGCCCATCCACCTCGAGCTCGAAACTCACAGCGTGGACAGATACAGCTGCCATTCACGCACACATCTCCACTGCTGAGCCCTGATGCAGTGCACACATACCAAGAAAGAGGCCCTTGCACAACATCATCGTGCACGGGTGGGTCCTGCCCATACTCATTGCGTCCCCGCAGCATGAGCTTTCTCTCGTATCCGCTCCAAGCTTGCCTTTCCGTGAGATGCCAATCACAACAAAAGCACCCGTGCAAGTCGGCGCCTTCTTCAACGCCACACATTGCGCGAATCGGCGTGTCCGTCGCTTGACCTGCATGCAACCTCACTTGATTAAAGAAACCTCCAGCCCACCACGTGCGCAGGAGTCCAGCTCCTTTGAAGTCTCCATTGCGTCGAAGTTCAGCAATCTCATTGACCGCCGGCTCCAGAATCGGCGGCCCAGTGAGCCCTTCCATCCCACGACTGCCAGGAACTGCCTCCAGCAGACGCCTTTTGGTGGATGCATTGATTAATTTTCTCAGTGTGCCGCCTCCGATATCACCCACGTCAACTTGTGAGCCGCGCTCTGCGAACCAAAGATTCCAACTCTCTGCTCTCCATCCAATTTGTCGAAGAGTCATGAGTACTGCTCCAGCTGGTCCATGAACTGACTGCCAGGAGCGCGCGTGGTTTTGCGCGTGCATGAATGCCAGGGCCATCGCCTTCGGCTTGACCCACTGCCCCCACTTCGCTTGGAGCCAATACGCCAACGTGGACTCGTCCGCAATGAACGTCGGGTCTGACCGAGGACAGTGCGATAACAGAAACTCCATCGTCCTGCTTCTTCCTCGCGATGATCCGAACTGTACATGTCCTGATAGCGCTCTGACCTGTTGCGACTGCGTGTCGCTCATGCCCCGGACCTTCGCCGCGTATCCGATCGATGCTAGGCCTCCAGAGCGGAAGAACTTCCCCATCTCTCTGCCACCTTGTGCCAGTCTCCGAAACCTCGGTACTCTGCGCCCTACAGCTGCAACTCGTCCTCGGTGCGCGGGCATCCTTGCACCTCCTCCCACGCGTCGGCCATGTCCAGGCTGTCTGACCACTCTTGCCCGCCAGAAGGCCCAATCACTCAATGCCATTTCAACTTCCTTAGCCATTCTCGGCGTCGTCGCAATAACGCGCTCCTTGTTCGGACTCAACTCGACGAGGAGCCTGCGCGACAGCTTCGCCGCCGCCATGATGATCCGAGCTGCATCCTTTCTGCGCCCGACGCCTGCCAGCTGCCATCATCTACGACAACGCTGATCGTCAAAGAGGGCCACGACGCGCACGCCTGGTCGCAGGCGCCCCACGTGAACAAGATCATCGTGGTAGTTGCATCAGAGCAACCTGCGATGACCCCTTGGTTTGCGCGGGCGAACCTGGCAACTACCATCCCAAATTTTAAGGCCCCTCCTGCCCGCGTGCGTCTCGATGGGCACAGCAAGTCTTCTCTTCGGCAACTTACGCCTGCAACCACTCGCCCAAAGAGTAGCATGTGATATCTGTTCAAAGGCTTTCTTCAAGTCGAGCATGGCCGTGACCGGGTGCCCCATGAGCGCTCTGCCTGCCTCTGCCAAGACAGGCTGTGTCCAAACCGCTCTCTCCGAGCTCTTGCCAGCTGTAGCGCAGCGGCAAGACCGAGCGTGTTCTCGAAGCCAACCTCGCTGAACATGTCGACGACACCGGTTGTAAACTCAGAGCGTGTCCGTCATCGGGCCGATCAACGCGCGCCCCCCTTCGGGTTTGGGGGCCTCGGTAACGCTGCATTCTTCATCTGACCGGGAACTACAATGATCCTCTCAGCGACCCCCATCACCACACTGAAAGCACAAAAGGCAATTATCTGATACAAACGCCATGTTCTTGGGACCCAGGTTGTCGATGCCTGAGGCTGTCTTCCCCTTGAACGATTGCGCTGCCACGCGAATCTGATCCACTTCAAAAGGTCGCATCTGCCCATCATCGTCAACATCCTGCAAGCGACGTCCTGCTCCAAAAGATTATGCGTCTGGATCGTGGCTCCATATCTTGGGCCATTGCTGAAGGTCCGTGTCGAGCGTGGTTGCATGCGACTTGATGCCCGTGGTAGTGGGGGGGGGGGGCTCCAACTTGCGTCCACATTGCCGGTAGCTTGCTCCATCCGTGTGCCTTAGCCTGCTCCTGCTCGATGGATTTCTCAACTGCCTGTCGCAATTCCTTCACGCGCTGCTTAGCATGCTGCTGCTCCAAATTGGTGGCCTCTTGCGCCGCAGACCAACTGCAGTCGCGAAGCCGTTCATCTTCCCAGCACCACTCATATTCGAGCCGATGCCAGAAGACGAACCCAGAGCTCCCCATGTCCACATTCTTACGTCTGGGATTCTGGAGCGTCCGCAACCTTTGCGTCACGAACTGCAAGTCCAGCTCCCGCCCTCTCTCGAGCGCATATGTGAGATCCTGAATGGCCATAGACGCTCTCCTCCAGATTCTCGGCGCAGGACCCCCTTCCGCTCCTCGTCCTGGTGCTTTCCTCACCGCCGCCGCCAACTTGAAACGTGGGTCCGACAACACACACCTTCCGGAGGTAGCCCGACGCTTGCTATCTTGTAGATGGTATCTGCCAGCCAGCTCATTCTCTACCAATTTCATTCGTTGCTGAACGCACCAATCTAAAGTTTGCGCTTCTCGTGCATGATCACATTCTCTGTGCACCTGAGCGTGCGAAGGCGGCTCCCTAGGAGCTCCCAGGGGGGCGCTCTTTGGGGAGCTTCTTCGGCATGGTGATCTGCTGCTCCACAACTGCTCCTGGCCCTGCCTCGAGCTCAAGAGGAACGCCCCAATGCGTCGCCAAGCTGACTCCCTCCAATCTTCGCACGCCTGTGACCAAGCTTTTGGAAGTTTTGGAAATGACGAAAACAGCATTGTCCTCCCACATCCTGCCGAGCACGTCCACTCAACAGGAGCTGCTATAGTAGCAGGCATGTCATCCAAAACATCAGCTCCTCCAAGTCAAGTGGACTCATATTCCAAACACCTCCTATGATGAAAGGTCACGCTGGGGCCGCAACCCTCCTCCGCTTTGCGCGCTCTGCTGGGGCTGCAAGCTGGTTACGAAGTCGCTCGCGTGCCTCGGTGATGCGCTTGACCCCCTCCTCTTCCACAACTCCATCGAGCTTGAGCCCTTGTTCTGCGCGGAGCTCCTCCAAGTCTTCGTCGTCGGGGACTGGAACGTCATCTGGTCCATTGGGTTGCATGGGCTCATCACGAGCACCCCCGCCACCACCATCAGTAGCATGCTGAGGATGCTGAGGATGCTGAGCCTTCGCGCGCCCCTCTTTTTCTTTTTGTTTCTGCCGCTGCTGGTACGCCTCGACTGCCTGCTGGAGTGCGAGCATCGGTCCTCGAAGGCATTCAGGGACCTCGCCGCTTCCACCTGACAGCTGTACCTCCACGACATTCCCGCAGAGCTGCAATGCTGGATGTTCCGCACAGCTTGCCTGCTCACGTAGGAAAGCCTCGGTCTTTGCTTTCTCAAGCTGTTGTTTCTTGAGCCTGTGGTTGTCCAAGATCTGTTTCTCGGCGTCGCGAGCAGCAAGAGCACGCTTGCACTCCTCCTCTCGCTCCTTGAGTCGCTCCTCGGACTTATGTAGCTTCCTGCTTGTGTCCTCCAGGCGCTGTCCCAGCTGGAACGAGCTGAGTTTGGTGATGTCCACGGGCTGGTTCTCCGGAGGCTTGACTGCCACCGTCTTGTCTCGTAGCTGCACCATACTCTGCACCTGTGCAGGCCACTGTGTCCTGCCGTCTCCATGCGCCTTTGCCATTGTCTCACGCATTGCTTTCGACGTTGCCTGATCGATTGGGGCAGGTGCTGGAACTGGTGTTCCCTTTGGCTCGTCTCGGCGTAGTCCAAATAGCGAGACAAGCGGTCCGTCCTCCCACCTGTTCTTCGTGTTGTGCCACAGAACCTTGGATTTGCCACCATTACCTTTCCCATGATGTAGCTGCTTCTGCTTCTCAAGCACTCTCCTCGGCGCCTGTTTGCCACAGCGCAGGCAGTGGGAGCGGAAGGCATAGTTGGCAAACGCGGTGCCATACACCTTCGCGCAATTTCCACACGGCCAAGAAGGATGCTTTGCCGCCATCGATGGCCCGCCCGCGCGAGCCGCGTCGAAGCACACTCGGGCAAGCCCAGATCGCCTGGGCCGACACGGCTAGAAAGAGGAGGA
This sequence comes from Prorocentrum cordatum, assembly GCA_963575745.1. Classification (NCBI taxonomy): domain Eukaryota; class Dinophyceae; order Prorocentrales; family Prorocentraceae; genus Prorocentrum; species Prorocentrum cordatum. The sequence goes on along the minus strand of CAUYUJ010021692.1, from coordinate 71,543 downwards.
GGAGGAGGAGGAGGAGGAGGAGGAGGAACGACCCTGCCCGCAAGACCGAGCGCCCAAGCAGGGCGGCGCTGCTTCGCGAGGGGGGCGGGCACGGGCTGTGGACGCGCCCCTCCCAAGTCGGGGGCCTCCTGCCGGGGGTTCGACTACACGCAAGAGTGACTCTGGGTAAGAGTGGCCTTTGGCGCGCGGCTTTTTGGGGACCGCGGGGGGACCAAACACAAACGCGCAAGACGCTACTATCGCATCGCGCTTGGCGACCGGGCGAACCCACTTGGCCCGCACCAAAGGTCACTCCGGCGAAAGGTCACTCTTACGTCTAGTCGGAAGGTGGAGGGCGACTTGCTGAAAGCCCGGCAACCCCGGCCAAGTCCTCTCGACGGGGAAAAGATAACCCTGAATGCAAGCATTGGTCGGGGAAACTCGCTTCGAAGGGAGTCACGCAGTGTCTCAAGAGCTGGTGTTGGCCCTGAGGAAGCTCATTTCTGCGCACGGCGCTCGCAACGTCACCACAACTGAACTACTCGTGACGGCACAAGCAGGACGAGTGATTAGTACTACCTCCGTGCAGATCAATGATGAGCTGCGCTACAGATGGCAGTCACTCGGGTGAATAAGACCGACAGGTGCGCGGGGTGCAGCTAATGCGCCAGAGCCTGCTTCGTTCAGGTGAAACTAGCTGGATGAATTCGCGCCCCACGTCTTCAGACTTTCGCCCAAGGCGTCCCCAGTCCTCCGTCTCAACCTCTACCAACCCACTGGAGACGCAAAGTGACATAACAGTGCGCCATCAAATAATCAGACCTTGCACTGCGCTTGCTACGCATAAAATGGAGATACATTGCCAGCTTGAACCCCAAACAGCAGGTCCCTTGTACTCCCAATATGTACCAGTCGTCGCGCAGTCTGTGTATGACGCAACCTATAGGTGTTGCAACCTACATGTTGCACCATGCGGGACGCACAATATAGTGCAATCAATATGCATGATGCAAGCTATGCGGTGCAGGCTGCGGGGTGTGACATGTATGGTGCGGATTGTGGGGTGGAGCTGCTGCATGGGTGCATTACATGAAGTATCAGCGGTGCTATTTACGGGGTGCTCTTCATGTAGTGGACATTCGCGGTGCAACATATGCGGATGGGGCGAAAAAAATGGAATGCGTGGTGCAAAATGTGTGGTGCGAAAACTACGTGTTGTGACATTTGGAGGCGCAACCACATCTGAAAACATGTCAATCGTGAACACATCAACCCGCAACGTGTTGGCAAGAATCGAAAACCGTGAGTGTAGCTACCTGCCAGCATTTCTTTTTAAATCGCAGGCCCCTGAGGATTTCCCTGGCGTGTGAGCTAGCCTCCCCTTCACACCCCTCCTCCCCCATGAGCCTAGTCCGACCTGCTTGAAGACGGGGGGTCCGGTCGCCTGGGCCATATGCTGCAGAAGCGCCCTATGGCCTGCCAGACAAATCCAAAGCTCAAAGAGCCTTGAAATGTGTCCAACATGCTCGAATTCTACCTATACCTACGGCGCGTCCTGAAGCACTCTTCGGCGCCTCTGGGGCCTTTTGGAGGCTCTCGGGGCCGGCCCAAGCCCATCGCAAGTGTGGAAGCCCATCGGTCTTTGTATGAGTGTTACACATTCGCCTCTTCGGTCTCCGCAGCGTCCGAATTAGCACAAGAAGCCCCAAATATCGCCCAAATACAACCTAAGAGTCCCGAGGAGGGGCACTGAAAAGCCAAGGATGGCCCCGCCAGGGGTTCCAAGATGGAGAAGCCGAAGAGGCTTCTCCAGACCTCCACCCCATCCCCTGGGTTGCCCTTTAGACGCCCCCCATGAAACCTCAAGAGGCCCCAAGAAGGCCCCCAAGAATTGGAGGCCTGGAAACTGGCAGCAACACCAACACAGGGGGGTTGCCTCCACGGGGGGAAGATGATCCTAGATTTCGGTGTTGGTGGTAATCCTCGTGGTTCTGACCCGCGCGCTACTGTCTTGTCGAATATGTTCGGCATGCGTGCGCGGGGGCGCGCGAGCGTGGAGCTCCGCGCGCAATGGACCTGAAAATGTGCCTTTGAGAAGCAAAGTGCTTTCATGTGCTGTGGGTCGGTGATCTATTGAGACGCCTGCTAGAAAACAAATGCATGCCCTGACGATTTCGACATGCGCGTGGGGGTGGGGGGGCTCGCGGGGCCCATATGGTGTTAGCTGATCAGGAGGTTCTGACAGAAAACGCTGGGATGGTACTGGCTTATCTGACTGTTAAACTTTTCTTCGTACGATATTATCCTACTTGATATACGGGCTCCGCTGGGATAGCGTGTGTTCATACTTGAAAACGGTCGTTTTAAACCTTTCCACCCGGAGCTAAAGAGTTGTTTAAGGCTGGCTTCGACATGGGGAGGGTCGACTGAGTTTAAATATGGAAATTAATGAACGTATGCGGAGGAGCTGCTTACGGAGTGCGAGTTGCAGACGAATTTTGGTCTGCGGTATACGTGGTACACTGAATGGAAAACAAATGTTCGAGCAATCACCCACTTAACACACCCGCAAACTGTTGTCCCCAAAACATAACGGCGTTCAAGCGAGAGGACTATTTCCCATGCAGGTCCATGACTCGGGCGGGCGAAAGATCATGACGATCAGTATGATAATGGTGGCGCGCATGATGAGGGCGAGAACAACGATGATAACGATGATGAGGATGACGATTATGATGTGTTAGTGACGACGGTGGTGATGATGATGGTCACGATTGACGACGATGATGGCGCTGATGATGGTAACGATGAGGATAATCGTGCCCATGACGGCCATGCCAATGCTGACGCCGGCGATGGTGCCGATGTGGGTGATGAGAAAGTGCGCCAGCGCGGAAATTCAGAACTCCGGGCACCTATTCCATGAGAGGCAATGTGATATGTTTGGTTGTCGTACGCGTTTGCAGAACACTATACTAGTAAAACTCGTGGATTAAAAAGTTTCGTGTTGGAAGGGTGACGACGTGCGCGCGCGGAGACGCGCGAGTGCGGCCACCGTTCGATCATTTAACAGAAATGGCGGATGCGCGATGACTGCGGGATGTTTTCGGCATTCGCGCGCGCGGCCGGCATGTCTCCCTTGACAGAACTGCCCGAAACCGACTCTTATGATTTCAACCAGTGCGCGCGAACAACAATCTTACATGCTTCTGTTGAAAATATGGATTTGGTAGTGCTGAAAGCCTGAATGTGTTGGAACTGTTGGAAAAAAACTGGTTGCCTGAGGAGTCTGAGATGCGCGCGGCAGCGCACGCATATGGCCGGCATGGTTGCTACAGCACGCCCTTGGTAGATCAACGCGCGAGCCCCGCATGATATGCTTGACACGGACAAGGGGGGTTTCGATACAGGCTTGGCTGGCATGTTGTTTTGCAATTCTTGCTAGCAAAAAAAGCGCGTGGAGACGAAATCAAAGAAAACACGTGGAGGGGGGCGCTGGCCCTTCCTCGATGGGGTGCTGGAGTCTAGCTCCTTCCAGGGCAAAGATTGCAACGCGCGTGACCGCCCCCAACGGTCGTCGTCAACCCCAACGCTCGGACAAATATTCCAGCCACCCGACCACCCGTAACGTAATGGCAAACATTAACTGGCGTATCGACGCGAGGACCTGATCATGCAGATCCGTGACTCGGGTGGGCAAGTGATGATGATGGTGCTGACGATGATGGCGGCGCTGATGACGAGGGTCGACGAAAACAACGTTAACGATGATGATGTTGATGGCGGCGGTGGGGATGATGTCGGCGGCGACGACAGTGATGGTGATGAACATGATAGTGGCGACAGTGGCGGTTATGATGATAACGATGCCCTGGTAAGGACGATGAGGAGATGCGCGCGCAGAGATGCAAAATCGCGGCCAGATGTCATTGGAAAGGCCCGTCGTTCAGATGTTCGTGTTGACACGATGGAGAACCAATGTTTCTGAAGGGTTTCGTCATGCGCGCGGAGACGCGAGCGTGTGGCCCCCCAGCAGTTCTCTGCGTAGAGTTGAAAATGCCTACGGAAATGACTAAGGAATGCAACGTCACTCCAAGCAGCGCCTTAAATCGTAATCCATGCATTATACAGAAGACATATACTAATACATATCCATAGACCTAAACACATGCATACACATATAAACCTGCACTTACACATGCAAATTAACATACACATGCACATAAACAAATGTATACACATACACACATATACATAGGCAAGTACATGTGCATGCACATGTACATATACGTATGCATAGACATGCACATATATATATATATATGTACATATATGTATATGGGCAGCCCCCCTCCCCAGCACCCATTATTCGTTTTGTTTCTTTCCACGTTGTCTTTCGCATCCCTTCCTCCGCTCCCAGAACTGGAGACACAGAGAGAGCACAAACATATGAAACAGTACCAGCAAAACGAAACTAGGCCAAACGCCTAGGCCAGAACAAAGGCTATCGACACTCCTCGGCAGCCTGGGCTTCGCGAGCCTGCAGGCGGGCCCGGAGGGCGTCCATCCCAGGGGTGCTTATAAACCCTGCGGAATAGCTGTTTGACGAGGTCCCGCCCGACTCGACCGCCCACCCAATCGCCCCCTTTATCAAAAGCAGATCCGCCTCCGACGCAAGAGCCACCTTTTCATGGCGCCTGCGGTGCTGCGGACGCTGCCCACTCTGGAGCCGCCGTAACTGATAGGCCTTCCGGGCAGAGATGGCGCGGTCACACCGCTTGACCAATAAAAGTCCTATGCGCTCTTCCGCAAAAGCGCCACACTGAACGCAGTAGATCAGAGGGCGCGATCGCTTCGTCCACGCGGACTGCAGGCTGTGACGGTGGACGCTCTCGCTGCCACGCAGCTGACGGAGGACTGGAGGAGGACCAGGGCACTGCATTAAAGCCAGGTCTGGCCCAGCCTTGGCTAGACGAAGACACCGGGCACACCTCACCTTACCCTCGCCCACCGGAGACCACACATGCCACGACGCCTCATGGGTGGTGCTCGGCGTCTTACTTCGCTTGACAGTGGGGAGCGGGAGCAGTGGCAACACATTGGCCACCAGATTGGCAACAGCCCGCAGCCTCTTGGCCATCAGGCTCATGCGCTCGCTGCTCGACGGGGAACCGTGGGGATGGAGCCGGAGAGCGTCTTTAGCAAGAAGATCGGCATCCTTATTGCCCAGGGCGATCCTCCGGCCCCTCGGTGCCAGTGTCTGAATTATCTCATCCGACCTATGCGCGGGCGTGTGCATCACCTGACCTACGTGGTATGTCCCTGGCCCTCATGTGCACCGCGCCGAAGCCCAACGAAAACCTGAGCGCGCGCAAGCTGGGCCAAGGGCGGCTTGTTGCACAAACGAGCCGCACCTAGACAATCAGAAAATGGTCGCGCGGGTCCGGCCTGGACAAGAGAGAGGACAGCGAGGACGAGGTGCTCCGCGGCGAGGGCAGTTTGAGGGAGGCTATCCCAAACAACCCCTTGGAGCCGACATCTGACTTGGCACGCGTCGGCAGGCTCAAGGAAAACAGCAGCATACGCCGCGCGGTCGAGCCTGTGAAATTCACATCGCGTGGCACTGCCATCCACGCGTACATCGCAATCGGCACTGAGGTCTTGGCAAGCCTCCCGAGAAATAGACATCCCCTGGGCATCTTGGAAGTCCGGCCATAAGGCATCCGAGAGGGGCGGAAACTCGCCATCGTCTGGCTGGAAAACGACGAGCCTAGACCAGAGCAGGTCGGAGGGTTCCGAGCGTGCCGCGTGTATGATTTCCTCTGGCACGGACTCGGCGCGCTGGGGCTCACTCGCTGCGCAGTGCCAGAGGCGGTGGTGCACGGAGTCGTGTTGACCACGCAATGGGCACATGCCTGTGGACTCACGATTATGCTTGACGAGGCGGTCCCCCGTCCACACCCCACCTGAAAAGACAGAGCCAATGAGATGCTTTTGGAGAAGATTGAATCTTTTGGAGCGGAGGCACTTGGCAACCACATCAGCAGAGACTTCACGACCCGCCCCTCCATCCAGCGAGTTCGCAAAATTACGGCCATGCTGTCGAATTACGCTGGCGCGCAGGAGCTTGGCAGGCATGGCGGGTGACGCGTAGAAGAGGTCGATCTCGACATGCATGTCATCCCTGAGCGTCTTGAAGTTCGTGCAAGACCAGCCCAAACGTGACAGACACAACATAGCTCGGTGTATGGGGCCAGCAGAACGCTTCCACTGAGCCTGATCCAAGATAGGGAACTGGGCGGTCACAGCGTCCCACGCCCTCTGCAGGAATCTCCAAGAGAGTACGGTAGTGCCGGGCTCGACCAGGGACCGCCATAAAGCCTTCGCGCACTGCAGCATGGGCGCAACCGAGGCCTGCCACGCAGGATCGCCATACAGTAGCATCCCCCCGTCCAAAGAACCGCCCCGATGCGGTATCAAGGCACGGCGTAGGGTGAGTAGTTCACGGGATGCGAGGCCAGCGATCACGCTGCCGAACGCGGCCGCCGGCCGGACACCTGAGATGCAGATCTTACGCAGCTTCGGTTTGCCCACGGCGAGGCGACGACGCAGAGCCCGCAGATAAGCAATCCGTCTTTTCATGTCCTTGAACCTCTTACGCATCCGAGCCGTGGACCCACGGGCCGCGCGGGGTCTGCCTGGGGCAAGGTCCGCGCCGAGTGCCACAATGGAAGCATCGGCACGCGACTTCACGCCCAGCTTCTGCAGTTGGCGGTCGAGATCGCGCACCACCTGTGGACAAAAAAACAAAAACCATTGCCTTGTCCTCCGCCAAATCGACCTTGAGTTCCGTGCTGTAGACGCCAATGAGGTCCGCGGCAGCCTTCACAAGGTTCGCGACAATAATGTGTTTCGGACCCGTGGCGGCAACAACATCGTCGTCGACATGCACCCCGAGATCGATGTTCACGTTGCGCGCTACGAAGCCATCGAGGGCGGCAATCATGTAGACTTTCACGAAAGCGTCATTAAATATGTCCCCCGCTGGGAGGCCCGACGCGGCAAACTGAACCAATGGGCAGACGGCCGCTCCTAGGCGTACAAATCTTGGCCCGCGCCAGAAAATAAATAAGACTTTGACTAACGGCCTCGGGAGGCCACACTCCAGCGCCCGGTCACGAAGCCAACGCACATCGAAAGACTCGTAAAACTTTCGGCCATCCCAAAAAAAACCCGCGGTGGCGTAGCCTTCGGAGGCCCCTGTCTCGGCGCGAACGGCCGCAGTCCAGACGGCTTCGTCAGCCCCCCGACCCTTCCCGAAGGACGAGTACCGTCGACTCGACGAGTCGATGAAAGATTCTACTTCGGGCCTGCGCGCACGCTCCCACACTCGAACGAAAGATGCCACAAGAAGGATCGGTCGATATCCCCCCTGCGGCTTGTCGAGGAGGGGGAACAAAAGCCAGAGCAGCTGAGCTGGAAATAAGCCCAGCCGCTCGGAGCACGAGAACAATGCGCTCAGCTGCCTCGGAGCCTGGTCGCTGAGCATGCGCACGTGGCGGGGGTGGAAGCCGTCGAGGCTCTGGGCAGTGTGCGTCGAAAAAGAGCTCGCGGCAGAGCTTAGCTGGGCAACCGTGAGTGGCGCAAGGCACTCGCGATCGGGAATCCATGCTTCGGGCGGTTCTACGGTCGCGTGCCAAAATCTTCCCAACTGCAAAGCCTCCTCCTCTAGTAAAGCGGAGGGCGCAGAAGTTAAGTGGCCAGGAACAACGCTGGTGACTGTGGGCTGCCACAGCTTCTTGATGCGAGTGAGGCGATGCATGCGCCGGGCAGAGCCGCTCAGCGCAGAAAGCTGCCATTCGCGCCACGACGCGTCTCGAGTCTTGGCTAGGGCAGCTTGCACCTCTTCACACTCCTCCGACAACTCAGCATGCAACGTACGAGCCGCCTCCCTCTGTGAGGGATCCCACGGATGCTGGGGAGACCAGGAGGTGAGGAGGGCACGTAAGGAGGCAAGCGATCGATCAAGCCTGACACAAAGACCCTCACCAGCATGCGGGGTGCGCATGGCCAAGAGGTGGTGATAACCTTCACCCGATTGCCAATCCACACCGTCATGGCCAGTCAAACTTGAAAATTCGTGGAACATGTCCATCATCCACTGCCAGCACTGAGCAACAAGCGTCACGTCATCGGGACGGCGTTGGCGGTAGATGATTGGTTCCCAAACAGCCTGGACACGAGACCCCCGTAGGCCCATGCGCTCGGGAGGGAGGTCACACAGATCAAAGAGCTCTTGCTCCGCACGGTCAGCAAAGAGAGCCCAAACCTCATTCAGGAGTGCCCATGCTTCCTGGGAGGAACCGTGCAACGACAAAACCTCGAGCTGGGGCAGAAGGCGCCCCGGCACCTGCCAATCTGGAGGTGCTCTGGCGCATCCGATCGGCTGCTCAACGGGGATGCGGCGCTGGCTGCGGAAAACAAGCTGGCGCACCTGCAGCACATCGGCACGAACCAGCAGCATTGCAGGCCTATGGGGCTTAACATGCCATGCACTATCGACAAATGTTCTCCACGGCCCTACACAACGCGTGTCCAACTAAAAGTAATCAATTGTTGACGACGTAGTGGCAGCGCGGCACGTGAACATGGGCGGCGCCAGGATGGACATCTGCATGCGCTGCGGCAGTCCTGAAGCCTCCAGCAGGTCTGGGGACATGTTCCAATCTGCTGCTACGAATATGCGGTCCTGGTCAGAAATCGTCGCTCCAATGGCGCTCATCAGTGCCACGTTCCGCGCGCTCAGGCCTTCGCTCACATGGAAATAAGCACAAACAATGTTGAACGACAAACTGGGTGTGTCCACGGTGACCTGGATGGCCCTGTGGGGGACAATGGCCTGGCAGCACGGGTCAGTCCACCGCAGGCCCAGCCCCGACCGCACGAAAACGGCAACACCAGCCGAGCACCTGTTCGTGTCGGGATTGAACTCGGAGGCGCTGATCAGGAACTTCCAGCCCAGAGCCCGTACAGTATCGAGGGACTGGGCAGCGCTAAGTTCGGAGAGGCCGATCTCCTGAGCGCACACGATCACCGAGCTGGTGGTCACAAGCCGCTCCTTGAGCGAGCGTCAACCAGAACCATTGAATGTCTCCACGTACTTCCCGTCAAAGGCCAAAGAGTCTGAAGCCGCCATTGGCGGACATGCCGGCGGGATCGGAACTCTCATGCACGATAGTGGCAGCCCACAAACACGAGGGTGCACAGACACACCCGTGCGCACGACACAGAGAGAGAGGGGGGGAGACTCGAGGGAGCGGCGATCCATGTGAAATCACAATGTTTGCGAAGCCTGGGGGCACCAAGCCCTGTTATTTCATTGGGATTGTTTGGAATTCTGCGTCAAGAATCCCAGAACCCATGTGATTTCATCAGGGTGGTTGGGTTTTTTTGGGATTTTCAGTTCCAGGAAAAAACCGACGACGGGGCTCCCCAGGACTGGAGGATTGGAAATCCAAAAAATCCGAAACATCTAAATGAAATCCCAAGGGTTCTGTGATTCTTGACCCAGAAATCCCAAAGATCCCAATGAAATAACAGGGTTTGGTGCCCCCAGGCTTCGCAAACATTGTGATTTCACAGGGATCGCCGCTCCCTCGAGTCTCTCCCTCTCTCTCTCTCTCTCGCTGTCCCTCTCCGTCTCTGTCTCCCCCCTTCTCCTCCTCCTCCTCCTCATCATCATCCTTCTCTGAAGCAGAGAGAGAGAGAGAGAGAGAAAAAAAAAAAAAAAAAAAAAAAAAAAGTGAGGGAGAGAAAGAGAGAGAGAGAGAGAGAGAGAGGGGGGGGGGCGACTCGGGGGAGCGGCGATCCCTGTGAAATCACAATGTTTGCGAAGCCTGGGGGCACCAACCCCTGTTATTTCATTGGGATGTCTGGGATTTCTGGGTCAAGAATCCCAGAACCCATGTGATTTCATTTGAAGTTTAGGGATTTTTGGGATTTTCAGCCCCAGAGAAAAAAAAACAAACGACGACGGGGCTCCCCAGGACTGGAGGATTGGTATTCCCAAAAATCCACAAAAAAATGAAATCCCAAGGGTTCTGTGATTCTTGACCCAGAAACCCCAAACATCCCAATGAAATAACATGGTTTGGTGCCCCCAGGCTTCGCAAACATTGTGATTACACAGGGATCGCCGCTCCCTCGAGTCTCTCCCTCTCTCTCTCTCTCTCTCTCTATCGCTGTCCCCCTCCGTCTCTGTCTCCCCCCTTCTCCTCCTCCTCCTCATCCTTCTCCTCCTCCTCCTCATCCTCCTTCTCTGAAGCAGAGAGAGAGAGAGAGAGAGAGAGTGTGAGGGAAAGAGAGAGGGAGAGAGAGAGAGAGAGAGAGAGAAAGAGAGAGAGGGAAGGACTCGAGGGAGCCGCGATCCCTGTGAAATCACAATGTTTGCGAAGCCTGGGGGCACCAAACCCTGTTATTTCATTGGGATGGTTTGGATTGCTGTGTCAAGAATGCCAGAACCCATGTGATTTCATGTTGTGTGTTTTTGATGGTTTGGATTTTCAGTCCCAGAAGGAAAAACAAAAAAAAAAAAAAAAAAAAAAAAAAAAAAAAAAAAAAAAAAAAAAAAAAAAAAAAAAAAAAAAAAAAAAAAAAAAAAAAAAAAAAAAAACCACGACGATGGGGCTCCCCAGGACTGGAGGATTGGAAATCCCCAAAATGAGGAAAATCCAATTGAAATCACAAGGGTTCTGGGGTTCTTGAACCAGAAATCCCAAACCTCCCAATGAAATATCAGGGTTTGGTGCCCCCAGGCTTCGCAAACATTGTGATTTCAGAGGGATCGCCGCTCCCTCAAATCTCTCCCTCTCTCTCTCTCTCTCTCTCGCTGCCCCCCTCCGTCTCTGTCTCCCCCCTTCTCCTCCTTCTCCTCCTCCTTCTCTGAAGCAAAGAGAGAGAGAGAGAGAGAGAGAGAGAGAGAGAGAGAGACTCGAGGGAGCAGCGACCCCTGTGAAATCACAATGGTTGCGAAGCCTGGGGACACCAAACCCTGTTATTTCATTTGGATGGTTTGGATTTCTATGTCAAAAATGCCAGAACCATGTGATTTCATTTGGATGTGAGGGATTTTCAGTCCCAGAGAAAAAAAAACAAACGACGACGGGGCTCCCCAGGACTGGAGGATTGAAAAAAAAAAAAAACATCCCAATGAAATCACATGGGCTCTGGGATTCTTAACCCAAAAATCCAAAACAAATCCAAATGAAATAACAAGGTTTGGTGCCCCCAGGCTTCGCAAACATTGTGATTTCACAGGGATCGCCGCTCCCTCGCGTCTCCCCCCTCTCTCTCTCTCTTTCTCTTTCTCTCTCTGTGTCCCCCTCCGTCTCTGTCTCCCCCCCCCCCTCCTCCCTCCTCCTCCTCCTCCTCCTCCTCCACCTCCTCCTCCTCCTCCTCCTCCTCCTCCTCCTCCTGTGAACCAGGGAGAGGTACAGAGAGAGAGAGGGAGAGAGAGAGAGAGATAGAGAGAGTGAACCGTTCAACGACCGATGAAAACTGAATGGGTGCTGGGGGGGGGGGGCTGCGCACATATATATATATATATATAATATATATATATATATACATATATATAACATACACTTGTATACCCATGTATAGTCATATACCTATGCATACACATTTGCATACACATATGTATTTGTACACATGCATAGACATATACATATACATAGACATATACACAGATATATACATACATACATACATATATAATACACCTTTTTACATATTAAAAAACTACACATATTCATATACATACGTATACCAATGGCCTACGCAGGCACACATACACATACATACACGTATGCAGCTACATATAGACGTGCATGTACGTATACATATACATATACATCTGCATGTGTATATGTATATATATATACATATATATATACATGCATGTATACATATATGTGTATTCACAAGAGCTTTACGAACCGAAAAAGCCCCAGGTCAAGAAAGCGCCAAGGTCCAGTGGTCCAGTCCAGATTCTTGTTTGTTTACACGCAAGAAATCTAGTCCCCATGAAAATGCATGGTTTCGTTCAGACCCCCGATGGGTGTATATCATTGAACAGGGTTGGCAGGTGCGCGGTGATGGTTGCATGGGTTCGATATGCCCGCGCGCGTGTGGCCGCATGTCCCATCCGAAAACATGGCCAAACTAATGCCACAAGCCTTTTTGGATGCAGGTGGTTGAACGAATTTCCTATTCCATCTTCCCTCTACCTTCTCGGGGATTGGCCCATCACTGGTTCTTTTTTTTCCCTACCTAGACTCTGCCTAGAGGGTTCTTACTCTCTTAGCTTAAAGGGGCCGGGCAGTGCAAAGCGCCCCGGGCGGTTCCCCCAGTCCCCGCCCCGCGGTTCCCCCAGTTGCGCCCCCTGGGTTCACCCAGCTTAGCTTAGCTAAGCTTAGCTTTACCTTAGTTTTAGCTTAGCTTTAGCTTAGCTTTACCTTAGCTTTAGCTTAGCTTTAGCTTAGCTTTAGCCTAGCTTTAGCTTAGCTTTAGCTTAGCTTTAGCTTAGCTTTAGCTTAGCTTTACCGTAGCTGTACCTTAGCTTTAGCTTAGCGTTAGCCTAGCTTTAGCTTAGCTGTAGCTTAGCTTTAGCTTAGCGTTAGCTTAAGTTTAGCTTAGCTTAGCTTAGCTTTAGCTTAGCTTTAGCTTTGATGTAGCTTAGCTTCAGCTTAGCTTTAGTTTAGCTCTAGCTTAGCTCTATCCCAGCTTTAGTTTTGCTTTAGCTTAGCTGTAGCTTAGCTTAGCTTTAGCTTTAGCTTAGTTGTTTCTTAGCTTTAGCTTAGTTTTTATCTTAGATTTAGCTTAGCTTTAGCTTAGCTGTCTCTTAGCTTTAGCTTAGCTTTACTGTTACTAGTAATGCTGCTTTCCTGGGGGCTCCAACTCCTAGGTAGGGTCGCGCTGGGATAATTAACACACGCACACGCACAAACACATACACACACGACCGGCTACAAACCTAGGACAATGCGGGCAACCGCCCCGCCTTTGCGGCAAATTCTACACCATGCGCGGGCGCCCCGTGGGCAGTTCGCATTGGTTCTTGAACGGGCGGCAACGGTGCCCTCTTATGGTCCGCTCTGCGCAGATCTGCCATCCGTGTCAAAACACAATGCTGAATACACTTTGCGGCAAAATCTGGCCCGTGCGCGGGCGCACCGCGATCACGTTGCATTGGCTTTTGGCAAGGGCGGTGGCGGTGAGCTCAACATGCCCGCTCTGCGCAGACCCATCACCCCTTGTCAACACACAATGCAGAATGCACCGTCCTGCAAAAGATGGTTCGTGCGCGGGCGCCCCGCGATCTTGTTGCATTGGTTGTTGACAGAGTTGGCGGCGGGGGGGCCTCATATGGCTGTTTTGTACAAGGTCACGATCCTTCAAAAATGTTAGCCAGCGTGGACCCCAACGAATGTTTCTAGCAATATATGTGTTGGATTCTATGTGGCACAATCGACGTGGTGCAATCTTCGGGGTGCGCTGTATGATGTGTAATCTACGTCGTACACTGTGCGTGGTGCTATCTATGCGGTGCAATTGATTACCCTGCACCGTTCTTGACCATCTTCACTGATCGCGCAATCATCCCACCCACCCACCTTCAACTTGTTTTGCAAAACCCATGCGGCCGGGATTGCGATGAGTGCTTGGCGTGGGCTAGTGCATCTCCGCGGCCACACAAGCCCGCGCATGCGTGCGCAGCAGTCAGCTAGCTTGGCGAGACCGACGCGGCCGCGGTGGCGCTGACCACTGGGCGCATCCCAGCGGGCACTCCAGTGCGAATCGGCGACTTGGGCGGGCGCGGTATCATGGCAACGTCGACGACGGTAGACACGATGATGCTAAAAGCGTGGTGGCGATGTTGGCCAAACCAACCCAAGCACGCGCGGGTAGCGGCCAGCTGGCGCGACCGACGCGGCCGCGGTGGCGCTGACCGCTGGGCACTCCCCAGCGGGCACTTCAATGCGAGTCGGCGAGTGAGGCGGGCGCGGTATCATGGCAACGCCGACAACGGTAGACACGAGGATGGTAGTACCGATGCTGGTGACGACGATGACAACGACGACGGCAAGGCCAGTGACGGCGCCAATGCTGATCACGCCGACGACGAAGACAGCGTCATCGCGTCGGTGATGAAGGTTTTCGAAGGAGAGTTCGACATGCGCGCGCGGCTGACGCGCGAGAGTGGCCCGCATTGTTTAATTTGGCACGGATGGTCCCCCGCCCCCCAGCACGCGCGCAAGGGCGTGCGAATGGTTTCGGCAAGCGGCGCCAGAGGCCCGCTTGGCGGAATTCCATGAACATGTTGGAGTAAAAACGATGGTTTTCTGGAGGAGTCGCAAGAGCGCGAGTTTTTTTTGCGAAAGCTGTCGTTGCGAAGCCATGTGGTTTTAAATGTTTGTTTGACACTCGGTTTTGAAATCGCTACGGAAACGGAAATTTCCTACGGACGTCGGCACGCGCGCGCGACGACGCGCGCGGGTGCACTTCGCCCCGCCTTTTGAAAAGGATTCTCGCGACGGCACGCGCGCAAGGGCGTTCAAACGATTTCGACATGCGCGCGCGAAGCCCGTGTGGTAGCATGTTCTGGAACTGCTGGGAAAACGAAGGTTCTCTAAAGACTTCGCAGGAGTGCGGGCGCAAGTTTTTTTGAAATATCATGTTGCGAAACCATGTGTTCATGTGTTGGTTGGACACTCGATTTTGACACCCGTACGAAATCGAAGATTGTTGATTGGTTCCGGCATGCGCGCACGACGACCCGCGCGTGCGCACGTCGTCCCATTTGTTGCAAGGGATTTGGAAAACTTGTGATTTTTGATAAACGAGTGCGCGCTCATAGGTTTGCAAAGGGTGGCTGGGGGGGGATACCGCCTCGGCTGGGACGGTACGAAGTCGCATTTCGGGTGGACGATGGGGCAGACTCATATGCAAACTGCAATGCGAAAAAAACGGGTGCGGAGAATCCCGGGGGGAGGGGGGGTAGAGACAATTCTTTTCCTAGAATGGAGAATCTACGTCTCGCAATCCATCTTGTGCAATATAGGCGGTATAACCACCGACGAAGTGCGACCTACGATGCGCAATTCGTGTCTGTCCGCAATGAGTTGTCAATCCCGCCGCTCGCGCAAACATCCCACCCACCGCCGACCCGCAACTTGGCCTGCATAAGCCCATGCGGCAGCGATTGCGATGAGTGCTTGGTGTTGGCTCGTGCATCTTTTCCCCCCCGCAATCCCGCACATGCGAGCGCGCGAAGCGGCCCAATAGTTTGGCGCGGCCGACGCGGCCGCGTTGGCGCTGACCGCTGGGCACTCCCCAGCGGGCACTTCAGTGCGAGTCGGCGACTGAGGCGGGCGCGGTATCATGGCAACGCCGACAACGGTAGACACGAGGATGGTAGTAGCGATGCTGGTGACGACGATGACAACGACGACGGCAAGGCCAGTGACGGCGCCAATGCTGATCACGCCGGCGACGATGACAGCGTCATCGCGTCGGTGAGGAAAGTTTTGGAAGGAGTGCGACATGCGCACCCGGCCGACGCGCGAGTGTGCCTCGCATGGTGGTATTTGACACGGATCGTGCCCCCCCAGCACGCGCGCAAGGGCGTTCGAATGATTTCGACGTGCGGCGCGAGAGGCCCGTCTGGCTAAATTGCATGGAAGTGTTGAGAAACCCAGAATTTTCTCAAGGATGCATAAAATCGCGAGCGCTGTTTTTTTGTGTGGAAAAAACGTTGCCGAACCATGTGTATATTATCGATCTGTTTTGGGGACACTCGATTTTGACATCCTGACGACATTCAAAGTTACCGAAAGATTTCGGAGTGCGCGCGCGACGACACGCGCGTATGCACATCGTCCCATTTTTAGCAACGGAGTATTGCGACATCACGCGGGCAGGGGCGTTCGAACGATTTCGACATACGCTCGCAAAAAGCCCCTTTTGGTAGCAAGTCGTGGAAATCATGAAAAAGCCATGGTTCTCGTCAGAATTCGCAGGAGCGCGGGCGCAATTTGTTTTGAAACATATGGTTGCGAAACAATGCTATGTTTTTAAAGTTTTGGGGACATTCGATTTTGAGATCCTTGCGAAATACTAGGTTTTTGAAGGATTTCGGCATGCGCGCTCGACGACGCGCACGTGTGCATTTCGTCTCATCTGTTGCAAGGGATGCTAGGCAACTGATGATGTTTGATAAACGAATGCGCGCGCATAGTTTTTGTTTGCAGAGCATAATGGGGGTTGGGCGATACCGGTTAACTGGGATGATATGAGTGCTGATAGGAAAGATGGACGATGGGGCAGAATCATAAGAAAATTGCCATACGAAAAAAGATATCGTTCAGTTCGGGGGGGGAGACAAAAACAGAATCTACGCGGCGACGGGGCGGCTACGGCGGCAATGTAGCCGCGAGACTGGCAGACAGGCCCAGGCGACGGGCGGCGATGGGGCGGCGATGGGGCGGCAACGGCGGCAACATAGCCGCCAGAGCTGCACATCGGCCCAGACGACGGGCGGCGACGAGGCGGTGACGGGGCGACGGCGGCTATATAGCCGCCAGACCGGCACACCAGCCCAGCTCCCTAGAAAAAAATCAAAGCCCCTAAGTGAAAGCACTGTTTGGGGATCAATACGAAATCCACTTGTGGCAAAACGGGGATCATTTGGTATTGGTTGTTGACAGGCACGGCGGGGATGCCCTCATGTTGTCTGCTCTGTGCTTCGGGCGGGACTCATGAAATCAGTGCGATCGGGGCCCCAGGCTCGGATGGTGCCAATGTGTTGGGAGGGCTCGTGGGAAAGAGCGACTCGGCTTGCGGCTTGGGGTAGCGTGACACCTCCCGTTGCCCCCCTCCCCCTGGGTCTGGACGGGTGGGTGGCGACCGATTGGAGCGTCCAAAATGGCTCAAGACGCCGACTGGAACATGGCCCAAGACGGCTCCAAGAGGGCCTCAGAGAGCTCAAGATGACCTCCAAGATCGGTCAAGATATGCACAGACTGCGCAAGATGGCTTCCAACATACTCCAAGAGGTCCCAAGACCGGCTCAACGACGGGTCCATGTGGCCTCGGAGGCCTTCCAGGAGGCTCCCGAGAGGGCAAAATCCTTGTAGACCCTATAGACAAACAATGACTTTGGGTGTCGCTCCCATTCGCTTCTGATGGCCTTCAAAGGCCTCAAGATGGCTCCAAGAGGCCACAAAACAGATCCAAGAGGGGCCCAAGACGGCTCAAAGATGGCCGAAAAGCTCCCAAGAGCGCACCACGAAAGCCCCAAGAAGCGACGTTGGGAGCTCAAGAGAGGCAACTCAAATTGAGGACCCCGTCGTCTTTGATCGATGTCCTACAAGATGGTGAAGGCCTGCAAGGCTCCCAAGAGGGCCCCAAGAAGGCCCCTAGAGGCCCATAAACAAGCCCCCGAAAAGCCCCCAAGAGGCCCCCAAGACACCCCGAGAGGCCCCCAAGAGCCCCCAGGAGGCCCCCAAGAAGCCCACCAAGAGCCACCCAGGAGACATCCCAAGCGACTCCGAGAGGCGTCCAAGCGGCCACTATTCAACTGAGGCTTTCCGAGGTATCCGAATGATGCCACGCTCCCCCTAAAGGGCAGCTCTTCTAGGCATCGTGTCTGCATGTGCTGGTGGGGATACGTGAAGCGTTAACATCAACATGTATTCATATAATTTCAGCAGCGCGCGCAGAAGTACGGCAACCTTGCACTGAACATACAAATTGTTTGTGCTCGTTGATGAGTGTAAGTGTGTATGCGCAGAGTCGATGCCATATGAAACGAACTGTTCCGTACGTGGTTGCGTGCATGCGGCCCGCGCAGTAGATGTTGACTGAGACTCTCGCAAAACAAACTTGTTGGATCAACACTATCGCACCACACTGCGCCATATGAACTTATTTGACGGGGATGAAGGAGGGGGAAGCAATACCAGACTGGCTGAAATAGCACTATTTGATGTTTCAACTGAGCGACTGTGCAGAATAGTTATGAAAAGGCTAGCAGAAGCGATTGGGTGAGTCCGGTCCTGGCAGGGGAGGCAGAGTCTTAGCCTTTCGAAGTGAAGGACCCCACGTGGCGCAAACTTTAATGCTCGACCAAGCATACCACCCCCACCCGCCCGCACGTGAAGCCCAAACTCGATTGGCGTAATGACGAGAGGACCCCGCTCATGCAGACCCATGACTCGGGCGGGCAAGTGATAATGGTGACGACATCGGTGACGACGACGACGATGCTGTTGTCGCTGATGATGATGATGATGATGATGATGATGCTGATGATGGTGATGGTGGCACTGACGCCGAGGGCCACGGTAACGACGATGCTGATGATGCTGATGCTGATGATAATACCAATGACGATGACGATGGCGATGACGATGACAATGATGATGCTGATGACGATGACGATGGTGATGGTGACAATAATGATGATGGTGATGATTATGGTGATGATGACGATGCTGATGACGATGACGATGACGATGATGGTGATGATGATGGTGATGCTGACGATGATGTTGATGATGATGACAATGGTGATGGTGATGATGATGATGATGACAATGGTGCTGCTGATGATGATGATGATGGTGATGGTGGTAGCGATGGAAGTGATGATGACGGCGACAGGGATGGTGATAAGGATGAAGGTGATGATGATGATTGTGATGGCAATGATGAGTGATGCCGATGGTACTGAGAACGACGATGGCAATGGGGAAGTGCACGCGTGCAGAAACTCTGAAATATGTCAGAGTGACAAACATCTGTATCTGTTCATTGGTGTTCAAACGTCTCCAGGTTGAAATGCTCAGTTGTGTTGAAATGCTCACGATATGCGCGAGTCTAGACGAGCACGCACGGCCCGCATGCGATTGCTTGGCAGAGTTGGCGGGCGCGCGATGATTGTTGAAAGCTTTCGGCATCCGCGCGCGTATGGTCGTCATGGTCTCGTCAGACCGAATGGCTAGCAGCCTGTGTTTTCGTATGAATTCAGCGAGTGCGCACGTACGCAGAAATCTGGCGACTTATCATTGCGAAAATCACTGTGTCTGATAGCTTTTAATCAAAATCTTGAACCCATCGATTTGAGACTGCTTTGAAATGTGCGCGCACGGACGGCCCACATGGTATTATCCGGCACGGCCCTTTACAGCACAGAGATGTCAGACAAACGCGTGTGCATCGCACTATGCAGTGGCTGCGCAATGTAATCTTTGAGACTCACTGACACTCAGAACGAGTGGTCGCTAACAAGCCTCGAACTTATCCCTATCCCTAAGATGGGCGAGCAAAAAGCCAGGAAAATCTCAGGGATGCGCCCTCAGAAACCGAGGAAATCCGTAAGATCGGCATCGAGGTGCGGTGACGCCAAACACAGGGATAAGGATATGTTTCAAACTGGTAAGTCGCGATGCATGAATACGAAAATACATGATGAATCCGAAAAGCTGGACGAGTAAGCTACGGGACAAGGACGCGATAGTCTACGGTGCGGATGTTTTGCTCAGCGTGTCGTGGCGGCGGCACCGGCGAGACACGCGACACGCTGTGCCCTGCAGGCGGCTGGCGTGCCTCTCCGCTTCGCGGGACGGGGGGCTGGAAAAAGCCCGGGACGTTGGTAATGGCCTGGCAGCTGTTTGGAGTCCCGAAACGGTGCGGTGACGGACCGTGCGGTGACCTCGAACTCCCCCCAGACCTCACCGCACGGTCCGTCACCGCACGGTCTTGGAACCCCGGAGGCCCCTGTCGCCCGAGACGTCCTCGGAGAGGGACTGGAGTCCCCAAACCCTGCGGTGACCCCGACTCCCCACCGACTCACCGCACGGTGTGGCCACTCTCCCGTTGGGGGGCCCCCGAAGCTGGGACGCGGCTGGCGTGCCGCGCCGCAGCGTGGCGGGCCAGAACTGGCGGCGCGACGCGCTCAGCAGACGTTCCCGTCCACGTGCTCTCCCGAACGGAGAGCCTTAAGGTGCGCAGGCGCCGGCCGCCGCACGGCGCGGGCGGCCCAGTACTGGGCGGCCACGGCCGACCTCTGAGAACGGAGCCCTGGGCGGAGGCCTGCGCCGCTCGGCCGGCGACGAAGAGCCGGCCGCGGGCGTCGGCCGGGCGAGGCCCTCGGGAGCCGAGCCCGCGCACGGGGCGGCCACGAGGCCGCCACGGGCGAGCGGGCGCACGGGGCGGCCGCGGAGGCGCCCACGGGCGCCGGCCGGTCGGCACCCGGGGGGAGTCCAGCCAGCGCGCGGGGCGGCCGCGGGGCTGCTGCTGGCGGCGACCTGGTGGGAAACCAAGCGCCACGCAGCCAGCGCACGAGGCGGCCTCAGGCGCTCACCGAACGAAGACCCGGGGAACCCAGCCCTGCGCACGACGCGGCCACGAGGCGGCGACGAGGCTAACACACAAGAATGCTCGAGTGCGAGCACAGGATGGAAGAAGATCAGCGCTCGGAGCAGAACCCCTGGAGGGGAGACTCGCTGAAAAAGACCTGGGAAGACTTGGAACGGTCTGCCATCAGCGCTGAGAGTCGGAGGCAATGGCGTGCGTATCGCGCTCGTCGGCCGCCCAGCAAAACAAGACAGCGGCGCCTAGCGGTCTACGCAGTCCAAGGAAACCAAGCCTCGGTCAGCTAGTACTGAAAGCAGAACTCGCAGGAACCATTTCTAACATTACATGCGTTTCAAGAACAATGGAACAATGCCAACGGCGGTAAAAAACAAGCGATTCAAAGAGGTGCCAGCAGGACATTCAAGGTGCTCCGAGCGGCGTCCTCCACTGGCAACATGGCCGCTCAGAGTACAAGCGATAGGCTGGATGAGAGGGGCTCAAGAACAACGTGCATGCTCCGCGGGCAGCAAAGCGAGCGACATTGCCTACTCTGGCACAAGCGTGTAGGGGTATCGAGACTGTCCCAAACTTGGCATACACAGGAGGCGCTTGACGCTGATGTTCCAGCGGAGCTTTCGAACCCATCGCGTCCTGCATATGACCGAAAGTTCATACAGATACACTGATCACGTCTCGTCAAATGACGGCCGTTGGACAGGAGCCGGCAGACTCATGAGTCTAGCGGTCGCAACGTGTTCTCAATATTCTCGAGGTGTGCCTTGTCATCCAGGCTGTTGAGGTCGACGTCGAAGCTGTCGTTCAGCATCACCATCATTGGGAGCCACTGATGCAGCAAGTTCAGCTCCACGACAAGCTCCTCGACCGTCGGCTCGTCCAGCATTTTGAAAGTCTTCGTCCGAACCTTGAACTTCTGGCCACTGATGGTCCCCTCCCACGACATCCTCCTGCAGAGGGGGAAGAGCGTGTAAAAACCGCAAAAATACAGACTGCCGAAGCTCCGCGCGGATTCGTTGGATCGTCGCTGGGACCCGCCGCACCCCCCCCCCCTGGGCGCGCGGAGCGCGCCAGGGGCGGCGCCGGAGGCGCCACCAGGAGGCCCCGCGCGGATCCACGAGATCCGCGCGGACCGTCGAAAGTTTCCGTGCATGGCGTCTCGTTTTGCTTCGATCCTTTTCCTCCTCCTCCTCCTCCTCCTCCGCCTCCTCCTCCTCCTCCTCCTCCTACTCCTCCCCTTCCTCCTCCTCCTCCTCCTCCTCCTCCTCCTCCTCCTCCTCCTCCTCCTCCTCCTCCTCCTCCTCCTCCTCCTCCTCCTCCTCCTCCTCTTCTTCGGAGCCTAGATCGACGACGGGGGAACTGCGCGCCCGGCGACACACCACCGCTCTGCAAGCTGACGGCGTGTCGCGCCGCTCCGCGGGGCGGGGAGGCGAGGAGGACGCTCCGGAAGGGAGACTGGATTGAAGCATCTGTGGTGCATCCGGTGTTTGTTCAAGTCCTCCTCCTCCTCCTCCTCCTCCTCCTCCTCCTCCTCCTCCTCCTCCTCCTCTGTAAACGTCAATTTCCGGGTCCGGGTGGCTTTGCTTCCCTTAAGGGCGGGTCGTGGGGTGGGTCGCGGGTAAATCGCGGATGGGTCGCGTGATGGTTCGCGGATGGGTCGCGGATGGGTCGCGCGGTGGGTCGCGGGTGGGTCGCGCGGTGGGCCGCGGGGTGGGTCGCGGGTGGGTCGCGGGGTGGGTCGCGGGTGGGGTCGCGGGTGGGTCGCGGGTGGGTCGCGGGGTGGGTCGCGGGGTGGGTCGCGGGGTGGGTCGCGGGTGGGTCGCGGGATGGGACGACGACAACAACAACAACAACAACAACAACAACAACAACAATTACTAGCACGTGGGGACACTCCGTTCTCACCAGTGCCAGGGTTTTCATAGGAGGCGGGCAATACCCCCACTTTGTGGGGGGGCCGGTTCAAGCTCTACCAAATTTCCAAACGACTCTTCGCCACCACCCACACCCAGCTTCCCGCCCTATGACGTTCGGACACTTCACTTCGTGGCATGCGGACGACCGTGGCTACTATTCAGGGCCCCGC
Organism: Prorocentrum cordatum; assembly: GCA_963575745.1. Classification (NCBI taxonomy): domain Eukaryota; class Dinophyceae; order Prorocentrales; family Prorocentraceae; genus Prorocentrum; species Prorocentrum cordatum. The sequence goes on along the minus strand of CAUYUJ010021692.1, from coordinate 49,045 downwards.
GGCCGACGACGACGGCGTGCGCGCGCGAAGAAAAAACGAATGTGTCCCGCATGGTATTATTTGACAGGGATGATGGCCCTGGCAGGTGCGCAACCGTTGTTGCAGAAGTTCGAAAAAGTTGCTCGCAAAAGCCCGTTTGACAGAAATGTTTAAAAAGTGTTGGGTTTCCTACGAATCCGCAAGAGCGCGCGGGATGAGATTTTGACATTTTTTTGTTGAAAAACCATTGGTTTTTTGATGTTTTTATGTTAAAATCGCTGCGAACACTAAGCTTTTGGAAGGATTTCGTCTTGCGCGCGCGAATGTCCACTTTACCTTATTTTTTGCAAGGGATTCTTGAAATTTGATTATATTAGAACAAGAAATGTCATTTTCTATTGTTTTTTGCAAGGGAAAGCGGATTACAACAAAACAACCGGATCCTGTACACACCCTCTTTTCTGAGGCTTCCTCACGAAAATGATGAAAATGTAGCTGCGGCCTAGGCGGCGCAGGGGGGGCGCGCACCAGGGGGCCCAACAATAATTATTCTTTAGAATAAATAATGTTCAACAACAACAACAACAACAACAACAACAACAACAACAACAACAACAACAACAATTACTAGCACGTGGGGACACTCCGTTCTCACCAGTGCCAGGGTTTTCATAGGAGGCGGGCAATACCCCCACTTTGTGGGGGGGCCGGTTCAAGCTCTACCAAATTTCCAAACGACTCTTCGCCACCACCCACACCCAGCTTCCCGCCCTATGACGTTCGGACACTTCACTTCGTGGCATGCGGACGACCGTGGCTACTATTCAGGGCCCCGCGGCCGACGACGACGGCGTGCGCGCGCGAAGAAAAAACGAATGTGTCCCGCATGGTATTATTTGACAGGGATGATGGCCCTGGCAGGTGCGCAACCGTTGTTGCAGAAGTTCGAAAAAGTTGCTCGCAAAAGCCCGTTTGACAGAAATGATTAAAAAGTGTTGGGTTTCCTACGAATCCGCAAGAGCGCGCGGGATGAAATTTTGACATTTTTTTTTGAAAAACCATTGGTTTTTTGATGTTTTTATGTTAAAATCGCTACGAAAACTAAGGTTTTGGAAGGATTTCGTCTTGCGCGCGCGAATGTCCACTTTACCTTATTTTTTGCAAGGGATTCTTGAAGTTTGGTTATGTTAGAACAAGAAATGCCCACTTTAGCTTATTTTTTGCAAGGAAAACCGATCGTAACAACACAACCGGATCCGGACCAACCCGTTTTGAACAACAACAACAACAACAACAACAACAACAACAACAACAACAACAACAATTACTAGCACGTGGGGACACTCCGTTCTCACCAGTGCCAGGGTTTTCATAGGAGGCGGGCAATACCCCCACTTTGTGGGGGGGCCGGTTCAAGCTCTACCAATTTCCAAACGACTCTTCGCCACCACCCACACCCAGCTTCCCGCCCTATGACGTTCGGACACTTCACTTCGTGGCCTGCGGACGACCGTGGCTACTACACTGGCGCATGGGTACAGTGACTTGTTGTGGTAACATTTTCTGGACGCTAGCTTAGTATACGACTGAAAACCGCATGTTGTGGTAACATGCCGACGACGACGACGACGACGACGACGACGCGACACGCGCGCATGTGTCCCGCATGGTATGTTTTGCAAGGGATTGTGGCCCCTGGCAGGCGCGCGAACGCCGTTGAAAGAGCTTGCGAAAGTAGCTCGCGCGAGCTCATGTAACATAAATGTTGAAAAACCATTGGTTTTTTAGGATTCGGACAGCGCGCGCGGGTAGAAATTTTGAAAATTCGTACAAATGTTTTTCGAGGACCTACGGTGCGATTCGTATGATTTTATGTTGCTCGGTGCTAAAATTCCTAAGAAACCCAATGGTTTTTGAAGAATTCGGCGTGCGCGCGCGAAGAAAAAACGAATGTGTCCCGCATGGTATTATTTGACAGGGATGATGGCCCTGGCAGGTGCGCAACCGTTGTCGCAGAAGTTCGAAAAAGTTGCTCGCAAAAGCCCGTTTGACAGAAATGTTTAAAAAGTGTTGGGTTTCCTACGAATCCGCAAGAGCGCGCGGGATGAGATTTTGACAATTTTTTGTTGAAAAACCATTGGTTTTTTGATGTTTTTATGTTAAAATCGCTGCGAACACTAAGGTTTTGGAAGGATTTCGTCTTGCGCGCGCGAATGTCCACTTTACCTTATTTTTTGCAAGGGATTCTTGAAATTTGATTATATTAGAACAAGAAATGTCATTTTCTATTGTTTTTTGCAAGGGAAAGCGGATTACAACAAAACAACCGGATCCTGTACACACCCTCTTTTCTGAGGCTTCCTCACGAAAATGATGAAAATGTAGCTGCGGCCTAGGCGGCGCAGGGGGGGCGCGCACCAGGGGGCCCAACAATAATTATTCTTTAGAATAAATAATGTTCAATACGTTTAATACTGCTCGCTCCTATCTGCTCACGTGCAAATCAATACGTATACCCCCAACCCTCGGTACCCGCCCTCGTCGTCTTCGATCGTACCCCTTTGGGGGGCATATCTTCCTTACCTGCCACGTGTATTTAGCGCAGCCCCTGAAACAAGGGAAGAGAGGATGGGCGGAAGGGGGAGGGAGAAGAATAGAGCACGAGAGAAGTTAGCTGGAGGGGGGCAAGGAGCAGAAAACAAGTGGTAGAACCAGACGGGCAGATCGGGTGGGCAGACCCATAGCGGGCAGGGCGGGAAGGCGGGCCCAAGCGACGAGGTCGAGCAGGCGGGTTGCTGAAGCGTGGGTCCTGCATGAATCGCAAGGAAGTCTCGAGCGATAGCGCGATTCCCAAGTAAATCGTGAGAAAAGCCAGCGTGGGCCACGAAGGGCATAACATCCGAGGCCACAGAAAGCAGCGACGGGGCCGCCGAGGGCAGCACCCGGGCCACGAAGGGCAGCGAGGGGGCCACGAAGGGCGACATCTGGGCCACGAAGGGCATGCGTGTGGGGCCACGACGGGCGCGAGCGAGCGGGGGCCACGAAGGGCATTCGTATACGGGGCCACAAAGGTCGACAGCGGGGCCCCACCGAGGGCAGCAAAGGGGCCACGAAGGGCAGCGAGGGGGCCACGAAGGGCGACAGCGGGGCCACGAAGGGCATGCATAGTTATGGGGCCACGACGAGCGCGAGCGAGCGGGGGCCACGAAGGGCATTCGTATACGGGGCCACAAAGGTCGACAGCGGGGCCCCACCCAGGGCAGCAAAGGGGCCACGAAGGGCAGCGAGGGGGCCACGAAGGGCGACAGCGGGGCCACGAAGGGCATGCGTATGGGGCCACGACGGGCGCGAGCGAGCGGGGGCCACGAAGGGCATTCGTATACGGGGCCACAAAGGTCGACAGCGGGGCCCCACCGAGGGCAGCAAAGGGGCCACGAAGGGCAGCGAGGGGGCCACGAAGGGCGACAGCGGGCACGAAGGGCATGCATAGTTATGGGCCACGACGGGCCGAGCGAGCGGGGGCCACGAAGGGCATTCGTATACGGGGCCACAAAGGTCGACAGCGGGGCCCCACCGAGGGCAGCAAAGGGGCCACGAAGGGCAGCGAGGGGGCCACGAAGGGCGACAGCGGGGCCACGAAGGGCATGCATAGTTATGGGGCCACGACGAGCGCGAGCGAGCGGGGGCCACGAAGGGCATTCGTATACGGGGCCACAAAGGTCGACAGCGGGGCCCCACCCAGGGCAGCAAAGGGGCCACGAAGGGCAGCGAGGGGGCCACGAAGGGCGACAGCGGGGCCACGAAGGGCATGCGTATGGGGCCACGACGGGCGCGAGCGAGCGGGGGGGGCCACGAAGGGCATTCGTATACGGGGCCACAAAGGTCGACAGCGGGGCCCCACCCAGGGCAGCAAAGGGGCCACGAAGGGCAGCGAGGGGGCCACGAAGGGCGACAGCGGGGCCACGAAGGGCATGCGTATGGGGCCACGACGGGCGCGAGCGAGCGGGGGCCACGAAGGGCATTCGTATACGGGGCCACAAAGGTCGACAGCGGGGCCCCACCCAGGGCAGCAAGGGGCCACGAAGGGCAGCGAGGGGGCCACGAAGGGCGACAGCGGGGCCACGAAGGGCATGCGTATGGGGCCACGACGGGCGCGAGCGAGCGGGGGCCACGAAGGGCATTCGTATACGGGGCCACAAAGGTCGACAGCGGCCCACCCGAGGGCAGCAAGGGGCCACGAAGGGCAGCGAGGGGGCCACGAAGGGCGACAGCGGGGCCACGAAGGGCATGCATAGTACGACGGGCGCGAGCGAGCGGGGGCCACGAAGGGCATTCGTATACGGGGCCACAAAGGTCGACAGCGGCCCACGGCAGCAAAGGGGCCACGAATAGGGGGCCACGAAGGGGGGCACGAAGGGCATGCGTATGGGGCCACGACGGGCGCGAGCGAGCGGGGGCCACGAAGGGCATTCGTATACGGGGCCACAAAGGTCGACAGCGGAGCCCCACCGAGGGCAGCAAAAGGGCCACGAAGGGCAGCGAGGGGGCCACGAAGGGCGACAGCGGGACCACGAAGGGCATGCGTATGGGGCCACGACCGGCGCGAGCGACCGGGGGCCACGAAGGGCATTCGTATACGGGGCCACAAAGGTCGACAGCGGGGCCCCACCGAGGGCAGCAAAGGGGCCACGAAGGGCAGCGAGGGGGCCACGAAAGGCGACAGCGGGGCTACGAAGGGCATGCGTATGGGGCCACGACGGGCGCGAGCGAGCCGGGGCCACGAAGGGCATATAATGCGGGGCCACAGTGGGTAGCGACAGGGCCACTGAAGGCACCAACGGGGCCACGAAGGGCAGCGAGCGAAGGCGACCGCGGAACCAGTACGGGCAGCGAGGGGCACCGAAGGCGGGCGAAGGGCAGCGAGCGGCGACTGCAGTCCCCAACGGGCTGGTCGGGTCCCTAACGGGCTGGCCGGGTGGGCAGGCCCAGACGGGCGGGTCGAGCGGGCGGGTCGTTGAAGCGTAAATTCTGCTTGAACCGCCAGGCAATATGTAGCGGGAGCGCGATTCCTGACTGTCGAGGAGCGGCATCTGAATCAAATTGTGAAGAAGTATCAAACAGCAACCGCGATTCGGTGGTAAGCTGCAAGGAAGTCCCAAGCGAAAGCGCGATTCTTCAATCACTTGTGAGGAAGTATCAAGCGGCAGCCGCGATCCCGTGGAAAATTGCAAGAAAGTGCAAAGCGTGTGCGCGATTCTTTAATACATTGTGAGGAAATATCAGACGGGAGCCGTTGTTGTTGTTGTTGTAAACTGGGGGCCAACAGCGCAGTTTGACCCTCAAGACTTTTCCTGGTAAAAAACTGGGTGCGAGCCCCGGGAAGGGCACTTCAATCGAAAAAAACAGTGTGCACCGGACGGGGGGGATCAACAATAATTATTATTCAGAAGAAAGAGTTCAACAAGGTCAAGGCGGTCATGAGGGACGCGTGCCCTACGCTCGCCTTGCCCGCCTTGACTACTAGTAGTCAACGCGGGTCATAAGAACGCGTTGTCCAGCCCCCCCCAGCAACCCAGCAACCCAGCAACCCCAACCAAACAAAAAAAACGATTCTTTCCTGAAGGCCTCCAGAGGAAAACCAAAAGCGGAGACCAATGTCTTCTCTGGCGAGGCTCCTGTCCTACGCTATCTTAGAACAAATCCTTATAAGGATTCCCTTTTAATAAGGACCCCTGTGTAAGGGATCCTTACTCAGTGTCCCTGAAGAAGGACCCCTGAATAAGAATCCCTGTATAAGGAATCCTTACTAAGTGTCCCTTAGTATGAGTTCCCTTGGTAAGGACCCTTTTACTAGTGAATCATCAGTAAGGATCCCTTAGTAAGGGTTCCTTACTAAGTGCTCGCTCGTACGGAACCATTAATTAGCATCCCTCAGTAAGGAATCCTTACTAAGTGTTCCTAAGGAGTCCTTACGAAGTGTCCCTTCGTAAGGATCCCCTTGATAAGGATCCCTGAATAAGAAATCTTTACTAAGCGTTCCTTAGTGAAGAATCCATACTAAGTGTCCTGTAGTAAGAAGTCATGTATACGGATCCCTTAGTAAGGAATCGTGAATAAGGATCCCTTAGTAAGGAATCCTACCTAAGTGTTCCTTAGTACGGAACCATGTTAAACAATCCCTGAATAAGAAATCCGTACTAAGTGTTCCTAAGTAAGGAATCATAAAAAAGGATCCATTGGTGAGGAACTCTTACTAAGAGTTCCGTAGTAAGGAATCATGAATGACCACTTGGTGAGGATTCCTTGGGCCGGATTCTTCAGTGAGGATCCTTTCGTTAGGCTTCCTTACAAAGAACTTCCTGGTAAGAAGGATTTCTGGGTCAAGATTTATTAGATTCATCAACAAGGAATCCGTAGTCTGGATTCCTTAATAAAGATTCGGCACCAAAGCTTCACTGATAAAACACCCTTAGTCCTAATTCCTTCGTACAGATTCCGGACTTTGGATTCCTCTATAAAGAATCATTGACAAGGACTCAGTAATAAGGACTCCTCAGTCCGGAATCCCTACTAAGGATTCCTTAATAAGGACTCCTTAATCAGGACTCCTTAGGAATGATTCCGTACGAAAGATTTAGTATTAAGGACTCCTTACTAAGAACCCCATTTACTGAGGATTCCTTACTGCGGATCCCTTACTGGGGATTCCTGTCTGAGAATTCCTTACTGGGGACCCCTTACTCAAGACTCCTTACCGACGAAACCTAAATATAGAGATTCCTCAATACAGATGCCTTCCGAAGGACTTCATTGTAAGGATTCATTGCGACTTTCCTTGCTAGGGATTCCTGAGTCAGGGCTCCCTGCTACGGAATCCTTAGTACGGGTTCCTGATTAAGGATTCCGTCGCAAGGAAACCTTAATAATGATTCCTGGGTAAGGATTCCTCACGAAGGATTCCTTACTAAGGATTCTTTAATTCGCAATCCTTAGTCAAGATTCCATACGAAGGACTCCTGCATGAGGATTCCTTAATCAGCACGGGTTCCCTAGAAGTTGTTCCGTACTACGGCTTTCTAACCAAGGACTCCTTTTACTAAGGACCCCTGACTGAGAATTCCTCACGAGGGACCCCTGACTAAGGATTCCTAAAAAGAGATACCTTGAAGAAAATTCGTACAGACCCCTTTAAGAAGGATTCCTCAATAAAGTACACTCCTCAATAAGGACCCCCTGCTAAGGATTCCTTCGGACGGGTTCCTTGATAAAGGGCTTCGTCAAAAGAGCTTGTTGGTAAAAGGGTTCCTTAGTAAGGACTTCTTTCTCAACAAGGCAACCCATTGGCAGATATTCCTTATTACCTTTTCCTTACTTAGCCTTCCTTAATCAGGATTCCATTCTAAAAATCACTGACGAAGGATTCCTTCGCTACGATTCCTTAATATGGATTATGTAATAAGGGTTCTTTGGTCAGGATTCTGTGCTAAAGATGCCATAATAAGGATTCTAGACTATGGAATCCGTAATAAAGATTCATGAATGAGGATTCCTCAGTAAGGGTTCCTTGGTGCAGGTTCCTCAGTAAGGATCCCTTGGTAAGGACCTTTACTCTGGATTCCTTAGTAAAAGGTTCTTTCGTGAGGATTCTTCAACAAGGATTCCTAAAGATGGATTCCCGAATAAGGATTCCCCCGTACGGTTTCCCGACTGAGGACTCCGTAATTGGGATTCCCAAATGAGGATCCTGATTAAGGATTATCCCGTAAGGATTCCTTACGAAACCTGCCTCACAAAGGATCCGTTAGTAAGGACTCCCTCTAAAAATTCTCATACAAGCTCGTCACTAAGATTTCCTTACTCCGTATTCCTCAGTACATAACCTGCACTACGGAATCCTTAACAAGGGATCCTTACGCAGTAGTTCTCAATAGAGAAACTTTACGAAAGCGTCATTAGTAAGGAGTCCTCAGTAAGGAACCCTTACGAAAGAATCTGTACCAAGGAGTTTTTACTACAGAACCCGTGTGTGGCACACAAACGGCCACAAATGGCCCAACAACGCCCAAAACGGCCCTAAGACGGCGCCCCTTATGACGGCGCAACAGAACATCCTGCGAACGGATTTGTGTTCGTCTTCTCCCAGCAAGCATCCGACGGTAAACCCACCTCGTCCTAAATGCTTCACGTGCACATTCACATGCTGGAGGCTACCGTTCGTACCGCCGTCGACGACTTTCAACGCAACATTGCGGAACCATCGGCCGAAATAATGCAATTTGGGGAATCCTATTGGACCCCTAAGGAATCCTCAGGTTCCAGAAGGGAATCGCCAGGGATCCGAGGGAATCCCCAGGACCCCCCAGGAATCCTCAGGAAACCCGGGGATACCCTGAAGGACCCTTAGGGAATCCTTTGGAAACCCTCGGGAATCACGTGAACCCTCAGGGAACATCAAGGATCCTTGGAGGATCCTGAGGACCCCGTAAGGAATCCTCAGGAATCCCTGAGGCATTGTCAAGAAACCCAAGGACATCCACAGGAAGCCGTAGGGAACGCTCAAGAAGCCATCGGAAATCCTAAGGAACCCCATACGGAATCATCAAGAATCCCCTGAGAGGTCCTCAGGAATCTCTGAGGAATTCATCGGAAACGCTCTGGAATCCTAACGAAACCCTTTGGAATCCTCAGGAACTCGAGGGGAATCCTCCGGAACCGCTCGGGAATCATAAGGAAACCCATAGGGAATCCTCTGGAAACCCAAAAGAATCCCCACGAAACCCTGAGGATCAGTAGTCGTGAGAACCCCCAGGGAGGCCCAAAAAGAGGAAAACGGGCAAAGGGCAGCAGTATGGGTACCTTTCCTCCTCTGAGTTGAAGCCTGGGGACTGGAACGTGGACACGAATCCGGCGCGAAGCTCCAAAAATTGTGCTTATGCTGTGTGTTCTTCTTCGGTCCTCCCGCGGCCGGGGTTGATGTAACGCATGACGCTTGACACGGACAGCTGCGCGCCCACGGCGCTGAACGGGCCCCGGCGTGCACCCAGCGCCCTCGACCTGGTGCCCGGGAAGACACTGCTGTCACTGACCAGGCCCTGGGCTTCGGCATACTGCCTCGCCGCCGCCATCGCGCCCCATCGCTCGAAGTCAGAGTCTCCCAGGGAGATGATGTTTTTCCAGGACTGACCCTCGTACTGGGAGTAGAACTCCCTCAGCGCCTCGGCAATGGCTTTGCCCTTCATTTCGGCCCAAAAAGTCTCGAACTGTTCAGTGGCCATCATGTCTACCTTGTCGTACTCTACCTGCTGGCCTTCCTGAGCATAAACAACCTGGATGCCGAGCTCATCTATCAGCTCGCCGATGCCCGGGTAGAAGTGCATGCACGAGGCGGTGACCCAGGGGCTCCTGGCCAGAGTTACTATGACAACCTTCCCGCGCCTGGCCGCCAACCGGAGGAGCTGGCTGGCGGCACCCGCGGCTCTCGCCAGCGTGGCCTGGACCTGCGACATGGCATCGGGCCTGAGGTCCTGGTGCCTCAAGTGCTTTCGGGTGGAGAGGCCTAGATCGTGTCTCACATATGCAGTTGGGAACAGCGTGTCATCCCAATCGAAGATGATGACCGTCTGCGTCTTCTCCGCGTACTGCTGCTGAGAATCCCGCCGGCGGCCGCCCCGCTCGACCAAGGCCGTTGCGCGGCACCCTCCCCTACCGCGCGCTCCGAACAACAGCCTCGCGGAGAACGGCCAATTGAGACAGCGGCGGCTCTCCCATCCGGCCCAAATCCGCCCAAGACCGGCCAGCGCAGACCCCGAATAGATCAGAAGACTAGTGGACTGGAGTGGACTGAAATATCCGCCACCGTGCCGCTGGGCACAGAGTGGGCGTGTCTTCAGGTCCTCTCACTGTACCCTCTGAGCCTCACTCATCACCCCTGAGGAGGCTTGAAAGGGCACAGACTACAAATTCCCGGTTTCTCCGGGGCCTGGCGTGTACCCTCTTGGGGCTTGTCGCGTCGTGTCGCGTGACTTTGTGAGGGCCCAAGAGGGCCCCAAGAGCGGGCAAGAGGGCCCCCAGGAGGCCTCCAAAACGGCGCCAAGTCGCCGAAAGATCGGCCCACGACGCCCAAGATGGCCTCAAGACGGCCCAAGAAACCTCTAGGCCTCCAAGAGGCCTCCCAAGAAGGCCCCAAGAGGCCAAAATCATTGCTTCCCCCAATTAGAAAGATTTTGACGTCCTCGCCTTTTCGGCTTCCCGACGCTCCCAGGCGGCCCTAGAGGACCCCAAGACCATCCCAAGACGGCGCAAGAGGCTTCCAAGAGGGCCCCAAAACTGCCCAAGAAGGCCCCAAGACAGCCCAAGAGGCGCCCAAAACGGCTCACGAGGGCCCCAAGATGGCCCCCTAACGGGTCTAAAGAGGGAACACGAAACGAAAATCCAAGCCTTCCGCCCCAAGAGGCCCCCAGGAGGCGGTGTTCGCATGCGTTTCCCCCACTCAGTACAGCGCTCCATGACCCCATAGGGCGCTCCACCGAATGCCCTTCGTGGCGGTGTTCGCGTGCGTTCGCCCCACCAAGCACATCGCTTCGTGGCCTCATGGGAAGCTCCACCGAAGGCCCGGGCGGCTGGACTCGCATGCGTTTCCCTCACCGTCTCGATGCCCCAGAGGGAGCTCCACCGAAGGCCTCAGTAGCGGCCCCGCCCCATTGCGGCGCACCCCATCGCACTTTTCGCGGCCCCGTAGTGCGTTCCGCCTAACGCACCAGCGGCAGCGCCCACATGGCGGCCCCGCCTCACATCGGCACACCCTTCGAATGCTTCATGGCCCCATGAGGAGGTTCCCCGAAGGCGATACCCGCAACAACGGTACGCACAACTGCATATGGCTGGGTCCTTCGCCAGGGGAATTCTCGTTCTCACGTTTTCTGGCTTCCGACGCTCCAAGATGGCCCCAGAGGCCCCCAACACAGCCCAAAGACCGCCCCAAGACGGCTCAAGAGGCCCTCAAGAGGGCCCCAAGACGGCCCAGGAGGCGTCCAAGACCGCCAAAGAGAGCCCCAAGACTGCCCCAAGAGGGGCCCAAGAGGGGGAACACGAACTGACAATTCGAGCCTTCCGCCCCAAGAAGCCCTCAGGAAGCCCCAACCTCCGAGAGGCCCCAAGAAGCGCCCAAGAGGCCCCCGAAATGCCTCACGAGGCCCCCAAGAGGCCCCCAAACGGCCCTTATGAGGCTTCAAAAATGCCTCCAAGAGACTCCCGAGAGGCTTCCCACGATATCCCGACGAAGATCCAAGATGCTCCTAACCCACAACCCAAGCATGGTGGCGGGATGGGCCGAAAGCCACTAAACCTGGGCCGGCACGGAAACCAGCAACAGAAACCGAAATTACTCACACCACCGTTCGTGCTGGGAGCCTTGGCGTTGAGAGCTTGTTACGTCATCCCTCGCTCTTGGGAGCCTTGGTGTTCAGAGATTGTTGCGTTGCCGCCCGTTCCTGAGCCTTGGCTGGGCCTTGGTGTCAGGAACTTGTTACGTCACCGCTCTCTGCTGGGAGCCTTGGTCTTATCAGCTTGTTTACGTCACCGTTCGCTCTTGGGAGCCTTGGTGTGAAGAGCTTTTTGCATTACCGATCGCTCTTTAATTGGCGACCCTGGGCCTTCTTGGGAGTCCTATTGGGGCCCTTGTCGGGCCCTTTCGGAGGCCTCTTGGGAACCTCTTGGGGGCCTCTTGGGGCTTCTTGGGGGGCTCTGGGGGCCTCCTGGGGGCTTCTTGGGGCGAAAGGCTCGACTTTTCGGTTCGTGGTCCCCCTCTTGGGGCCGTCTTGGGGCCCTCTTGGGCCGTCTTGGGCGACTCTTGGGCCGTCTTGGCGCTCTCTTGGGCCGTTTTGGGGGCCTCTTGGGAGCCTCTTGGGCCGTCTTGGGGCGGTCTTGGGGGCCTCTTGGGGCGTCGTCAACGCAGTGAAAGTCGAAAAGCCTTGCATGCTGAAAATGTACCTTTCCCCAAAGGAAATCAATGATTTTCGCCTCCCGGTGGCCTCTTGGGACGCCTCTTGGGGGCCTCTTGGGGCTTCTTGGGGGGCTCTGGGGGCCTCCTGGGAGCGTCTTGGGGCGAAAGGCTAGACTTTTCGGTTCGTGGTCCCCCTCTTGGGGCCGTCTTGGCGCCGTCTTGGGCCGTCTTGAGCGCCTCTTGGGCCGTATTGGGGCCCTCTTGGGCCGTTTTGGGGGCCTCTTGGGAGCCTCTTGGGCCGTCTTTGGGGCGGTCTTGGGGGCCTCTTGGGCCGTCGTCAACGCCGTGAAAGCCGACAAAACCCATATGCTAAAATATACGCTTTCTTTTGGAAAATCGATGATTTCGGCATCTTGGGGCCCTCTTGGGACGCCCCTTGGGCGCCTCTTGGGGGCCTCTTGGGGGCCTCTTGGGCCGTCTTGGGCGGTCTTGGGGTCTCTTGGAGCGCTCTTGGGCCGTCTTGGGGGGAACCCGAAAAACATGCAAAACCCAAGGGAAAACCCGAAAACGGCCATTAACACCCATATGTGCACGCTACCCCCCTCCCCTGGAACCCCTCCCTTTAGGGCTTCGCCTACACCAGAACGTCATCACTCGTACCTCGCTCTTTCCGTTACCTGGCCTGGCACAGAAACGGAAAGAGCGCTGCAGCAACAGAAACCGAAATTACTCACACCACCGTTCGTACCGGGAGCCTTTGCGTTGAGAGCTTGTTACGTCACCCCTCGCTCTTGGGAGCGTTGGTGTTCAGAGATTGTTGCGTTGCCGCCCGTTCCTGAGCCTTGGCTGGGCCTTGGTGTCAAGAACTTGTTACGTCACCGCTCTCTGCTGGGAGCCTTGGTCTTATCAGCTTGTGTACGCCACCGTTCGCTCTGGTGAGCCTTGGTGTGAAGAGCTTTTTGCATTACCGATCGCTCTTCATTTGGCGACTCTGGGCCTTCTTGGGAGTCCTATGGGGCCCTTTGGGAGCCCTTTTGGCAGCCTCTTGGGGGCGTCTTGGGGCTTCTTGGGGGGCTGTGGGGGCCTCCTGGGAGCTTCTTGGAGCGAAAGGCTCGACTTTTCGGTTCGCGGTCCCCCTCTTGGGGCCGTCTTGGGGTCCTCTTGGGCGGTCTTGGGCGCCTCTGGGGCCGTCTTGGGACCCTCTGGGGCCGTTTTGGGGGCCTCTTGGGAGCCTCTTGGGCCGTCTTGGGGCGGTCTTGGGGCCCTTTGGACCGTCTTCAACGCCGTGAAAGCCGAAAAGCCGGGCATGCTAAAAATGTACCCTTTCCCCCCCCCCCCCCCCCCAACAAAAAAAAAAACATGATTGTAGCCTCTTGATGGACTCTTGGGACGCATCTTGGGGGCATCTTGGGGCTTCTCGGGGGGCTCTTGGGGCCTCCTGGGAGCGTCTTGGGGCGAAAGGCTACACTTTTCGGTTCGTGGTCCCCCTCTTGGGGCCGTCTTGGGGCCCTCTTGGGCCGTTTTGGGCGCATCTTGGGCCGTCTGGGGGCCCTCTTGGGCCGTTTTGGGGGCCTCTTGGGAGCCTCTTGGGCCGTCTTTGGGGCGGTCTTGGGGGCCTCTTGGGCCGTCGTCAACGCCGTGAAAGGCGAAAAGCCGCGCATGCTAAAAATATACGTTCTCCTATGGGAAATCTATAATTTGGGCTTCTTGGGGCCCTCTTGGGGCGCCCCTTGGGCGCCTCTTGGGGGCCCCTTGGGGGCCTCTTGGGCCGTCCTGGCGGTCTTGGGCTCTCTTGGAGCGCTCTTGGGCAATCTTGAGGGGGAATCCGAAAAACATGCAAAAACCCTAGGGAAAAACCCAAAACGGCCATTAAACCCATCCGCTCGCGCTACGCCCCCCCCCCCCCCCTGGAACCTCCCCTTAGGGGCTTCGCCAAAAACACAACGTCATCGCTCATACCTCGCTCTTTCCGTTACCTGGCCAGCCACAGAAACGGAAAGAGCGCTTGAGAAACAGAAACCAAAATTACTCACACCACCGTTCGTACTGGGAAGCTTTGTGTTGAGAGCTTGTTACGTCACCCCTCGCTCTTGGGAGCCTTGGTGTTCAGATATTGTTGCGTTGCCGCCCGTTCCTGAGCCTTGGCTGGGCCTTGGTGTCAGAAACTTGTTACGTCACCGCTCTCAGCTGGGATCCGTGGTCTTATCAGCTTGTTCACGTCACCGTTCGCTCTTGGGAGCCTTGGTGTGAAGAGCTTCTTGCGTTACCGATCGCTCTCTATTTGGCGACCCTGGGCCTTCTTGGGGGTCCTATTGGGGCCCTTTTCGGGCCCTTTTGGCGGCCTCTCGGGAACCTCTTGGGGGCCTCTTGGGGCTTCTTGGGGGGCTCTGGGGGCCTCCTGGGAGCGTCTCGGGGCGAAAGGCTAGACTTTTCGGTTCGTGGTCCCCCTCTTAGGGGCCATCTTGGGGCCCTCTTGGGCCGTTTTGGGCGCCTCTGGGGCCGTCTTGGCGCCCTCTTGGGCCGTTTTGGGGACCTCTTGGGAGCCTCTTGGGCCGTCTTGGGGCGGTCTTTGGGGCCTCTTGGACCGTCGTCAACGCCGCGAAAGCCGAAAAGCCTCGTATGCTAAAAATATACCGTTTCCAATAGGAAATCAATCATTTGGGCCTCCTGGTGGCCTCTTGGGACGCCTCTTGGGGGCCTCTTGGGGCTTCTTGGGGCCTCCTGGGAGCGTCTTGGGGCGAAAGGCTAGACGTTTCGGTTGGTGGCCCCCCTCCTGGGACCGTCTTGGGGCCGTCTTGAGCCGTCTTGGGCGCATCTTGGGCCGTCTGGGGGCCCTCTTGGGCCGTTGTGGGGGCCTCTTGGGAGCCTCTTGGGCCGTCTTGGAGCGGTCTTGGGGGCCTCCTGGGCCGTCGTCAACGCCGTGAAAACCGAAAAGCCGCACATGCTAAAAATATACGTTTTCCTATCAATGGCTTTGGCCTCGTAGGGCCCTCTTGGGACGCCCCTTGGGCGCCTCTCGGGGGCTTCTTGGAAGCCTCTTGGACCGTCTTGGGCGGTCTTGGGCTCTCTTGGAGCGCTCTTGGGCCGTCTTGGGGGGGAACCCGAAAAACATGCAAAAACCCTAAGGAAAAACCGAAAACGGCCATTAACACTCATTCCCTCCCCCTACCCCCCCTCTCTGCACTCCCCCTTAGGGACTTCGCCCTACACCAGAACGTCATCACTCGTACCTCGCTCTTTCCGTTACTTGGGCCCGCACGGGAACGGAAAGAGCGCTTCAGGAACCTGCCCGAGATGGCCCATGGCACCCTTCGCTCTTGGGAGCCTTAGTGGTAAGAGCTTGTTGCGTCACCGCTCGTTCTTGGGAGCCTTGCTGGTGAGCGCGTGCTACGTCACCGCTCGCAGTTGGAAGCTTTGCTCCTCCTCCTCCTCCTTCTCCTCCTCCTCCTTCTCCTCCTCATCCTCTTCGTCCTCCTCCTCCTCCGGCTCCTCCTGCTCCTCCTGCTCCTCCTCCTCCTCCTCCTCCTCCTCCTCCTCCTCCTCCTCCTCCTCCTCCTCCTCCTCCTTCTCTTCCTCCTCCTCCTCCTGCCGGGGGCCTTGTTGGGAAGAGCTTGTTGCGTCACCGCTCTCTGTTCAGAGTCCTCGTGCCCAGAGAGATGCTTAATGCGGGATCCTCCATTACGTTGCCGCTCGCTCTTGGGAGCCTTGGTGGTAAGAGATTGCTGCGTCACCGCTCGCTCTTGGGAGCCTTGCTGGTACGCGCGTGCCACGTCTCCGCTCTCAGTTGGAAGCCTTGCTCCTCCTTCTCCTCCTCCTCCTTCTCCTCCTCCTCCTTCTCCTCCTCCTCCTCTCCTCCTCCTCCTCCTGCCCTCCTCCTCCTCGTCTCCTCCTCTCTCCCTCCTTCTCCTCCTCCTTCTCCTCCTCCTCCTGCTCCTCCTCCTCCTCCTCCTTCTCTTCCTCCTCCTCCTCTTCGTCCTCCTCCTCCTCCTCCTCCTCCTGCTTCCTCCTCCTCCCCCCCCTCCTGCTGGAGCCAGCTTGGGAGCCTCTTGGGGCCCTCTTGGGGCGCTCGTGCGGCCGTCTAAGGCCTCTTGGGCCGTTTTGGGGGGCTTCTGGGGCCGCCTGGGGGCCTCTGGGGGCCCTCCTCCTCCTCCTCCTCCTCTCCTCCTCCTCCTCCTCCTCCTCCTTCTTCTTTCCTCCTCCTCCTCTTCGTCCTCCTCCTCCTCCTGCTGCTGCTGCTCCTCCTCCTCCTCCTCCGCCTCCTCCTCCTCCTCCTCCTCCTGGCTCCTCCTCCTCCTCCTCCTCCTCCTCCTCCTCCTCCTCCTCCTCCTCCTCCCCCTCCTGCTGGAGCTTGGGACGAGCTTTGTGGCCTCGTGGGCCGTGTTGGGCCCGTCTGGGGACTCTCTTGGACCGTTTTAGGCCCCTTTGGGGCGCCTCTGGGGCCGTCTTGGGACGATCTTTGGAGCCGGCCGCCTGGGGCCCTTCTGGGACCGAAAAGGGGCCGAAAAAAAAAATCAAAAAAACGTATGGAAATCAATGTGTTTGGCCTCCTGAGGCCATCTCGGGGGCCCTCTTGAGGGCCTCTGGAGCCGTCTCGACACTCTCTTGGACCGTCTGGAGGCCCGTCTCGACACTCTCTTGGACCGTCTGGAGGCCATCCCTCTTGGGGCCGTCTTGGGGCCCTTCGAAGCCGTTTGGGGGCCCTCTTGTGCCGTCTTGGGGCCCTCTGGCCGGTTCACCGGAAAAAATACAAAGAAACAGGCCATGGGAGCAGCCCGGGAGCCGCTTCACTCGAGAAAATACGAGGCGCGAGGGCAACTAGATTTTTGTTCCCCCGCTAGCCCCCATCCCCCAGACCCCCTCCCTGTAAGGGCTTCGCCCCCTGCGAAACGTCTCTCGCTCGTATCTCGCTCTTTCCGTCATCCGCCGCCCACAGGGGTGCCTGGCGTGCTAGATGTCTTACGGCTTGGTTTTGGTTGTTTTTCGAATAAGAACTCTCCCCTGGGGCTTCGGCCCGTCCCGCCGGCCCTGCGGAAGATGTGGCTGCAAAAAACAATCGGCCGTTTCGCTCGAGACATCCTCAAACAATCGCGATATTGGGGATCCGAGTTCAAGATGACTCAAGATAGAAATGAGCGTTTCGCACGAGACATCCGCGAACAATGAGATGAGGGTGTTGAACTCGATGGCCTCATCTTCGGGCATTCCAAAATTGCAATTTCGCTTCAGACATCCTGAAACAATGAACTGCTTCAAACAATGAATTGAAGATCGTGTCGGAGCGCTCTCGGATGACCTCCACAATGGCCCAAGAAGCGAACATACTGAAAACAACGTAGGTTGCTTTAGCACGCTTATTCAAAAGTTAACGTTTCGCTCGAGACGTACCCTCAAAATTGCCTTCGAGAGCGCTCTCGGATGACCTCCCACATGGACCAAGAAGCGAAAACATTTAGAAAAAAACGTACGTCGTTTTAGCACGTTTCTTCGAAAGTGAACATTTCGCTCAAGACATTCCCTCAAAAATGCCTTCGGGAGCGCTCTCGGAGGACCTCAAAGATGGCCCCTTCCTCCTCCCCATCTTCTTCATCATGCCCTTTCTCCTCCTCCTCCTCCTCCTGCTCCTCCTCCTCCTCCTCCTCCTTCCCTTTTCCTCCTCCTCCTCCTCCTCCTCCTCCTCCTCTTCCTGCCTTCACTCCTCCTGCTTTTCCTCCTCCCACGCGTGTTCCCCGAATGTCTATCTGACCAACTCGGGGAACACATGGTCCGATGTCTAGGCCAAGCCTAAGCTCCCACTTGTAGCCACGGATGCGGTTCAACAAGAGCAGGGGGCGGCGGTGATTCGCCGTTGGCGTATTCGATCCGCCGCCCCCTGTGGGCTTGCCACAGGGGTGTCTGGCGTGCTAAACCCTGCGGGTTGGCTTTGATTCCCTACCTAGGCTCTGCCTAGAAGGGTTTTTACTCTCTATCTTAAAGGGGCCGGGCAGTGGAACGCGCCCCGGGAGGTTCCCCCAGCATCCGCCCCGCGGTTCCCCCAGTTACGTCCCCTTAGCTTAGCGTTGCTTATCTCATATTAGTTTAGCTTAGCTTAGCTTAGCTTAGCTTGGCTTCATCTTAGCTTCGCTTAGCTGTAGCTTAGCTTAGCTTAGCTTAGCTTAGAGTAGCTTGGCGCTAGCTTAGCTTAGCTTAGCTTAGCTTAGCATATCATAGCATTGCCCAGCATAGCATAGCATAGCGCCGCATAGCATAGCATAGCATAGCATAGCTTTAGCGTTAGCGTTAGCTTTAGCTCAGCTTTAGCTCAGTTTTAGCTTAGCGTTAGCTTAGCTGTAGCTCAGCTTTAGCTTAGCTTTAGCCTAGATTTAGCTTAGCTGTAGCTTTAGCGTTAACTTCGCTTTAGCTTAGCTTTGCATTAGCTTCATCATAGCTTTGTGTTAGCTTTAGCTTAGCGTTAGCTTATAGTTAGCTTAGGTTTAGCTTAGATTTAGCTTAGTTCCAGCTTAGCTCCAGCTTAGCTTTAGCTTAGCTTTAGTATAGCTTTAGTTTAGCTTTAGCTTAGCTTTAGCTTAACTTTGGCTTAGCTTTAGCTTAGCTTTAGCATAGCTTTAGCTTAGATGTAGCTTAGCTGTAGTTTAGTTTTAGCCTAGATTTAGCCTAGCGTTAGCTTAGCTTTAGCTTAGCTTTAGCTTAGCTTTAGCTTAGCTTTAGCTTAGCTTTACTGCTACTACTAATGCTGCTTTCCTAGGGGCTCCAACTCCTAGGTAGGGTCGCACTGGGATAATTATTCTCCACACGAACTCCCGCCTGGGGCTTCGACCCGTTCCGCCGGCCACCCAGAAGGCCACTGAGCTGCGCAACTAATGTCTCCAAGATGGCCCAAGATGGCCTCCATGATGGCCAAGATGGCCCTCAAGTTCGCCCAAGATGGTCCAAGACTGCCTCCAAGTTTGCCCAAGAAGCCTCCAAGACGGCCCAAGATGGGCTCAAGATGACGGCCGACGACCCAAGAGGCCCCCAAGAGGCCTCTAAGACGGCCCAAGAGTCCTCCAAGAGGTCCTCCTATGAAGGCCCGAAGAAGCCAAAATCATTGATTGTCCTTTGGTTGTTGCAAGATTTGGGCATTTGCTTCTTTTCGGCCTTCGGACGGCTCGAGACGGCCCAAGAGCCCCCAAAGATCGCCCCAAGATCGCCCAAGAGGCCTCCAAGATGGCTCCCAAACGGCCCAAGAGGCCCCCAAGACGGCCCCAAGAGAGCCCCAAGACGGCCCAAGAGGCCTCGGAAACACCCAAGATGGCCTCCAAGACGGCCCTGGAGCACCCGAAGAGGCCCCAAGTTGGCCCAGAGAGGCCCCCAAGACGGCTTCCGAAGGAATCAGACGGACCAGGAAAACTGGCAAAGAGGCCCCCGAAAAGCCCCCAAAGACCCCAAGAAGTCCCAGAGAAGCCCTCAAGATGCCTCCAAGAGCTCCCAGGAAGCTCCCAGGAGGCCCCAAGAGTGCTCCCAGAGGCTCCCAAGATGCCCCCTCCTCCTCCTCCTCCTCCCTCTCTCCTCCTCCCTCTCCTCCTCCTCCCTCTCCTCTCCTCCTCCTCCTCCTCCTCCTCCTCCTCCTCCTCCTCCTCCTCCTCCTCCTCCTCCTCCTCTCCTCCTCCGCCTCCTCCTCCTCCTCCTCCTCCTCCTCCTCCTCCTCCTCCTCCTCCTCCTATCCTCATCCTGTTCCTTCTCCTCTTCTTCCTCCTCCTCCTCCTCCTCCTCCTCCTCCCCCTGATTTTCCCCGCCGTCGTCCCACAAGTGTTCCCCGAAGGATTTCCACAGCGGCTGGGGGAAGACATGCTCCGATAGCTAAGCCTGCTCTTGCCAGAACGCTCGGCCACATGGGCGATTCTAAAAGGCAAGGGGCAGCGGTGATTCGCCGTAGGCGTCTTCGATCTATTTCACCGCCAATTGAATAATAAGATCTACCCCCCCGCCGGAATTAACGACTCCCTTTTTTTCGTATTCCACTTGACATACGATTCTGCCCCATCGTCCATCCGAAGTATGAACTCATACCATCCCATGCAGGCCGGTATCGGCACCACCCCTCATCCTGTGCAAAACATACGATGCGCGCACATTCGCTGATCAATAATCATTCGTTCCCAAGGGTCCTCTGCAACAAATAAACAACGTGCACGCGCGCGCGTCGAAACGCGCGTACGCCAAAATCTCTCAAAACCCGTGGGTGTCGCAAGGGTTTCAAAATCGAGTGTCCCGAAATGCCAAAACACGTGGCGCCTCCTTACCTTGCTCAAACAAAAAATGCGCCCGCTTTCTTGCGACTTCTCAACAAATAAAGTTCTCAACGTGTTCATAAACTGCTGTAAGAAAACCACGGGTGCCTCAACATGTTCATTACATTCTGCCAAACGGGCTTTTCGCGACGCATGTCGAAATCAGTCGAACGCACTTGCGCGCGTGCTGGGGGGGCACGGCCCGTGTCAAACAACACCATGCGGGCCTCTCTCGCGCGTTGGTCGCGCGCGCACGTCGAACTCCGTCGAAGCCCTTCATCACCGACGTGAGGACGCCGTCACCGCCGCCGGCGTAGTCAGCATCGGCGCCGTCAATGGCCTTGGCGTCGTCGTTGCCACCATCGTCACCAACATCGGTACCATCATCCTCGTGTTTACCGTTGTCGGCGTTGCCTTGATACCGCGCCCGCCCAAGCCGCCGACTCACATTGGACTGCCCGCTGGAAAATGCCCAACGGTCAGCGCCGCCGGGGCCGCGCCGGTCGCGCCAAACTAGCTGGCCGCTGCGCGCGCGAGCATGCGCGATCTGGCGCGGCCGCAAAGATGTACCAGCCAACACCAAGCACTCATCGCAATCGCCGCCACATATGCTTATGCACACCAAGTTGCGGTCGGGTGGGTGGGATGATTGCATGAGCAGTGGAGTTGGCAACTCATTGCGAACATAACCTCATTGTACCACATGGACTGCTCCACATAGATTCCCCTTTCTTACAAGAGAATAGACTCTACCTCCCCCCAAAGTTAACGGGCCACTTTTTCGTATTGCAATTTACATATGATTCTGCCCCATCGTCCATTCGAAGTCTGAATTCATACTATCCCAGCCAGGCCGATATCACTCCCCCCCGCAATCCTCTGCAAAATAACCCATGCGCGCACACTCGTTTCTCACAAATCATAAGTTGTCAAGAGTCCCTTGCAAAACATAGGACGCAGTGTACACGCGCGCGTCATCGCGCGCGCATGCCGAAATCCTTCAAGAACCGTGGGTTTCGGAAGGATGTCACAATCGAGTTTCCAAAAACATGCAAAAACATAGGGTTTCGCAACACTGATTTGCTAAAAAAACTTACGCGCGCGCCCTTGCGAAACCTTAAGAAAACCATGGCTTTCAACATTTTCAAAAAATACTACCAACCGGGCTTCGTGCGCGCATGTCGAAATCTTTCGGACGCCCTTGCGCGCGTACCGTCGCGAGAATCCTCTGCAAAACCAGGGGCGAAGTGCAGACCCGCGCGTCGTCGCGCGCGCATGCCAAAATCCTTCAAAAACCTTCGGTTTCGGAAGGATTTCAAAATCGTGTGTCCGAAAAACCTACAAAAACCCAAGGGCTCGCAACGCGGATTTTCAAGCAAAGCGTGCTCGCGCGCTCTTGCGTCGTCGTCGTCGTCGTCGCCGTCCTCCCTCCTCCCTCGTCGTCGTCGTCGTCGCCGTCGTCGTCCTCTGTCATTCCTGGTGGTCGTCGTCGTCCTCTTTGGCGTCGTGGTTGTTGCCGTCGTCGTTGTCGCCGTTGTCGTCCTTCCTCCTTCTCCCTCGTCGTCGTCGTCCGTCGTCGGCGTCTCGTCATCGTCCCTCCTATCTCGTCGCCGTCGTCGTCGTCGTCGTCGTCTTCCCTCCTCCCTCGTCGTTGTCGTCGTCGGCGTCGCCGTCCTTCCTCCTTCTTCGTCGTTCGCGTCGTCGCCGTCCTTCCTCCTCCTCCATCGTCGTTGTCGTCGTTGTCGCCGTCGTCGTCCTCCCTCCTCCCTCGTCGTCGTCGTCGTCTTCGTTGGCGACGACGTCGTCGTCGTCGTCGGCGTCGTCGTCGTCGTCGGCGTCGTCATCGTCGTCGTCGTCGTCGGCGTCGGCGTCGTCGTCGCCGGTGTCGTCGTCGATGTCGTCGTCGTCGTCGTCGAAGTCTTCGGAGACGTCGTCTGTGTCGTCGTAGTCGTTGTCGTCGTTGTCGTCGTAGTCGATCTTAAGAGGTTTTGCAAGCCACGTTGCGGGTGGGTGGGTGGGATGTTTGCAAGAGCATGGGATGTGTCAAATCAAGGGTGCAAATCAATTCTCCTTTTTGAAAAAAGAATAGACTCTACCCCCCTCCCCGGAGGTATCGCCCCCCTTTCGGGTATGTAAACCATATATGATTATGACCACATGTCCATCCTAAATATGAAATCACAATGTCCCAAGCCAACCGGCATCCCCCCCCTGAGGTTCCCTTGTGAAAAAACACTATGCAGTCACATTTGTTGTTCTAACATAACATTTTTTCGCGAATCCTTTTGCATAAAAAAAACTAAGTGCACACGAGCGCGTCGTCGCGCGCGCATGCCGAAATCCTTCAAAAACCATCGGTGCCGGAAGGATTTCGCAAGCGAGCTTCCAAAAAACATACCAAAACACAGGGCTTCGCAACACTGATTTGCTAAAAAACTTCCGCGCGAGCTCTGGCGAAATCTTAAGAAAACCATAGGTTTTTCCATATTTTCACAACATGCCAAACGGGCGTCGCGCGCGCATGTCGAAATCTGTCGAACGCCCTTGCGCGCGTGCAAAAAAAAGGACGAAGTGCAGACGCGCGCGTCGTCGCGCGCGTATGCCGAAATCCTTCAAAACCAATCGGTGTCGGAAGGATTTCAAAATCATGTGTCCAAAAAACCTACAAAAACCCAATGTTTCGCAACACGGATTTTCAACAAAAGCGTGCGCGCGCTCTTGCGTCGTCGTCGTCGTCGTCGCCGTCCTCCCACCTCCCGCGTCGTCGTCGTCGTCGTCGCCTACGTCGTCCTCTGTCTTTCCTCGTGTTCGTCGTCGTCGTCCTCTTTGGCGTCGTGGTCGTTTCCGTCGTCGTTGTCGCCGTGGTCGTCCTTCCTCCTCCTCCCTCGTCGTCGTCGTCGTCCGTCGTCGGCGTCTCGTCGTCGCCCTCCTATTTCGTCGCCGTCGTCGTCGTCGTCGTCGTTGTCGTC
This sequence comes from Prorocentrum cordatum, assembly GCA_963575745.1. Taxonomy (NCBI): domain Eukaryota; class Dinophyceae; order Prorocentrales; family Prorocentraceae; genus Prorocentrum; species Prorocentrum cordatum. The sequence goes on along the minus strand of CAUYUJ010021692.1, from coordinate 25,889 downwards.
GTCGTCTTCCCTCCACCCTCGTCGTTGTCGTCGTCGGCGTCGCCGTCCTTCCTCCTTCTTCGTCGTTCGCGTCGTCGCCGTCCTCCCTCCTCCCTCGTCGTTGTCGTCGTTGTCGTCGGTGTCGCCGTCGTCGTCCTCCCTCCTCCCTCGTCGTCTTCTTCGTTGGCGACGTCGTTGTCGTCGTCGTCGTCGTCCGTCGTCGTCGTCGTCGGCGTCGTCGTCGGCGTTGTCGTCGTCGTTGTCATCGTCGTCGTCGTCGGCGTCGTCGTCGATGTCGTCGTCGTCGTCGCTGTCGTCGTCGATGTCGTTGGAGACGTCGTCGGTGTCGTCGTCGTCGGTGTCGGCGGCGCCGTCGTCGTCGTTGTCGCTGTCATCGTCGGCGTCGCTGTCGTGGCCAAGTGCCATCTGGTACCTACCGCCACGGTCTTGTCTTAAGAGGTCTTGCGACCAAGTTGCGGGTGGGAGGGTGGGATGTTTGCACGAGCAGTGGAGAGGACAGCTTCAAGACGGTCAAAATGGATTGCACCACATAGACTCTCTTTTCTTTTTTAAAGAAATAGTTTCTACCACCCTCCCACCCTGGACATATCGACTCCCCGGGAACCGATGCAAAACACATATGATTCTGACCCACTGTCCATCCTACCTGTGAATTCACACTCTCCCAGCCAGGCCGGTATCGGTCCCCCTGCGGTCCCCTTGCAAACAATACTGTACGGTGGCATTTGTTGCTCTAACATAACACTTGTTCACGAACCCCTTGTAAAAATACAATGCGGGGCACACGCGCGCGGCCGCTGCGCGCGCATGTCGGAATCTTTCCAAACACACGGCTTTTAAACAATTTCAACATCACGCTTCAAGAAAACAAACAAAACACATACGACTTTCTCACCCAGAAATTCGGACAAATCTGCTAGCGCGCTCTTGCCGAATCCTTCAAGAATCAATGGTTTTTCAACATTCCTGTCAAATCGGGCTTCTTGGGCAACTATTGCGCGCACGTCGATCTCATTCAACATCGGTCGCGCGCCTGCCAGGGCCACAACCCCTTGTAAAAATACCATGCGGGGCACATGCGCGCGGCCGCCGCTCGCGCATGTCGAAATCCTTCCAAACACACTGTGGTTTCGACCATTTCAAGAACGAGCTTCATGAAACCACACGAATCGTACAATACTTCCTCGAAGAAAAATCTGCACAAAAAAATGTCTACTCGCGCGCTTCCTAACCCTAAAAAACCAACTGTTGTTCGATACGTCGGTCATGCTTACAACTTTTGCGCGCGCGTCGAACTCCTTTAACATCGGTCACGCGCTTGCCAGGACTGCAATCCCTTGTAACAAAGAAAAAGAAGCATGCGGGGCACATGCGCGCGGCCGCCGGGCGCGCATGCCGAAATCCTTCTCGTCGTCGTCGTTTTCGGCGGCGCCGTCGTCGTCGTCGTCGTCGTCGTCGTTGGCGTCGTCGTCGCCGTCGTCGTCGTCGTCGTTCCCGTCGTCGTTCTCCCTCCTCCCTCGTCGTCGTCGTCGTCGTCGCCGTTGGCGTCGTCATCGTCGTCGTCGTCGGCGTCGGCGTCATCGTCGTCGTCGGTGTCGTCGTCGTCGTCGTTGTCGTAGTCGAAGTCGTCGGAGTCGTCGTCGATGTCGTCGTAGTCGTCGTCGGCGTTGTTGTCGCTGTCGTCGTCGGCGTCGGTGTCGTTGCCAAGTGCCATTTGGTATCTACCGTGACGGTCTTAAGAGGTCTTGCGACCAAGTTGCGGGTGGGAGGGTGAGATGTTTGCACGAGCAGTGGAGAGAACAGCTTCACGACAATCAAAGTGAATTTAACCACATGGATTGTACCACATGTACTGGGCCACATATATAACACCACCCAGAAAAATGCTAGAACACACACAGACACACACACACACACGCACACACACACACTGTTTGGGGTCCACGGTGGCTAACAAGTTGTATGGTTTCGCGATGCCGTTGTTTGTCTTCAGAGCGTCAAATACGGCCCAAGAGGCGTCCAAGATCGCCCCAACACAGCCCAAGAGCTCCCAAGCAAGAGGGGCCCAAGAGGCCCTCAAGAGGGCCCAAAGAGGGGCCCAAGATGGGGAACACGAACTGACAGTTTGAGCCCTCCGCCCAAAGATGGTTCCAAGATCCCCTCGTACGCCCAAGAGGCCCCAAGAGGCCCCGCCGAGGGCCCAAGAGGTCAAAATCAGGCCCCAAGAGGCCCTCAAAACCGCCTCCACAAGGCATCCGTGCGGCCTCCCAAGAGGTCCTCACAGGCATCCAGGAGGCCTCTGACCTACAACCCAGCCACGGTGGCGGGGTGGCCAAAAACCATTCGATCCACCGCCCCATGCAGTCTTGCCACAGGGGTGCATGGCGTGCGAAGTGCCTGGCAGGTGTCGGGTTCGTTTCTAACGAACTCCCTGTCGGGCCACCCAGAAACCGCACCTCCCGTCAGTGTCGGCTCCTGGGTGACCTCCAAGACGACCAAGATGGCCCAAGATGGCCTCCGAGATGGAAAAGAGACGCTTCCACTACGGCCAGGATGGCCCCAAGAGGGCCCAAGATGGCGTCAAGCTTTCCTCAAGACGGCCCAAGCTGCACCCAAGACGGCTTAAGATGGCCTCAAGATGGCCCAAGACGGTCCAAGAAGGCCCCAAGAGGCCCCCAAGGCTGCCCAAGAGGCCTACAAGAGGATCGACGGGAAGGCCCGAAACAAACGAAATCATTGATGCCCAGTCGGTGTTTAACAGATGCTGGTGTTTGCTCCGATTCGCGAATCCGACGGCCCAAGACGGCCCAAGAGGCCATCTAGATCGCCCCAAGAACGCCCAAGAGGCTCAGAATATGGCCCCAGGACGACCCAAGAGGCCCCCCCGACGGCACCAAGCGGGCCCTAAGACGGCCCAAGGTGCTTCCAAGCCGCCCACGATGGCCCTCATGACGACCCTGAAGCGCCCCAGAGGGCCCACGACGGCCCAGAGAGGCTCCCAAGACGGCTCCCGACGGCGTCGGACGGGCCAGGAGCGCAGCGGTAAGGCAGCCAAATCAGCCCCTAAGAAGCGCCAACAGGCCCTCAAGAGGCCCAAAGGTGGCCCCCAATAGGCGGGCAAGAGGCTCCTGGGAAGCTCCCAGGAGGCCCCAAGAATGATTCAAGAAGCTCCAAGGAGGTTTCCGCATCCTTCTCCTCATCGTCCTATTTCCTCCCTCTCCGTATCCTCCTTTTCCTCCCCAACGTGTTCACCGAAGGGCTTCCACAACGGCTGGGGGGACGCATGGTCCGACAGCGCAGCCAACGTTTACCCACAGGTTTGGCCAAGCATAGGCGTACCCTTGTAGGCAGGAAGCGGCGGTAATTCGCCATAGGTGTCTTCGAGACTC
>CAUYUJ010021692.1:0-17500 GCA_963575745.1 Prorocentrum cordatum | reverse complement strand
CTCCTCCTCCTCCTCCTCCTCATCCTCGTCCTCCTCCTCCGCTGTACTCCTCCTCCTTCCCCTCCTCCTTCTCCTACACCTCCTCCTCCTCCTCCACAATTACTCAATATGAATACTACTCTCCTCTCTCCCCTGAGTCTATGGCGGAATATGTCTCGGAGTGTTCGGCTCCCCCTCGCGTAATGTGTCTCCACACTGGATGTCGGCGAGTTGGGTTTTCGCTTGTATTTTGTTTCAAAATGCTGCTCTCGCGGAGGCGCTGGCGTCATTGTCGGGCTTCCGCTCGTTCCGAATCGTGCTCCCGCTGCAACGCTGGCTTTATTTCCGCGCTTCCGCTCATTCCGAATCGTGTTCCCGCTGCAACGCTGGCCTTATTTCCGCGCTTCCGCTCGTTCCGAATCGTGGTCCCGCTGCAGCTCTGGCGTCATTATTTCCAGCGCCATGCCACGGCATGGTTTTCGGCCCTTCCAAATACGACCCCAAAACTACAAAATGGCCCCCCAAAGCAACCCTCGGAAGCGATTACACATTCGGTGCCGATTCGTTGATTTTTTGGGAAGCCCCCCCCGATTTTGGGGCGTCAGGCTACGCGATGATCTTCAACACCATGCTACACCATGAAATGCGACACCCTGCTACGACATCCCACTACGCGAACTGAAAGGACATCTACGCCATGATAAGGGGATGGGAGGGAGGAGTAGGACGTCAGATATGACGCGAGCGCACCTAGCTTGTCCTCCGCCCCTCCCTCCCCCCCTCTCTCCCTCCCTCCCTCTCTCCCTCCTTCCCTCCCTCCCTCCCTCCCTCCCTCCCTCCCTCCCTCCTCCTCCTCCTCCTCCTCCTCCTCCTCCTCCCTCACTCCCCCACCCTCCTCCTCCCTCCTACCCCTTGCCTCCTCCTACTCGCCCTCGTTCCTCCTCCACCATCCTCCTCCTTCTCCCTCGTCCCTTCTCCTTCCTCCTCCTCCTCCTCCCTCGTCCCTATTCCTACGGTCCGGTGTGGCAGAAATCTCACAGTCAGCGCCGAAGGGAAGAAGCACGTGCGTTCATTACTGATTCACTGCATCGTCTCAGGACGTCCCCGACCAGCCTCCCTTGAAAATGGTGCGTCTCTTCTTCCGTTTGGCATGAGGTGCCCAACCAGCCTCACTTGCAAGCGGCTCGGCTCATTTAATCCTGACCCCCCCCCCTCCTTCGCGCTCTTTCTCGTTCCCCCAGGGTGGGGACCAAAGAGGCCCATACCCATGCCCATCCAGCCTCTAAGCGACACCAGAGCTGCCCAGCAGCTCGCGGTCCCATCAAGGGCCGTCCAGCAATTTGGGCTACCCTTCCCGTTCCTGTCCTCGTCTCTTCGCCTGCTACTATGGGAGGCAACCTCTACAGCCCCTGCTGTGATTGGGACGCTGCCCCGTGTGCTGCAATATGCCTAACATTCCGATGAGGAGTTCGGAGTCCTGGAGCAATTCAACGGGGCACAGTCGTAACTGGCAAGACTCAACTTCCCTTGTCCTTTTGAAGTTTACCCTCCTCCTCCTCCTCGTCGTCCTCCTCCTCCACATCCTTCGGCTCCTCCTCCGCAGTAGCTTTCTTGTCAGGCACCTTGATGCTGTTTACCCCCAAATCCCAGCAAGAGTGACCGTCACCCAATTTTTCAGTTGACTCGCAGTGAATTTGCCGCGCGTCTGCGCCTCGTTTGCGATCAGACAAGCATGGAATCGCGTAAGCTTCATTCTAACTCAAAACGTCCTTCCTTCCTCCTCCTCCACCTCCTCCTCCTCCTTCCTCCACCTCCTTCCTCAATCTTCTCTCATCTTCAAGCCTCTCTCATCTCTCATCCTCCTCCTCCTCCTACTCTTCCTCCTCCCCCTCCCCCCTCCTTCTCCACCACTTCCACCTCCTCCTCCTCCTCCTCCTCCCGCTCCTGCACTACCTCCTCCTCATCCTTCACCTTCAACTCCACCTCCTCCTCCTCCTGCTCCTCCTCCTCCTCCTCATCATCATCCTGATCATCCTGATCATCAGCATCATCAGCATCATCAGCATCATCAGCATCATATACATCACCATCACCATCACCACAATCACCAACATCACCACCACCACTACCGTAGCCATAATCGCCATAATCACCATCATCACCAGCAGCATCAACACAGCATAGTCATCACCACCACCACCATCATTATCATCAGCATCATCATCAGCATCATCATCGCGTTCCTCATCGTAATCAGCATAGTCATCATCAGCAGCATCGTCATCATCACCGTCAGCATCATAATCGGCGTAATCAGCATTAGCATCACCATCATCGCCACCACCAACACCATCACCATCAACTTCATCAGCGGGATCATCATCAACAACATCATCATCACCGTCAGCATCATCATCATAATCAGCATCATCAGCATCAGAAGCAGCATCACCGTCACCAACATCAGCATCGTCAGCAGCATCATCAGCATCGCCATCATCGCCCTCGTCATCTCCCTTATCATCATCATCATGATCAGTATCAGCATCATCATCGGCATCCTCTTGATCATCGGCGTCATCAGCAGCAGCAGCATCATCCTTAGCATCATCATCACCAGCATCATCACCGTCATCATCATCAGCATCGTCGTATTATCATCTGCATCATCAGCATCGTCAGCATCATCATCATCGTTAGCGTCATCATCATCATCATCATCAGCATCATCATCAGCATCAGCAGTGTTGTCATCATCAGCTGCAGCAGCATGATCAACATCATAGACACCATCGGCATCAGGAACAACATGACCAGCATCATCATCATCACCATCATCACCATCATCGGCATCAGCATCACCAGCATCATCGCCGTCGGCATCATCGATATCATCATCATCATCAGCAGCATCATAATCAGCAACAGTATCAACAACATCATCGTCACCAGCACCATCGCCATCGGCATCATCGACATCGTCATTGTCAGCATCAGCATCACCACCATCAACATCATCACCACCAACCAGTATCACAGCACCATCATAATCATCAGAACCACCATCTTCATCATCATCATCACCATCATCATCACCATCGACATGATCATCATCACCATCAGAACAAAATGCATCAGCATCATCACCATCACCAGCATTACCATCATCATCATCATCATCAGCAGCAGCATCATCGTCATCATCATCGTCATCACCATCACCATCGCCAGCAACACAACCATCAGCATCACCATCAACATCAGCATCGTCGCAACACCGTCATCAACAGCAGCAGCATCAGCATCATCATCATCATCATCATCAGCATCATCATCATCATCATCACAATCATCATCATCATCCGCATTTTCAGATCCATCAGAATTCCGTCTTTCCTCCTCATCATCCTCCTCCTTCCCCTCCCTTCCCTCGTCATCCTCCTCCCGCCTGTTCATTCATCCCTCGAGTCGGGGCCTCCGCATCCTCCGTCCCCCCTTCGTCCGTCCCTCCCCCTTCCTCGTCCTCTTCCTCCACTTCTCCACTTCCGCCCTCTTACCTTCGTCCTTCTCCACCCTCCTCTATCCTTCTCCTCCTCCTCCACCTCCACCTCCTCCTCCTCCTCGTCCCCATCCTCATCCTCATCCTCCTCCACCTTCTCCTCATCATCATCCCTGATTTCGTATCCTTCCTTCTCATCATGACTCCACCTCCTCCTCCTCCTCCTCCTCACCTTCCGCATCCGCCTGCATCTCTTCCTTCTCCTTGTCATTATCCTCCTCCTTCATCTTCTCCTCCCCCATCCTTTCCTACTGCTTGAAACCTTCCTCCTCCTCCGCATCCTCCTCCTCCGCATTCTTCTCCTTCTCCTTCTTTTGCTCCTTCTCCTCATTCCGCACCCATCAATCCTGCTCCTGCTCCCACACCTCCTCCCCCTCCTCCTCTTACACCTCATCAGCCTTCCTCTTCCTCCCGGGCCAAGGTCATCGTGATGGCAGGTCGCAGACCATGTTCAATTGTGTTCGACCATGAGGGTGAGCGGCAAGATAGGTGATCACGGATACGGGTCATCTAGGGTCGGGGATCGAGGATCGAGGGGGGGAGATGTTGCATATGTCTATGTTGCCGACTGCAGGTCTCTGGATGCAGTGGGCACGGTGGTCGTCGTCCATCTCCAGTCCCAGCGGGGGTATCGGCATCGGTGTCAACAAAGCCCACCCGCACCGCGCCCATGCATCTGGCCACGATCCCCGAGACCACGATACCCCGTTGCAAACGATGGATCCGCATCCCGAGTTTCAGAGACGGCCCATGCGGGCAATCAAAGACACCAAGATGGCCCAAGATGTCCCAATGACGGGCCAATCTGACGATAAGGCGGCCAAAGATGGCCCAAGAAGGCACAATGCGCCCCTAAGAGGGCCCAAGAGGGCTACACGATGACCCCCAGCAAGGCCCGAATAACCCAAGATCACTGGTTTCCTCTGGGTTGCGGAATGATTGTCGAATTATCGCCGTGGCTGGCTTCCGTCAGCTCCAGACGACCCAAGAAGCCTCCACGATGGCCTCAAGACGGCCCAAGAGGCCCTCCCACGACAGCCCAAAGATGGCCCAGGAGGAACCCACGAAGGCCCAAGGGGTATCCAACACGGCCCCAAAACTGCCCAAGAGGGCCTCCCGTGGAACCTAAAACTGCATTGGAAGGCCCGCTGGCTGCCCAGACCGGCGCCAAAACGGCCCCACGACTGCCCCCCTGAAACCTACCAGGCGGCCAAGAGGGCCCTCAAACGGCCCTAGAAGAGCCCCAAGACGGCATCAGAGGGCCCCAGGATAGCCCAAGAGGGCGCTGAGGGCCCCCCCCCGCCAAGACTGCACCCCACGAGGTCAAGACAGCCGCAAGACGGCTGAAAAGCGAAGACGACGCGGATGATGTTAATAATAGTAATGTTGATGTTGGTGATGGTGTTGATGCTGACGTTGGCAGTGATGATGATGGTGGTGATGATGATGGCAATGATGGTACGGATGGCGATGATGATGACGATGATGAGAAGACGATTGTTGATGATGAGGATGCCGGTAAGCATGGTGAGGATGATGCTGCGGATGATGATGTTGATGGGAATGCTGATGATGATGGTGGTAGTGATAATTGTGATGATGATGATGATGATGAGGATGATCGTGATGATGCTGGTGGTGACGACGGCGATGATGACGCAGATGACGATGGCGATGATGATGTTGGTGATAGTGATGATAGTGACGACGAGGGTGATGGTGATGATGATGATGGTGGTACTCATGATGACGACAGCGACGATGACGATGCCGCTCATGATCGACCGAAACTTATAATGTGGTGCGTCCACCAGCAACCTACTTGGACGTGGCGTGATGGGCTGCTGCAAGGACGCCATCAAACTGCTTAGTGCGCAGCGGCTGGCCAGGCTCGCGCCCGGCTTTGGCTTTGTGATACACATGGAACGCCAGGACACAGAGCGTCAGTGCTCCAGCTCGGCCCATCGCACAATCGGCGGCATTGTATTCGTTCGGGGCCGCAAGGGCCAGCACGTGGCTGGGAGAGGCGGAGAAGTCAAGGAGGCGACGATGAACGGAACAGGAGACGCAATGGGCGATCGCGTCGGGCACACCGGCGCATCCGAAGAGGCAGGAAGCGGCGCCACAAATGCGCATGCGGCGCGCGGTCGCCCACCCTCCTGCGAGGGCGTCGAGCACTGACCGTTGCCACGAAGGACGCAGCGCCCGAAGGGCCGAGAGACACACCGCCCACCGTTCCCCAACCGACCCCGTCATCAACAACAACTGGCCCCACGCGCGCAGTCGCTTGCCAATGGCGAGCTGGAAACCCAAGGGGAAGAGGGGGCGGCGCAAGGGGGCGGGGAATATACGCAGCACCTTAGCCTTGCCACCGGCGGCACGGACACTGCTGAGCTCACCGCGGGCCGCAGACGCGGCATTCATCGATTGCGTGTTAGTGACGCTTGGATCGGAGGCATGCGCCTGGAACGACTGTAACCGCTGCAAAATGCCTTGCGAACTCTCCCAGCAAGGCGCGCTCAAATTCTGCTGGATCCACGCCGCAAGCGGCGGGTCTCTCACAGCCTGCCCCGACCAGGAGCGAAGATCGTCTTCCCATCCCGTCATTGCGCGATGCACACAGCGCCAGAGACTCGCCACGCTGAGAGTCTGCGCAGAGGCCGGTGAAATGAGCGCGCGACCCTTTAAAGCGAAGAGACCCACCTTCCGAAGTGCGCTCGGTGGAAGGCGCGGAACTTCATGCACTGCAAATGTCTCCTTCAGCAGCACCCACCGCGGCAGTGCGTAGAGCTGCGCAAGATAGCTCAACGCCGACTGGGCAGTGCTGTTATAAAACAACTCACTCACGCTAGTTGGCCTGTCTGCAGCTGGAATTTCACACGCGCGAGCCCGCCATTTGTGAGCGGCATCAGCCCACGTGGCGGCCTCAGCCGCCCCTGGCATGAATTGGGCGCCGAGCTATTTCGCGTGCGAAGCGGCTGAAATGTCCGCCCACGTTGGGACGTGACGTTCGAGGATGCGCCGCACGCGTGCAACTACGAAGGCGCCTAAGTCTGCCCATAGTGGCACAAGGACTGTGTTGGATGTTTGCCAGCGAAGGTGGGCCAGGCGTTCGGCTGCTCGAAAGACTGGGAACGCTCTCGGCAGATCAGCCAATCGAGGCTGGACAAGGCCAGCGCCATCAGCACATCCCCCACGGCCCCGCGACACTCACCCAAGGACGACGGCGACCCCCCCCCCCCCCCTAAGTGCCTCTGAATCGGGTCCGCTGCCATGGCCCAGACCGAGCCTGACAGCGGGCGTCCTTGCATGACACCAGATTGTAGATAGAACATGAACTGCTGCTCGCCGCTGGCTATGGCATAGCTCCTGCGCGCGAAAGAGAAAGCCGAAATCAGATTTCAAAATCCCGCGGGGGGGGGGCCACAGCGCCCCGACATAGCCCCGAGCCAATCATGGCCCAAGGAGAGAAACGCAGAAGCAATGTCAAACGCAACAAAAAACTGGGGCGCCCTGATCGGCGGTTTCGCGAATGCTCGCGCGCCTCGCAGCCGCGCCAAGACAGGTCAGATTGCTTAGGATGTCGCGCCCGGGAACAAAGCCCTGCTGGACCTCGCGAGCGCGGTCCTGCACCAGGCGCTGCGAGGACGCTCGAATCTGCCCTGCGTGGCGACAGGGGCCTGATCTGAGAAGGCCCCCCAATGCATTCGCAGGCATCGAGGGGCTCGGCGCCCTTCGGAAGAAAAGCAAATAGCGAATCATTTAGGGGCCCAGAAATCACGCGGCCTGCCATCAGGCGTTTCAGGGGCCCGTGGAGCACGGGGAGCAACTCGTTGAGAACCATCCATGCCTCGTGGGGGATCCTACCTGGGATAGCTGCACTGCGTCGCGCGTGCTTGAGGGCCATCTTGAGGTCCTCGGTGCCGGGGGCGGCGATGTCGGCCACGCTCTGGGCCGCCAGGTAGATCCCCCCGGGACGTTTCTGGATGTCCAGCTCGCTAGCCGGCTTGGCCCGAAAGGCGTTGGCCCAGTGAACCTTCAGAGCCTCTGGAGTCTCCGCAGGGGACTTCGCTGCGACCTGCGCGTCAGGCCCCGCAGAGTGCTCAGGACAAATACCCGATAGAATCAGCCCCCTTCCCTCGGGCCTCCATAACATGGTTCGCTGGCGAAAACCTTCTGATACTCGAGATGAGCAGCAGCTCCAAGAAGATCGCCAGCGCGCTGAGCCTGTTGGGCAGCCCGCGCAGCACCTCTCGCTGTGCGACCTCCAGTTCCGCAGCACGAAGTGAGCAAAATTTGCGTCGAATCTCATCGTGGCAACAAAAGAACATGTACATCACCAATCTGAAGGAAGCGAGCCCCTTCTTTCGCGATCGATTGGATCAAGGCAGCAAGTAGAGCGCCCGGTCGTCAAACCGCTCGCGAAATGCTCCTCCGCGCGATCTTTCTCCCACCTCGCGCTCTGCGATCATTCGGTCGGAATGGCAATCGTTGCAGCTCATCTCGAGACTGGCGAACAGCCTCCATCATGAAGTTCTTCGCGCGGAGCCACTGCTGGGCGGGCGAGAAGCGCTCTAAGCCAGCGACGGCGAGCCAGCTGCCCGGCATTTCCTCGAACCTTCCGTCGCTGAAAACCACATCATAGATGCGATGTTCGGCAGCGTCAGATGGCGCCTTGGTGCGGAGAGGGGCAGATAATGGAGCGGTCGCTCAGCCTGGACTGCGGCATCTCCATGGGATCCGCATCGGTCGTGGCGAAAACGTCCGGATCCATTCGGTAGTGCTCAGGGGTGCCAGTAAAGGTCCCGTCGATCGCAGATGCTGCGCATTGTTGGCGGCTGACGTTCGTCGGGGTGGGTGAACGGGCCCCTTGCATCACGTCAAAGGGAGGCGCCATAATTTCCCCGCCGGCAGATGTGCGCGGCTGGTTGGTAGAGAGCTCGCTACCGCGAACGGCTCGCCATAGCTGCAGGGAATGCCCCCCCCCCCCCCGCCACTGGCGTTGAAGTCGCCAATGGCGAGGGAGGTGCGCAGCGTGGGGTCAGCGACGTCGCATGCCACGGAAAATCTCCAGCAGCGCGCGATGTCACCGCGCTTGCGATCAGGTAAGCCGTAGTTGTGGACGTTCAAGATCTCAAAGCACGCACCACTGCGGGCACGCACAATCTCCAGCGCGGCGACTCGACCAGGTACGATAGGGTGAGAATGGACAGTCTGTCGGAGCTCGTCGGGCAGGGGCTTCGGCCATGCCACCAGAAAAGCGACGCCTCCCTCACGCGATAGCGAGGCCTTGAAGTGGACGAGCTTGCACTGGCATGGCGAGCTGGCGATCAGGACCTCCAGCTGTTGTCGGACTCCGTGGTTTTCCCGTCGAAGGAGAAGGGCGTGCCGCTCGATCTCCTGCAGCTCGCGCTTGCGCTTGGGCGCCTGGTAGCAGCAGATTCCCCGAGCTGTCCATGACACGCGGCAGGACGCACTCCAAGGAGTCCAGCGCGGGCTACATAAACAATAGCGATGTGTCGTTGGCACGAAATAGGCATTGGAACTCTGCGGCGACTGCGGCTTCGTCCACTCGCAGCTGCGACGACTTGTCGCCCCATCGAAAATGCGAACCGTCAGGTGCACTGGCGCCAATCTCGAGAACCACGAGCGGGATCGAGCCGATGGAAATCACGCCCTCGTTGCCGACCTTGCGGAAGTGGTGCGCAGGACGACGTTCTGAAAGAGGCATGCCCAATCGCTTTGTTTGCAATTATCTGCGCAAGTGCGTGGGCGACTTGTCCGCATTGAAGTAGAGGGGCGCGATCGCTCCTGATGTGCTGGGCGCTGTGAGTGCTCTCCAGTGGCCGCCCACGTGCAAGTTGCGGGCGAACGAGGTGCCCCTAGAAGAGGCAGCAGGCCCACCGGGCACGCGGAGGAAAGAACCTCATGACGGGCACATCGCCGATGAACTCGACGTCGCTGATAGAGACACCTGCTGCCGAGAGCCGTGGCTCAAGTGAGCAACGGACCTCAGCAGGTTGGACTGCGGACGGCGCCCCGATGCTCCAAGGTGTGCGGGTCGGGCAGGCTGTCCCTCGCGGCGAGCGCCGCCATGTCCAGCGGCGAGAGGGTGGCCTCGGAATGGCGAGGGGCGACAGGATGCGCCCGATGTCCGCCTTGAGTTGCTGCTGCCCCTGCTTGACAATGTTCGTGCGGCTGCCAAGGTCGCGAATGCAGGTGTCGATGCTGTCAATGCGCTGGCTCTGTTGCTCACCTGAGAAATGGCGAGTTCGAACCCGCTCTGCAACGCGGAGGTGGCTGACTGCATGATGGCGGTAGTGTCTTGTTGAAGGCGCTGCGTTGCACGCTGCATATGGTCCGACACGACGGCGGAGAGGCGATCCTCGATGGGGATCGGTTCAAGGGCAGCGGCACCAGCACACGGTTGTGCAGCAGTTCCTGCTGGAGACCCAGGTGTGTCCATAAGGGTCGCGGTGCCCCATTGACCTTGTCGCTGAAGGGGGTCACCTGCGTGCTGCTGCATCTCATCATCAACGAAGGTAGGGAAGAGCCCGATGCCTTGTAGCAACTGTTGTTCGTCATTTCGTTGGCATTGTCTTTGGCGCTCTCTTTGCTGCGTCGCAGGGCCTCCAGAGGATCCCACTCGTCTGTCGGCTGGTGTAGCTTGCCGTTCGTCACGCGGACGTGGGGCTCGCTGATGACGTGCAGGTCGTCGTTCGGGCTCTCGGCTGGCCACTGGTGTGGGGAAGTCCGCCAATGCTGCCGTCGAGTGCCACATCACTGCGTGAACCGCTGGCGTCTCCTTCTCGTCTGCGCTGGCGGCGACGTTCGAGGACACGTGTAGGTGCGGATGATGGCCCAGCGCTGCTCGACGCCATTGCGTAGAAAGCAGTCGTGGCCACAAACGCGGATCAGTTGGTCTTACCGTGGGCAACCTTATCGCAGCACCTCCCCTGAGCGAACAACAGCAGATGGCGATAATATGGAAAACCATGTGGAAGGTTGGTGGGCAGCTCGCCCCTTGCTGTGGCTGCGAAGACATGAACGCAATTGTCCTGGCTGGGATGGGAGCCTACCCCGCAAAAGGCAGTTCAAATTACCACTTTGGCTCCTTGAGCCAAAATGGCTACGGTACGATGCCGCTGAGGATGATGAGGATGATGGTGGTGATGATGCTGATGCTGATGCTGATGCTGATGATGATGAGGATGACGATAACAATTGTGATGGTGGTGGTGATGGTCATGGTGATGATGGTGATGATGATGCTGATGATGCAGATGATGACGATGAGGATGGTAATGACAATGATGACGATGATGGTGACTGTGATGATAAATATGATGATGGTAATGATGGTTATTATGACTAAGATGACGATGCTGGTGAGAACGGCGGTCAAGGTAATGGTAATGGTGATGGTGATGTGGATAATGATGGTGAGGGTGATGGTGATGGTTATTGTGATGTGGCGATGGTGATAGTGATGGCAACGGTGATGTCGATGGTGCTGGTGATGAAATGGATATGTTGATAGATATGGCGATGGTGATTTTATTACTGATGTTGAGTATGATGATGGTGACGTTGGTGACATTATGATGGTGGTGTGATGATAGTGATGATGAGACGCCCATGGAGGCGAGCATCCCCGAAATATCCAAACACTTCAGACTGAACGACAATAGACACCAAAGAGCTATCCGCCACAAATGTTGTCCGGTGGTATCGGACATCATGCGACGCACACCTTCAAAGCTGGCTGTTTTTGGCAGCGCTGCCCGTGCAGCCAAGGGAGGTTCAAAGCTGGAGAAAGAGAGAGAGAGAGAGATCCCAAGTTCGATAGCGGTCTCTGGAGCCAGATGGGAAGAGGACGAGGAGGACGAGGAGGACGAGGAGGACGAGAAAACGGATCTGCTGACAGAGCGCCGAGGGAGCTGGCCACTGTGCAAGACAGGAGCGGGGTCTCAGGCAATACAGCAGCAAGCTTCAGGCAGCTCAGCGGCGGCCCGATCCCTCAACTATACAAGGGGAAAGCAGCACCACACTGCTGGTCATACAGAGCAGCGGCGGCCGAGCCCCTCAACTATACAAGGGTACACAGGCCCGAACCACACTGCAGCTACTGCGCAGTCGGCGGAGGAGGCTGGGCCGAGGAGGAAGAGGAGGACGAAGAGGGCGATGAGGACGAGAAAGACGAGGAGGTCGAGGAGGGCGACGAGGACGAGGCGGAGCAGACCCCCGGCGGCGCTCCTTCGCCGCGGGCACCGCCACCAGCGCCCGCGGAGTCCCTCAACGAGCACGGCTCGGCCGTGTCGCCCGCGGCCTCGCCAGGGACGGAGCGCTCTGGCAGGGGGAGGGCAGAGGAGGAGGAGGTGAAGGAGGTGGAGGAGGACAAGAAGAAGGAGGGAGAGAAGGAGGAAGGAAGAGGAAGAGGAGAAGGGAGGAGGAGGAGGAGGAGGGAAGAGGAGGAGAAGGGGGAGGAGGAGGAGGAGGAGGAGGAAGAGGAGGAGAAGGGGGAGGAGGAGGAGGAGGAGGAGGATGGAGAAGGAGGAAGAGGAAGAGGAGGAGGGAGGAAGAGGAGGAGGAGGGGGAGGAGGAGGAAGGATGGAAGAGGCGGTGTCTCAAGGAGCAGGAGGAGGAGGAGGAGGAGGAGGAGGAGGAGGGAAGAGGACGAGCGCACATTGAAAACTGACCAACGATATTGCAATAACTCCTCACAGTTCCCCGTTCATATGCCCCTACAAAGACTTCGATCTCACTGAGGGAAGTGCCCCATTGAAAAACAAACGTTTGAAACTCCTGAACTGCGCCAAAACACCATTCCTGAGGTTCCAACGCCGCATATCACAGTAACTGTTGCGTCTTGGCGATCCTGAACCGCGCCAGAAGACCATTCCTGGGATTTCGGCAAATCGAATAAACGTAACTGCTGCGCCCTGACAGTCCGGCATCGTACCAAAACACTGTTTCTGGAAAGCTCGCCATGAGAATCCTTGAAACTGCTGTCTGCTGTAACCTCTTAAGTCGAATGCGCGCGTCGCTAAGACGAGAACCACACTTTGAAACAGACCCGCCCTCCATCCGTGAAGCGCTTGAATGTGTTTTTGAAGAAAACAACGAATACACGCGGCTCAAGGCGAGAACCACATTTTGAAAACCACCCGCCCTCAACCCGCGAAACTCTTCCAAATGTTTGAAGCGAATGTGCGCGGCGCTAAAGAAAGAACCACACTTTGAAAACGACCCGCCCTTCATCCGCGAAGCTCCTGCAACTTGTTAAAAATAATGTGCGCGGCTCTGAGTCCACAGCCACACTTTGAAAACGATCCGCCCTCCATCTGTAAAACTCTTTCATTTGATTGAACCGAAGGTGCGCGGCGCTACGGCGAAAACCACAAACCACAATTTGAAAGCATCCCACCCTCCATCCATGAAACTATTGCGCATCCCAAGCTTCAGGATCATAAATGGTGAAGAAACCTCCGGCGAAACGCCCGGCCCGCCCCCTCCACCAGCCTCGGGTTGCGACAGGGAAGAATTAGTTATAAGGGAAAAGGAATGGTGAGGGAGGAGGATAAAGGAGGAGGAGTCTGAGGGAGGAGGAGGAGGAGGAGAAGGAAAAGGAGGAGTAGGAGGACGACGACCACGACGAGGAGGTTGAGCGCGCTGCGGGCGAACCTGCGCGAGTCACAGCACGCAGGGAGAATTCGAGAGCCCCCGCGGAACGCATCGCTGGCATGGGCTCTCCGGCCCCAGCTCTGGCTCTCCAGGCCCGCCCGGGGCGCTCGCCCTGGCCCTGGCCCGCGCGAGCCGGCGCCCCGTCGCCAGGAGGGCCCGAGCCAGGCACCCGTCCGCCAGCAGATTTGGACGCCCGAAAGGGGTACGGAAAAAATGGGCACAGTGCCCAACAACGAATGTTGTCCCAAACCAGCAGCGGCCGCTGCTGGGCAGGCGGCCTCTGTCTCAAATGGACACGGGCCGCGGCGGCGTGGACAGCGAGTCCTGTTCGGAATGGACAGGAACTGCTGTTGGGCGTTGGGCATTGCACCCCTTCTTTCCGCACCCATTGCGTTCGTGCCGGAGGAGGGCCCGAGCCAGGTACCCGTCCGCCTGGAGAGGGAGGCAGCAACAGGAGGCGGGAAGGCGGATGGAGTACGGAGGAGGTCTACATAAAGGATGTCATTGGTAAGGGACGCAGAGGCTCGACCTGGCAGAGCTCCTTCATATCTTATAAACGATTGGTCGAGGCCCTGGACCACAGAGCTTACGCCCATCACGACTTAAGGAATTGTCCCGGACCCTGAATAGCGCCCGCCAGTCCTTCTAATACAGGGAATGTCCGAGGGCCTCGCCTAGAAGCACACATTCCTAATAGAACACCTCCACCGTAGCCTGCGTTCGGGCCCGCCCAAGGAATGACAAACGCATCAAAACATGTAGGTGATCGAAGTAGGGAGGAACCTGAAGTATATTGAGATTCTGGGGGGCTGAAATGCCCACTTTCAGAGGCTGGCGTGCATTTCCATCCTTGAAGGAGGAGTGGAGGAGAACCGAGGACGTCGACGACGAACACGTCTTCATTTCAGAGGTTTTCGGTATATTCTGCAGTTTCTCGTCCCGCGGCTGGGCGCGGCTCGAATATATTGACAGGATGGACCAAGGAGGTGTCCAGGGGCAGATGTTCAACGAATTTGCAGGAGGACGAGGAGGATCGAGGCGTGTGAAAGCGTTGATCCCTTTTTAGAATTCCGGAAGCCGATTGAGACTTCCGAGGACGACCAGATATTCGTACCATATGAACTGACTATGATGCTTTCCCACGTGTTTCAAACGGTTCCCCTCCCGTATGGCCACGGATGCAGTCGGACGTCTTTACAACATGTCGGGGATGTTCAATGCTGTTGTCAACTAGATCGGTGTTCTCGAAGGAATTCCAAGGTGTACGAAGATTTCTTCAGGTTTCTACATGCTTCTGAAAGGGGGGAAGGAGGACGAGGGAGGCCGAGGAGGAGGGAGGAAGGGAGGGAAGAACGAAAACAGGGTGGAGGAGGAAGAGGAGGAGGAGGCGGCGGAGGAGGAGGAGCGAGGGACGAGAAAGAGAGAAAGTAGGAGGGAGAAGCAGGAGGAGTAGGACGACGACGAGGAGGAGCAGGAAGAGGGGCAGGAGCAGGGGGAGGAGGAGGGAGGAGGAAATGGGAGGAGGGAGGGGTATAGTTTGGAAAAGGAGAGGGTAGGGAAAGAGGAGGAGGAAGAGAGCAGAAAGGAGGAAGAAGAAGAATAACAATAAGGACAAGACACATAAGGACCATCAGAAAATCATAATAATACGATTAGCAAGGAGAGGCAAAAAGAGGGTCAGGACGAGGAGGACGCCGATAGTGAGGAAGGTGAGGAAGGACGAGCAGGAGGAGGAACACTTGAGAGACGATGCGGAGACGATGAGGAGGCGATGAGGAGGAGTAGGAGGAAGAGCAGGAGAAGAAAGGAGAAGAAAGGAGAAGAAAGAGGGAGGAAGAAGAGGAGGAGGAGGAGGAGGAGGAGGAGGAGGAGAGGGAGGAGGAGGAGGAGGAGAAGAAAGGAAAAGGGAGGGGGGGAAGGAGAAGAAAGGGGGTGAAGGGAGAAGAAATGAGAAGGGGAAAGGCACGAGGGAGAGCCGCATGAGGAGAGAATGAGGGATCACGTCCTCCCAGGACAGGGCAGGTTGTGCAGGCATATCCTGCGCACTCGTTCTTGTCGACGTATCCATCTGAACTTCCAACCAGCATGACACTCACAACGTGCAGAACAGAGAATACGAAACGGGACAGGTATTATTCTATTCCTACGCCGCCCGTCCTCCTCGTCCTCTTCCTCCTCCACCGCTGTCTCCCCCTCCTCATCCTCATCCTCCTCCTCCACATCCTCCTCTCCTCATCGTCATCACCATCATCATCATCAGCAGCAACATCAGCATCATCAGCAGCAGCATCATCAGCAGCTTCAGCATCAACATCCACATCATCATCAACAACCATAAGAACAGCATCACCATCATCATCAGCATCATCGTCAGCAACAGCAGCATCAGTACCATCGTCACCAGCAGCAGCATCACCACCAGCATTATCACCATAATCGTCGTCACCATCACCATCATAATAACCGCCAGCAGCAGCAGCACCACCACCTTCATCATACGAATCGTAGTCAGCATCATCATCATCATCATCATCATCATCATCATCATCATCATCTGCATCAGCATCAGCATCATCATCATCATCATCATCATCATCATCAGTCTCATCATCATCAGTTCCAACATCGTCGTTATCATCAGCATCACCATCATCCTCATAAGTTCTATACTACGCATCATCCCCATCATCCTCATCATCCTCATTCTCCTGAACCTCCTCCCATCCCTTTGCAGAAATAGCGAAAGCCATGGCGACCCCGATGCCCGATTAGATGGGAGTTCCGGTCGGGAAAAATTGAGCCAAATCCCACCAGCCCTCTGGGCGTCGGTGACTTAGGGCGTTTCCTCTTCCACCCCTCCCTCTTCCCCTTCGGGGAAGGGTTTACCCTCCCCCTACCCCCTCCCCGTGGACCTGGACGGGAGGGGCGGGGAGGTGTCAGGGCGTCCCCAAGAGGCCCCAAGATGGCCCCAAGAGGCCCCAAGAGGCCCCCAGGAGGCCCCCAAGAGGATCCCAAGCGGCCCAAAGAGGCCCCCCCGAGGCACCCAAGACGCCGAAAAGCCCCTCAGGACGACCCTCTACTCGCCTGGGCGTAGTTTCTGGATGGGCTGGTGGGGATTTTTGTCGCAGCCGCAAGCGAAAGCGCAGGCGGCGTCAAACGGAACGGGCGGGCCGCGCGCGAACCTAATTGCCTAACGCGCCAGCAAACAAAGGCCTGAACGGCACCTCAAATCACCGGAAGCGGGAGGTGGTGCGGGCTGCAGCTGCCAGGAAATAGGTCCAGGAGCGAGCACATGCAAATTTGCCAACCGAAGTTGGGGCGCAGCCAAAATGGCGCGGGAGCGAAACCAGGATGAAGCCAGGAACGCCACCACAAAGGACCGCAGATATCAGCAAGGCCAGGAGGAACTCACTGACCAGGAACCTGGTGCATGGAAGTGGCGCCACCAAAGTCACACACACACACAACGCTGACGAGTGGCCGCAGAGGGCGAGGACAAGACGTAGGATAAACCACACGAGACGCCCATGCACCCAGCCCCTGAAGGGGGCAGCTCGCTTGCAATACAGTCCAGGAGGTAATGCTGTCACCGATGGCCAGGAAGGCGTCAGTGACCAGGAGCCAGCACGAGTGGCGCCACCGAAGTCGCACTCGCTCCTGAGGAGACCACGCGCACTCCCGAACAAGGTCGCCGACGTATGAGGAAAACTGACCAGGAACTGGGCAGGGGCAAGCCTCAAGCACGAGGACGAGTGAACACGAATGCCGTGGACACGCCGCCAGAAAACCGTGGACGTAGTCAACACAGTCGGCCGGCGGCCAGGAGAGCACAGGTTGAACCACGTACACGGCTGGTGGAGATGCGCGAAGCGTCTAGAATTCGAGGATGTACGATGGGGGGCGTGCATCCTCGATAGCGGCGCGGCAAAATATAATCCCCCCGGGTGTAAATCCCCAAGCTCCCCTCTTTTGTGAGCGACCGAATTTTTTTGAGGGGGGGACCCGGGCATCGGAACATGACTGCAGCCCAGGACGAGGAACATGACTTGAGAGGAGCATCTCTCTGCAGAAGTCTCCTCCTCCTTTTGGCAGCAACTTCTAGGAGGCCAGCGTAAGAGCGACGAAGGGCCACTGAGACGGACTGATGGGCCATCAAGCTGGATCAGCCTAGGTAAATCCAGGATTCAGCCAGCAATTACCGGCTTGAGCTGGATTGTCTGGATCAGGCCTGTGTTCAACCGTCCCACAGGTGGAGCAGCGCTGATGCCGAATCTGATA
>CAUYUJ010021691.1:88670-135084 GCA_963575745.1 Prorocentrum cordatum | reverse complement strand
GTAGTAGTAGTAGTAGTAGTAGTAGTAGTAGTAGTAGTAGTAGTAGTAGTAGTAGTAGTAGTAGTAGTAGTAGTAGTAGTAGTAGTAGAAGTAGTAGTAGTAGTAGTAGTAGTAGTAGTTAGTAGTAGTAGTAGTAGTAGTAGTAGTAGTAGTAGTAGTAGTAGTAGTAGTAGTAGTAGTAGTAGTGGTAGTAGTAGTGGTAGTGGCAGTAGCAGTAGTATGCGTAGCATTAGGATTAGCAGTAGGAGTAGTAGTATTATGAAAATGGTAACATTGTTGTTAGCGTGGTTGGCATTACTACTACAACAAGTAGTACTAATATGGTTGGTGTTGTTTTTACGGTTGTTACCATTAGTACCAATAGTAATATGAGTGTTGAAAGTTATCAAAGTGTTGCTAGTGTTGCTACTGTTAGTGGTGTTAGTGGCCGTCGTCGTCGTTTTAATTGTGTGATTGTTGATTGTCGTAGTCGTATTTCACTATAGTTCCTAGTATTACCACTAGCAGTGAAAGTTGCACTCTGATTCGTATTCGTGTTCGTCGTTCTCTTATTCGTATTCGTCGCATTATGTGTATTACTATTGTATTCGTAGTATGCTTATGAACATTCAGATTCGTAACGGTCGTTTTCGTATAACTACGGGTGGCCTTTTTTACAAGTTACCTAACAGCGAAGACTGATAGGTTTCTAGTGGTCTCAAAAGAGCTCACAGATCACTCCACAGGGGGGTCCGGGCAGGTGTTGGGGAGTTGCCGGGCGGCAGGGTGCCGGGCTCGTTTTTCACCAACAGTCACACACTTCGTGCTCTTCGACTTCCCAGAACTCCATTCCCAGGCCACATTCTGAATACCCGGATGCAACAGTCACACACTTCGTGTTCTTCGAGATCCCAGAACGCCATTCCCGGGGCACATTTAGAATAACCAGATGCAACAGTCACACACTTCGTGCTCTTCGACATCCCAGAACGCCATTCCCGGGCCACATTCTGGAGGGCCGGATGCAACAGTCACGCACTTCGTGCTTTTCGAGTTCCCAGAATTCCATTCCCGGGCCACATTTTGGATGCCCGGAGCCAACTGTAGGCCACTTCCTGGTCTTCGAGTTCCCAGAACTACATTCCCGGGCCACATTTTGAATAGCCAGACGCTTCGTAGTCCTTCCGCCACAGCCGTGTTTGGTTAAGGAATTGCTAGTGACACTGCAGTCCACTGCATTCAATCGTGCCACTGCATTCACTCACTGCAGTCCACTCAGTTTCGATTGAAATGGCGTTCCCCTGGCCGTACCCCCATACCCAACGTTCATCCGCAGCCTCTGCTCCGCGAGGCTCGTCCGAAGTGTCGCCGCCTCGCGGTGCTTCTCAGCCTGCGCCGCCTCGCGGTGCTTCTCAGCCTGCGGAGGAAGGTGGACAGACGCCTGGTTCTGGCGCTGTGAAGCCTGCGTCTTTCACGGTCGCCTCGTTCAATTTCGGGTTCGAGCAGGGCATGATGACTGGTAAGCAGGCGGCCACTCACTGCGCTAACTTCGGAAGGGTGTGCGCCTCGATAGTGGAGACCGCTGATGCTGATATTGTCTGTGGCTGCGAGGTCGGTGCGTTCCGTGAAGGCTTTCGCCGAGCAGGGATCAACGTGACAGAGATCCTCAGTAAGCCTTTCGGTGATGGCATTCGCTTCTCGGATGTCGACAACTACTTGACTCTCTGGGGGTTCCGCGGTGCTTCTCAGCCTGCGGAACTGACTCTGTGCGAAGACAGCAAAGTTTACAGGCCTCCTAGCGGCCGAGAGATTGATGCTGTTATTTCACATTTTGAGGTGAACAAACCAGGCCATGACAAGTTCCACGTCGTGATCGCCAACATGCACATCGTGTGCGGCAAGAAACCGCCGACCATCCAGACTCGAAAGCGGACAGTTCGCAATCTCCGCTTGCACCTGGACTGCCTGGGAAAGATTCTTGAGAATCTGAGCCAGGCAGTCGTTCTGCTTGTAGTCGGCGACGACAACCTCACTTTCCAGGAGGCGCGGGAGGCTTACCAGCGCGAGCAGAACGACGAGAAGGTATGGGAGGTCCATGCCACTCCGGACGACCTCAAAGGCGACCACGTCGCGGTCTGCGGAGCAGTCGCCCGTTTCTGCTCCATTGCCGTTGGCGCGTCTTTTACGGATCGTGGCATGCGCAACGACGCACACGATGCGGTGGCGGTCGTGCTCACTCTCCCTGGTGCTATTCAGCCTGGGGAGAGCAAGAGGCGGAAGATTGTCGTCGAAAACGTCTCCGACGCCGACGTCAGCGTACAGGCGGACGCCGAGTCTTCTGTGCATTGGGATCGGTCGCCGAGTTCTACTCCTCCGCTTTCACCGACTTCACCGGGTGATCCCGACTACGTCGAGGATGTCGTTCAGAATCGCGCGAACGACTTGCACAGGGAGCTGAGGCAGCTTTGGGACGACAGGTACGACGAGGAGTACGATCCAAAAGTCCTCCATCATCTCAGTCTCTTGCTTTTCAAAAAGAGGAAGTCCACGGAGCCAGCGGACACTGATCCAGCTGGCGCTCCTCAGCCTGGCTCGGAATATGACACGGCCTTTGCGTCTCAGGAGGAGACTGGCCGAGCCATTCTCTCTGTCCTAAAGCTTCGACATGACTTTCTGCGGAGCAAGAACATCGACGACATGCGCTACGTTCTCACGGAGCCTGAGCGCCAGGAATTGGTCAGAGTAGCTCGCGACCAGTACAAGCAGTCGCGGCAGCAGCGTGCGCTTCAGGAACGGGATGTCGAAAAGGGAAAAGCGAGAGGCAAGTCTGCGCCACAAGGGGGCCATGCGGTTCCGCAGGGTCCTAACAAAGGGCCAGGCGGTAGAAAGGTTCTCACGGTGCTTCTCAGCCTGCGGGAAAAGGTGGCCAGGCCAAGGGTGCAGGTCTGGGTAGCGTCGCCAAGTTTGTGAAAGACCAGAAGCGTAAGCGGTGGCATCGCCATTTGCAACGCGTGGCCGGTACCAAACAGATCTGGGGCTGGCCTTCTCAGGGCGCTTCGACGTTGGTTGGCTAACGCAAGCGTTGCAAGCTGATCACAGTGAGGGCCGTGATGCAGCAGTTCCCGAGGAAGCTCTGCGGCAACAGCGGCGCCGGCTGCACCACCAGAAGGCCGAGGCCATCGCGCGCTACAACGAGGGGGAGCGGCTTTCCCGCCATCTGTCTGCCCAGGCTGGCCAGCCAAAGCCGAACATCACGCGCAGGCAGCTGGACGTGTTGCAGATGTTTGAGAGCGGAGCGCTGCTTCAAATCCGCAACCGAGCGATTCTGGCGTTGGGGCACGGCCGTCTGTTCAGGGCCGATGGCGACTACCTGGACATCGGCGGCAGCACGGGCGGTGGCTCCAGGAGCATCATCGATTCTTGGCAGCCGCCGGACTGGCGTGACTTCCTCCAAGACGATCAGGACATCTGAGTTTTGCAAGTCTCCCTGCCCGCGGTGCTTCTCAGCCTGCGGTCTGCCGCTCTCAAGCTGCGGTCTCGAGCAGTAGTGTTCGAAAGCATGCGAGTTCCTGCGGTGCTTCTCAGCCTGCAGGTTTCGCAGCTTGCGCTCTGCAGTACAAGTGCTTTTCAGCATGCGACATCCTGCGGTGCTTCTCAGCCTGCAGGGTTCCCAACGTGCGGTTTGCAATGCATTCCTTTTCAGTATGCGAGTTTCTGCGGTGTTTCTCAGGCTGCAGGGCTCCGAGGCTCTTCGCTTCGATGCCAATGTTTTCAGACACCGTAGCTCCGTTCCGTAAACATCTTCCAAGAACCGCTCGCAACCTGTTGCAGCTGGCGGTCTGCAGACGTAGTCTGTCTCAGCATGCGAGCTCCCGCACGCTTCGCCGGCTTTTGCTGCGCGGACAATTTTCTCACACTCGTCAGCGCCGTTTGTAGGCGTCAGAAAAACATGTAGACATTCACGAAGGGCTCAGTCTGTATATCGTCACATCATTACATACGCAGTCGTCGAACACTTCGGTGTACATTCAGCGCTTTGTCCTTCTACAGCATTCTTTCCGTTGATAACAGTGTTCTGATGGGTTCGCTTCGTTCTAAAAGCGTTGATAGCAGTGTCTCGTTTGCGGACAACTCATTCTATATCAACTCACTGATACCGAGTTTCCTTTCACCATAAGTGAATGCATAACAGTGTATGTTGGTTACTACAAAAGTGGGTTCCTACAACCGACTTCATGATCGCTATCATCATCGCAGATTTCACTCATCCTCATCACCACGACTGGTTCACGTTGGCCTGCGGTGCTTCTCAGCCTGCAGTTCCTTTCATTACACTGTAGTTGAAGCCGTTCATGGCAGTGACTCGTTTAAAGACAACTTTAGTATTGGGGGAAGTGTCGATAGCAGCGTTTCTTTTTACTTATACAAGCGTTGATAGCAGTGTCTCGTTTGTGGACAACTCATTATATATCAACTCATTCATACAGAGTTTCTTTTCGCAGCAAGTGAATGCACAGCTGTGTATCTGCATTACTGGCCCCCACTCCATTACCACTATCATCATCAACGATTTCCTACACGCGTGTGCGCGGCGGTCGCCATGAGTGAATAGTTTGCAGAGACTTCTCGCATTGATAGCCATGGGTCACTTCAGAGTGAACTCATTTGTGATCTTCTTTTATTGGAAGGTGAATCGGTTGATGGCAGTGCCTCGTTTAAACTCCACTTTGGTATTGCTAGTAGTGTCAATGCCAGCGTTTCTTTTTAATTGTGCAAGCGTTGATAGCAGTGTCTCGTTTGTGGTTAGTTATAACAGCGTTGACAGCAGTGTCTCGTTTGCGGACACCTCATTGTACATCGACTCGCTGATACCGGGTTCCCTATCATCACCATCATCATCATCCTTAACCTCCTCGTAGCCATTTTGCTTAGAGCTGTAGCCACATGTTTGCTCGAGTTTCACCTGGCCGTCCAGCCGCGGCGGTGCTCCTCAGCCTGCCTTGTCACAATGCCAGCGCGCGGCAAGGCATCGCCCCCGCCACCCCCGGCCCCGTGCGATGGCCCGTGGGAGATTCTGCCGGATCCGCCCGCACCGACTCCTCAGCTAGGTGTCGACGTGGTCTTTGAGCAGGCTCACCTCGAAGACATCCGCCGTACACCAGGGATGGGCGGCAATACCGCCTGCCAGTGGCAGCGCGCGCTGCGCGCCGAGTGCATTGTCAACAACTTGTCGTTCAAAGACGTAACAAACGACCCGTCCTACGACTGGAAGCAACTTCTTCGGTCTGCCGCTCCGGGTTTCGCTGAGCGCATAATCGGGCAGGGCATCGCCCAGGTTCTCTTTCGCATCATCGAGACAGAGCGCGACCCTAACTACTCCAACACGGATTGCCACGGCAGGCACTTCTTCGAGTTCCGTCGTGCAGACGGTTCAGCCATGCGCCTGCATTACCATAAGAACGGCCGACCCGATGAGCCCACCTATGTCGGTCCACCACGCGCCGTTGCTCAGCCTGCCGTGCCTGAGCCTGGCGCTGCTCAGCCTCATGTTCCTCGTGGCGGCGCTGCTCAGACTGCCGTGCCTGACGGTGGCGCTGTCAGCCTGCCGAGACTGGCGGTGATGCCCCCACTGCTCTTCACACAGGAGCACCTGCAAGAGGCAGCCTGCTCGCGCCAGATTGTGGGCCGCGACGAAGCCAGCGCCGCTCTCCAATCGCTGTTGCACTACCACCATGGCGAGACTGCCCCAGGTGCTGTTGACATCACCGATGGCTCAGCATTTGACTGGCTTCGATGGGTTGCACATATCGAAGATGCGCGCGACGTCATCCGCAATGGCGTCCACAGGGTCTACGCTGTCCGCTGGAATCCGCACTGGGCTCCAGAGGCCGTCTTCTGCTACGGCAACAACACCTACAGCACACTGGTGCCCCGCAAATCGCGCTACACAGGCTCGTGAGCCACGCGCGAATTGTGACTCACCGGAACGCCAATTGGGTGACCGAACCGTTGCTATCTGCGGCCCCTGTGGCAGCTACGCCGTGGCTGGTGTTGCGGGATCAAATAACCTGGGAGTGATCTCTGGCAAACGAGATGTGGTGCTTCTCAGCCTGCACTCATGTGACACGCAATGCCGTGCCCTGCACTCGCAGGTCCTTCGGAGGTCAATTGTTATGAGTTCGGCACGGTCTCGGTCAAGTACAGCGTGCTGTGGGGATCCCGAGATGGGGCCTGGCTCAAGGTGCTCAAGACGTACTGGAGTGTCCCAGAGCCGGAGTGCCAGCTGATCCTCGGGAGTTGGAACGGCATTTTCTGGCCGTGGCCGGACACGTTCTGGATCAGGACGGGGGGGTCCGAGCCCGAGATGGAGTGCTAGCGCTCTGCAGTACAAGTGCTTTTCAGCATGCGACATCCTGCGGTGCTTCTCAGCCTGCAGGGTTCGCAGCGTGCGGTTTGCAATGCATTCCTTTTCAGTATGTGAGTTCCTGCGGTGTTTCTCAGGTTGCAGGGCTCCGAGGCTCTTCGCTTCGATGCCAATGTTTTCAGACACCGTAGCTCCGTTCCGTAAACATCTTCCAAGAGCCGCTCGCAACCTTTTGCAGCTGGCGGTCTGCAGACGTAGTCTGTCTCAGCATGCGAGCTCCCGCTCGCTTCGCCGGCTTTTGCTGCGCGGACAATTTTCTCACACACGTCAGCGCCGTTTGTAGGCGTCAGAAAAACATGTAGACATTCACGAAGGGCTCAGTCTGTATATCGTCACATCATTACATTCGCAGTCGTCGAACACATCGGTGTACATTCAGCGCTTTGTCCTTCTAGCTGGGTCGCTTCGTGCTGAGGCTGAGGCTGATGCAGGCTGAGGCTGAGGCAGGCTGAGGCTGAGGCCGAGGCCGACGGCAGACTGAGGCTGAGGCTGAAGCAGGCTGAGGCTGAGGCAGAGGCAGGCTGAGGCTGAGGCTGAGGCTGAGGCTGAGGCTGAGGCAGGCTGATGCTGAGGCAGGCTGAGGCTGAGGCTGAGGCTGATGCAGGCTGAGGCCGAGGCCGAGGCTGAAGGCAGACTGAGGCTGAGGCTGAAGCAGGCTGAGGCTGAGGCTGAGGCAGGCTGAGGCTGAGGCAGGCTGAGGCTGAGCCTGAGGCAGGCTGAGGCAGAGGCTGTGACTGTGACTGCCGTTGCCACTGCGACTGTCATCGCGAATGCGACTACGACTGCGAGAACAGCAGAATTCTACAACTGGATTCTCATCTGAATCTTAAGGGGAATGCTTCCAGATATGCTCCTACACATCGCTGTTAGGTTGCTTTGCCGGGATAATACTCAAGTGCTTACTGCTACGAATGATACGAATATGGTTGGTAGTGTTCCTAGTCTCAGTATTATCATTCGTACTCTTAACCGTATTAGTAGTGTCGTTGTTCGTGTTCTTGCTTTTCGCCTCAGTACTAGACGTATCCGAATTACTACGTTGGATCTTATGAGACGTATTACTAGGACTCCTCTAATGAGTACGCATCCAATGTGTGATAATAGTAGTCTTACTGAGATTAATAATAATTGGCATCGTTGTCTTCTGTTCTCTTCAATATTACTACTGTGTTTACTGCTAGTGCGATTAATATGCTTGATCTTAGTATTAGTACTATGAGTGTCCTTCTTGGTGTTGTTGTGTTATTGATACTGTTCGTAGTAGTCCGTGTCATATTAATACTAGTATACGTATTCTCCTTTGCATTAGCATTATGAGTAGCAGTCGTAATGGCATTGCCAGTAGTGTTCTTGCCCATAAATGTACTATTACCCTTAGTGCGTTTACTCGTACCAGAATTATTTGGCACTCGTCTTAATAATAAGATGAATGTTCTTCTAAATATTAGAAGTCGTAGTATTATCTTCTTCGTATGCGTATAACTGTTCTTTTCAACTAAATATTATTAATGGTTGTAGTAGTAGTAATAGTAGTAGTGGTAGTAGTAGAAGTAGTAGTAGTAGTAGTAGCAGTAGTAGTAGTAGTAGTACTAGTACTAGTAGTCGCAGTAGTAGTAATAGAAGTAGTAGTAGTAGTAGTAGTAGTAGTAGTAGTAGTAGTGATACTACTACTACTACTACTACTACTACTACTACCTGTGTCACTACGGGCCATTTTACTTGTGTTATTCTCTACCACACCAAACAACACTTTCCTACGACTTACTACTACTACTATACTACTAGTAGTGGTTGTTAGTAGTTGGTAGTAGTTGTAGTAGTTAGTAGTTAGTCGTCAGTAGTAGTCGTAGTCGTAGTAGTAGTAGTAGTAGTAGTAGTAGTAGTAGTAGTAGTAGTAGTAGTAGTAGTAGTAGTAGTAGTCGTCGAAACCAATTGCCCTAGCCAGCCCAACCAGCCAGCCCAACCCACCAGCCACCCAAACAACTCAACCGGCTCAACCAGCCCAACCAGCCACCCCGCAACCCCAGCCAACCCGCCACCCCGCCAACCCGCCTCCCCCCGCCGCCTGCCCTCCGTCACCGTCGAGAGGGGGGGGGAAGTGTTTCTTACAAGCGAAAACCACAAAAATCACCCTCCCGGGGTCCGGCGGGTCAGCGGGGGGAGGGGAAATCGCACCGTACTATGCGGGAGGGGGATTCGCGCCCGAGGTGCCCAAAGACGATTTGGGGCCTCAAGTGCGACACTGTCGTCATTTTATTACCTTCACCGCGCTCCCCTTCTCAACGGAAAGGCTCCCATCCGTGAAACTGTCGTCATTTTTCAGCTCCCGCGAGAGGCTTCTTCGAGGCCCCCAGAGGCTCCAGGAGGGCCCATGGCGGCCTCGGGAGTGCCTAGGAGATCTCCGGAGGGCCCCAGGAGGACCCACTCTGCACCGCGCCCCCCTTCTCAACGGAAAGGCCCCCATGCGTGAAATTGTTTTCATCATTCCGCCCCCGCGAGAGAGTTCTTAGAGGGCCCACGGAGGCTCCAGGAGGGCCCATGGCGGCCCCGGGAGGGCCCACGAAATCTCAAGAGCCCCCCGGAGGACCCATTTTGAATTACACTCAGGGAGCTCCAGAAGGCCCAGGAGGCTCCAAGAGGCCCCAAGAGGCCCCGAAGAGCCCAAACAGGCCACAGGACCCCCAGCACGCTCTAGGAGAGCCAAGGCGACACCAAGAGGCTCCAGGACTGGCGTCATTCCCTCTCCTCCTCCTGCTCGTCGTCGTCATCCTTCTCCTCATCCGTCCTTCTTTTAATCCTTCCTCCCCCTCTTCCTCCTCCTTCTCCTCCTCTTTCTCCTCCTCTTCCGCCTCCTCCTCTTCCTCCTCCTCCGCCTCTTCCTCCTCCTCCTCCTCCTACCTCATCCGTAGCCTCGATGGCTCCGATAGCGCCGTGCGCGAGATCCGCCTCCTCCCGATCCGTCCTCCTCCCTCCTCCATCCTCCTTCCCTCCTCCCTCCTCCCTCCTCCCCTCTCTCGGGAGCGTCGCAAAGAGGCCCTCCGAGGAGAATTTCACGACAACAAGGGCGCCGACACGATGAACAGACACCACGTCGGGGCTCTGGGAAAGGAGTCGAAGACGAAACCTCTAATAACGTAATCTTTGATGTTCGGGGCATTTTTCTGACCACCTGCGAGCCTGGCGCAAGCACACGAGTGGAGGAGGAGACACCACGACGCTCCACGGAGTAAACTGCACCCGATTGGAGTAAACTGCACCCAGTTGGTTTCTACCCCCGTGAGGGGCGTTACAGGGTAGTAGTAGTAGTAGTAGTAGTAGTAGTAGTAGTAGTAGTAGTAGTAGTAGTAGTAGTAGTAGTAGTAGTAGTAGTAGTAGAAGTAGTTGTAGTAGTAGTAGTAGTAGTAGTAGTAGTAGTAGTAGTTAGTAGTTAGTAGTTAGTAGTTAGTAGTTAGTAGTAGTAGTAAGTAGTAAGTAGTTAGTAGTTAGTAGTAGTAGTAGTAAGTAGTAAGTAGTAAGTAGTAAGTAGTAAGTAGTAGTAGTAGTAGTAGTAGTAGTAGTAGTAGTAGTAGTAGTAGTAGTAGTAGTGGTAGTAGTAGTAGTAGTAGTAGTAGTAGTAGAAGTAGTAGTACGCATATGCTTATTATTGTTTGTTCTCCTCCTCCTCCTGCTCCTCCTCCTCCTCCCCTCCATCTTCCCCGCTGTACGGGGGCCTGCTGCGCGCGAGCGTTCCGTAGATCTCCTGGGCGGGGGGAGGGGGGACGGGAAGGGCCCGGCGCTCGGCGGCGAGCAGGGGGAGAGACGGGCCCTCCGCACGAGGCTTGCTGCCGGGAAGCGGGAAGCACGCACGGCTGGACTTCCCTGCGGAACAGCCAGAGGCCTCGTGCCGGATAGAAGCGCGGAGGCCCTGCGCGCGCGGCGACAGGTAGGCCGAGCGCGGGGCAAACAGAGGGCCACACGCGTATCCAGGTCTCGCCCAGGCTGGCCGCGCAATGTGTATCCAGCTTCCCGGCAACAATCCCAAGACAAATGTTTGTTTATACTTGGGGATGCCTCCCTGCGCTCTGAGAATGTTGCCCTGAGTTGCACGATGTGCCGTTGCCGCGTGGACTGCTGTGGTTTTGGCTGGTTGGGCCGATCTGGCTTTGGCCTGTTGGACCGTTATGGCCTGCACACATATGGCTCCACACATCATGCTCCCACGCCCATGGGGTTCTTCACGCACGTAACAGTCCACCCGATACACACACACACACACTAACAAACAAACAATCAATCAATCAATCAAACAAACAAACAAACCAACAAACAAACAAACAAACACAAATGTCTACACAGAGGGTCACACACACACACACACACACACATTTCGGCCGTCGAGGGCGGGAGACACTCCTCGCCGTCAAACGCTCGCGTCGCAAGCTGCGCGCGCGCCCAGAAGCCTGGGAGAAAAGGAAAAGGAAGAGGGGAGAATGGGGGGCAACGATAGGGGGGGCTGGCATAGGGGGGGACGCATCGACCTGGAATCCGCGATACATCGCCGATAGATGAGCGATAGGCCCCCGATAGTGAATCCGCACCTTCCTGGGCGGGTTGGGACTATCAAACCCCTATCGGCGATCAACGGGCGATTGGGGGTCGATGCATCCCGCCTATGCCTGTCCTGGGGAAACCAGAATGTACCGATCGATACCGCTACTCCCCCGACCTCTCCTGGAGCGCGTTCTGACAAGGATTTCGGAGCGAATCCAGCGGTGGCGACGAGGGCCTCCCAGGAGGCCCGAAGAAGGGGGAAAGCGGGCGAAGGGTAGAGGCATGGATACCTTTTCCTCCTCGGATGTCCCCCCCTATCGTTGTCCCTGAGAGAAGAGTTGGAGGCCTGGAAATGGGCACCAACACCAAGACAGGGGACTGCCTCCACAGGAGGGAGGTGATCCTAGGTTTCGGTGTTGGTGGTAATATTTCGGTCACCTTGGAAGCCATAAAATTACCACCATCACCGAGATCGGGATCTTCTTCCCTCGGTGGAGGAACACCGCCGAAACTGGTGTTGGTGTCAACCTCTAGGCCTGCGAAGGAGCTGGCCCCTCACGGGGCAGAGGCCGGGCGGGGCGCCCCGGCGCCAGGGCGGCGGCGAGGCACCCGGAGAGCGGCGGGGGTCCGCGGGGGCAGGCGCGGGGCGGCCGGCGGCAGGAGGGCGGGGGCCGCGCCAGAGCCGGGCGGGCGGGAAGTCCATTACCAGCCTCGAAATTATCCCTACACCCTGCGAAATGCTTAAGAAATCATGGGTTAAGAAATTCATAGTCTCAGAAATTGAATAAAACCCAGAACCTCTATCAAAATCTTGGGATTTACATTCAAAAGTTAAGAATAATCGAGACTCTGGCCGAACACTTAAGTTTTCTTAAGCATCGCCTAGGGTGTATCCCTAAGATTGACAGGCCAAAAGGCGATGACAATCTTGGGGATGCGCCCTCAAAAAATACGGGAATCCCTAAGATTGGCATCGTGATGAGGAGATGCCCAGCATAGGGATAGGGATATGTTCCAGGCTGGTAAGTCCAAGCGTCCAGGCCAGCGCTGGGGGGGCCCCTGTGGGCTGGAGCAGGTCGGAGCGGGTCACTCCTGGGAAGTGCCACCCCTTCTCGGCACCCTAAAAAAGGGGGCCCCCGCGACAGGGGGGCATGGGCGAGGAAGCCCTGAGCAACCTCAATGCAACCTGGCTGCCCTGTCCTATCAACAGAGTCCCATCCTTCAGGGCCCATCTTAGAGCCCCCGATCCTACACTTACAGATCCACTGGACGACGACGACGACGACGACGACGACGACGACGACGACGACGACGACGACGACGACGACGACGACGGCGGCGGAAGCGCCAGCGTCGGCGCCGGCGCCGGCGCCGGCTCGCGTCTCCTCACCAGGGCTGCAGAGGCGCTTGTTGGTGATCCTCTTTACCTCTGGCCAGAAGTGCTTCGTGCCCTGGGCGCGGAGGGGGGGAGAAAGAAGGGAGGAGGACGGGGAAAGGAGGCAGAAGGAGGAGGAGGAGGAGGAGGAGGAGGAGGGGCATCGAGTATCTGGAAATGGGGGGGAAGGGGGAGGAGGGGGAGGAGGGGGAGGAGGGCAAGCTAGGTGCGCTCGCGTCATATCTGACATCCTACCCCTCCCTCCCATCCCTTACCATGGCGTAGATCCCCCCTCTACTCGCACAGTCGGATGTTGAGCAGGGCAATGATCCCGAAAGGGTACGCGATGCATTGTAGAGCACGGCATGGCATGGAGTAGAAGAGCACCGCAAAGCGTAGTATGTCACAGCATGGCGTGGCGTGGCGTAGTGAAGAATTGCATCACAAAGCTTTGCAACGCAAAGCATGGCATCGCACAGCGGCCCCGAACATAACATTGCATAGCATAGCGTTGAAGATCCAAGCGTAGCATGGCATAGCACGACGTGGCACTTAAGCACTGCATATCACAGCTTCAGCTGAAGGCATGGCATCGCGCAGCGGAACGCAACCTAGCATTGCATTGCATGCCGTGGCATGGCACGGGAAATGACGCCAGCGCTGCAGCGGGAGCATGATTCGGAACGAGCGGAAGCGCGGAAATGAGGCCAGCGCTGCAGCGGGAGCACGATTCGGAACGAGCGGAAGCACGGAAATGAGGCCAGCGCTGCAGCGGGAGCACGATTCGGAACGAGCGGGGCCCGGAAATGAGGCCGGCGCCTCAGCGAGAGCAGCATTTTGAAAAAAATGCAGGCGAAAGCCCAACTCCGGGGAAACCTGTGTAAAAAACAATTCGCGGGGGGGGGCGAACACTCCCAACCCGTCATCAGGGGAAGAAGGAGAGTACCATTGATTTTTTCCCCTAACAGAAATAATTCGCTGAGCAATTAATGCTGTAGCTGTACTGTAGGGTGCTACAGTAAATAATTCGCTGAGCAATTAATGCTGTAGCTGTAGCTGTAGCTGTAGCTGTAGCTGCGACGCAGCTTTCGCGCGGCGTTTTTTCTGTTTTTTACGACGCCGGGAGGTCTGGGCCAGGAAGGAAAAAGGAGTTAGAAAGGAATTTGATAAGGGATTTCAAAGGTTAGAAAGGAATTCAGTTCTTTTGCGTTAAATTTGTTTTTTTTACGACGCCAGGAGGTCTGGAGCGGGGAAGAAAAAGGAGTTAGAAAGGAATTTGATAAGGAATTTCAAGAGTTAGAAAGGAATTTCGTTGTTGGGGTCGTTTTTTTTTGTTTTTTTTAACGACGCCGAGATGTCTGGGCCAGGAAGGAAAAAAAGGAGTTAGAAAGGAAATTGATAAGGAATTTCCAGAGTTTGAAGGGAATTTCGTTTTGGGTGTTGTTTTTAAACAAAAAAGAAACGACGCCGGGAGGTCTGGGCCAGGAAGGAAAAAGGAGTTAGAAATGAATTTAATAAGGAATTTCAAGAGTTAGAAAGGAATTTCGTTTTTGGTGGTGTTTTTTTGTTTTGTTTTTTACGACGCCGAGAGGTCTGGGCCAGGAAGGAAAAAGGAGTTAGAAAGGAATCTAATAAGGAATTTCAAGAGTTAGAAAAGAATTTCGTTTTTGGGAAATTGATTTTTGTTTTGTTTTTTTACGACGCCGAGAGGTCTGGGCCAGGAAAGAAAAAGGAGTTAGAAAGGAATTTAATAAGGAATATCAAGAGTTAGAAAGGAATTTCGCTTTTTTTGATTATTTTTGTTTTGTTTTTTTAAACGACACCGAGAGGTCTGGGCCAGGAAGGAAAAAGGAGTTAGAAAGGAATTTAATAAGGAATTTCAAGAGTTAGAAAGGAATTTCGCTTTTTTGGTGGCTGTTTTTTGTTTTGTTTTTTTACGACGCCGGGAGGTCAGGGCCAGGAAGGAAAAAAGGAGTTAGAAAGGAATTTGATAAGGAATTTCAAGAGTTAGAAAGAAATTTGTTTTTTTTGTTGTTTTTTGTTTCATTTTTTACAACGCCGAGAGGTTTGGGCCAGGCAGGAAAAAGGAGTTAGAAAGGAATTTAATAAAGGAATTTCAAGAGTTAGAAAGGAATTTCGTTTTTGGTGGTGTTTTTTTGTTTTGTTTTTTTGCGACGCCGAGAGGTCTGGGCCAGGAAGGAACAGGAATTCGAAAGGAATTTAATAAGGATTTCCAAGAGTTAGAAAGGAATTTCGTTATTTTTGAAATTGCTTTTGTTTTGTTTTTTTACGACGCCGAGAGGTCTGGGCCAGGAAGGAAAAATGAATTAGAAGGGAATGTAATAAGGAATTTCAAGAGTTAGAAAGGAATTTCGTTTTTTTGGGCTGTTTTCTGTTTTTTTTACGCGCCGAGAGGTCTGGGCCAGGAAGGGAAAAAGTAGTTAGAAAGGAATTTAATAAGGAATTTCAAGAGTTAAAAAAGAAATTTCGTTGTTGGTGTTGTTTTTTTTGTTCTGTTTTTTTTTTTTTTTTCACGACGCCGAGAGGTCTGGGCCAGGAAGGAAAAAGGAGTTAGAAAGGAATTTAATAAGGAATTTCAAGAGTTAGGAAGGAATTTAGTTTTTGGCAGTTGTTTTTTGTTTTGTTTTTTTCACGACGCCGAGAGGTCTGGGGCAGGAAGGAAAAAGGGGTTAGAAAGGAACTTAATAAGGAATTTCACAAGTTAGAAAGGAATTTCGTTTTTTTGGGGGCTGTTTTTTGTTTTGTTTTTTCACGACGCCGACAGGTCTGGGCCAGGAAGGGAAAAAGGAGTTAACAAGGAATTTAGTAAGGAATTTCAAGAGTTAGAAATGAATTTCGCTTTGGTGGTTGGTCTGTTTTGTTTTTTACGACGCCGAGAAATCTGGGCCAGGAAGGAAAAAAAAGGAGTTAGAAAGGAATTTAATAAGGAATATCAAGAGTTAGAAAGGAATTTCGTTTTTCGGGGTTGTTTTTTGTTTTGTTTTTCTACGACGCCGAGAGGTCTGGGGCAGGAAAGAAAAAGGAGTTAGAAAAGAATTTAATAAGGCATTTCAAGAGTTAGAAAGGAATTTCGTTTTTTGGGGCTGCTTTTTTTTTACAACGCCGAGAGGTTTCGGCCAGGAAGGGAAAAAGGAGTTAGAAAGGAATTTAATAAGGAATTTCAAGAGTTAGAAAGGAATTTGATTTTTTGGGGGCCTGTGTTTTGTTTTGTTTTTTTTTACGACGCCGAGAGGTCTGGGCCAGGAAGGAAAAAGGAGTTAGAAAGGAATTTAATAAGGAATTTCAAGAGTTAGAAAGGAATTTCGTTTTTTGGGGTTGTTTCTTGGCTTTGTCTTTTTACGGCGCCGGGGGGTTTGGGCCAGGAAGGAAAAAGTAGTTAGACAGGAATTTAATAAGGAATTTCAAGAGTTAGAAAGGAATTCTTTTTTTGGGGGGTCTGTGTTTTGTTTTGTTTTTTTTACGACGCCGAGAGGTCTGGGCCAGGGCGGAAAAAGGAGTTAGAAAGGAATTTAATAAGGAATTTCAAGAGTTAGGAAGGAATTCTGGATACCAGAGAGAATTCTGCATCTCAGAGACTATCTGATAAGAATTGCCCAAGAAGCGCCGGGGCCAGGAAGGGGAAACGGAGTTAGAAAGGAATTCGATAAGGAATTTCCAAGAGTTAGAGAGAACTTTTGAATACCAGAGAGAATTTTGAATCGCAGGCCCACTTGCGTCAGAATTCCCCAAGAAACGCTGGGGCCAGGAAGGGGAAACGGAGTTAGAAAGGAATTCGATAAGGAATTTCCAGAGTTAGAAAGGAATTTTGAATACCAGAGAGAATTCTCAACCTCAGAGACAATCGAGTCCGAATTGCCCGAGAAAGCCAGGGCCAGGAAGGGAAAAAGGAGTTAGAAAGGAATTTGATATGGAATTTCCCGAGTTAGGAAGGAATTTTGAAAACCAGAGAGTATTCCGAATTTCAGAGACTAGGTATCGAATCAGAATTCCCCA
This sequence comes from Prorocentrum cordatum, assembly GCA_963575745.1. NCBI lineage: Eukaryota > Dinophyceae > Prorocentrales > Prorocentraceae > Prorocentrum > Prorocentrum cordatum. The sequence goes on along the minus strand of CAUYUJ010021691.1, from coordinate 118,762 downwards.
AGAAACGCTGGGGCCAGGAAGGGGAAACGGAGTTAGAAAGGAATTCGGTAAGGACTTTCCAGAGTTAGCGAGGAATTTTGAATACCAGAGATAATTCTGAACCGCAGAGAGTATCGATTAAGAATTGCCCGAGAAAGCCAGGGCCAGGAAGGGAAAAAAGAGTTAGAAAAGGAATTTAATAAAGAATTCCCAAGAGTTAGAAAGGAATTTTGAATACCACAGAGAATTCTGAACTTCAGAGACAATCGAATCAGAATTTCCCAAGAAACGCTGGGGCCAGGAAGGGGAAACGGAGATAGAAAGGAATTCGATAAGGAATTTCCAGAATTAGAAAGGAATTTTGAATGCCAGAGATAATTCTAAATCTCAGAGCCAATCGCGTCAGAATACCCCAGGAAACGCCGGGGCCAGGAAGAGAAAAATGAATTAGAAAGGAATTTAATAAGGAATTTCCAGAGTTAGAAAGGAATCTTGAATACCAGACAGAATTCTGGATTTCAGAGACATGAAGACTATACGAATTCAGAAATACCACTAATCCAGAAGCGCCCAGGGCCAGGGAACTATGGAACCGGATTAGAACAGGAATGTAATAAGCTCAGATAAAATTTATTATACACCAGAGAGGGTGTAGAAAAGACGAATTAAGTGAATACCGAGAAGAGAGTTCTGTAACTACTGCTCACAGAAGACAATACTACGAGAAACCGCATCACACGACATTTGCCCCGAGAAAAGCCGAGAGCCAGGCGAGGACCGGCCGCAAACAAAATAACATGTAGAAAGGAATTGAAAGGAAACACTCCACAGTTAGAAAGGATTTGTGAATTGCCAGAGAGCTTTAATAGTCGATGTGTCAGCGAATCAGAATTCCATAAGAAATGCACCGTTCCCAGCCTCCAGCACGGAGTTAGAAGAAAGGAATGGTCTCCATTAGTGGTATATGTTGATATCCGGGATCTAAGGATTTTCCTGGGTTCCGAAGGGGAAGAAGGAACTCCGTTTTCCCTTCCTGGCCCCAGCGTTTCTGGGGGAATTCTGATTCGATAGTCTCTGAAATTCAGAATTCTCTCTGGCATTCAAAAATCCGTTCTACCTTTAGAATTTCCATATCAAATTCCTTTCTAACTCCTTTCTCCCTTCCTGGCCCTGGCTTTCTCTGGCAATTCGGACTCGATTGTCTCTGAGGTTCAGAATTCTCTCTGGTATTCAAAATTCCTTTCTAACTGTGGAAATTCCCTATTAATTTCCTTTCTAACTCCGTTTCCCTGTCCTGGTCCCGGCGCTTCTTGGGGAATTATGATTCGATAGTCCCTGAAGTCAGAATTCTCTCTGGTATTCATAATTCCTTTCTAACTCTTGAAATTCCCTTATCAAATTCCTTTCTAACTCCTTTTTCCCTTCCTGGCCCCTGACGCGATTGGCTCTGAGATTTAGAATTATCTCTGGTATTCAAAATTCCTTTCTAACTCTGGAAAATCGTTATCGAATTCCTTTATAACTCCGTTTCCCCTTCCTGGCCCCAGCGTTTCTTGGGGAATTCTGATTCGATTGTCTCTGAAGTTCAGAATTCTCTCTGGTATTCATAATTCCTTCCTAACTCAGGAAAAATTCTTATTAAATTCCTTTCTAACTCTTTTTTTCCCTTCCTGGCCCTAACTTTCTCGGACAATTCTGATTCGATACTCTCTGAGGTTCAGAATTATCTCTGGTATTCAAAATTCCTTTGTAACCCAGGAAAGAACGCACCACATTCCTTTCTAACTGTGTTTCCCCTTCCTGGCCCCAGCGTTTCTTGGGGAATTCTGATTCGATAGTCTCTGAAATTCTGAATACTCTCTGGCATTCAAAATTCCTTTCTAACTCGGGAAAGTCCGTATCAAATTCCTTTCTAACTCCTTTTTCCCTTCCTGGCCCCAGAGTTTCTTGGGGAACTCTGATTCAATAGTCTTTGAAATTCAGAATTCCCTCTGGTATTAAAATTCCGTTCTAACCCGGGAAATTCCTTATCGAATTCCTTTCTAACTCCGTTTCCCCTTCCTGGCCCCAGCGTTTCTTGGGGAATTCTGACGCGAGTGGGCCTGCGATTCAGAATTCTCTCTGGTATCCAGAATTCCTTTCTATCTCTGGAAAATCCTTGTTAGATTCCTTTCTAACTCCTTTTTCCTTCCTGGCCCAGACCTCTCGGCGTCGTAAAAAAACAAAAAAAAAAAAAACGCCAAAAACGAAATTCCTTTCTAACTCTTGAAATGCGTTATTTAATTCCTTTCCAACTCCTTTTTTTCCTTCCTGGCCCAACCCCCCCGGCGCCGTAACAAAACAAAACAAAAAACAACCTCAAAAAACGAATTTCCTTTCTAATTCTTGAAATTCTTTATTAAATTCCTTTCTAACTCCTTTTTTTCCTTCCTGGCCCAGACCTCTCGGCGTCGAAGAAAAACAAAACAAAAAACAACCACAAAAAACAAAATGCTTTTCTAACTCTTGAAATTCCTTATTAAATTCCCTTCTGACTCCTTTTTCCTTCCTGGCCCAGACCTCTCGGCGTCGTTAAAAAAAAACAAAAAAACAACCCCGAAACACGAAATTCCTAACTCTTGAAATTCCTTATTAAATTCCTTTCTAATTCCCTTTTTCCTTCCTGGCCCAGACCTCTCGGCGTCGTAAAAAAAAAAAAAAAAAAAAAAAAAAAAAACAGATCATTCTTCCTCCGACAAAAAAACAACCAAAAAAAACCAAACCTTCCGTTCTAACGTAGTGAAATTCCTTATGATTAAAAATCCGCATCTATTCCCTTTTCCTTCTGGCCCCCAGGACCTCTCGCGTGCGTGAAAAAAAAAAAAAAAAAAAAAAAAAAAAAAAAAAAAAAAAAAAAAAACATACCCCCGAAACAAAAACGAAATTCCTTTCTAACCCTTGAAATTCCGTATTAAATTCCTTTCCAACTCCTTTTTCCTTCCTGGCCCAGACTCTCGGTCGGCGTCGTAAAAAAACTCCCCAAAAAAAACAAAATCCTTTCTAACTCTTGAAATTCCTTATTGAATTCCTTTCTAACTCCTTTTTCCTTCCTGGCCCAGACCTCTCGGCGTCGTAAATAAAAAACAAAACAAAAAAAAACAACACAGAAAAAACAACAAAATTCCTTTCTAACCCTTGCAATTCCTAATTAAATTCCTTTCTAACTCCTTTTTCCGTCCTGGCCCAAACCTCTCGGCGTCGAAAAAAAAACGAAACGAAAAACAACCCCAAAAAACGAAATTCCTTTCTAACTCTTGAAATTCCTATTAAATCCCTTTCTAACTCATTTTTCCTCCTGGCCCAGACCTCTCGGCGTCTTAAAAAAGCAAAACAAAACAAAAACAACCCCCAAAACGAAATTCCTTGCTTGCTAACTCTTGAATTTCCTTATCAAATTCCTTTCTAACTCGTTTTTTCCTTCCTGGCTCAGACCTCTCGGCGTCGTAAACAAAAAAAAAAAAAAAAAAAAAAAAAAAAAAAAAAAAAAAAAAAAAAAAAAAAAACTTCCTTTCTAACTCTTGAATTTCCTTATTAAATTCCTTTCTAATTCCTTTTTCCCTTCCTGGCCCTGGCTTCCTCGGGCAATTCGGACTCGATTGTCTTTGAGGTTCAGAACTACCTCTGGTATTCAAATTCCTTTCTAACTCAGGAAATTCCTTATCGAATTCCTTTCTAACTTCCCAACTCAATAGAAATGCATAACCAAAATGCTCTTGGCAATATTTCGAGCCTACATTATTAATTCCCGACACAATTATTGATGTAATTGCATACAGTGCGCGCTACAGAAATAATTCCGAAACCAATTAAAGCTGTACTGTAACCAACAAAAATCAATGGTAAGTGATTTCTTCCTTTAGAAAAATAAGTTCTACCATCCTCCCCCACCGGACTTAAAGACCCCGCCCTTCGTATTGCAACTTACATATGATTCTGCCCCATCGTCCGTCCTAAGTGTGAAATTATACGATCCCGGCCAAACCTGTATCGACCCCCCTCGATTCCCTTGCAAAAAAAATACTATGCGCGCACATTCGTTCATCAAAAATCATAAGTGTTCAAAAATCCCTCGCAAAAAATACGACGAAGTGCACACGCGCGCGTCGTCGCACGCGCATGCCGAAATTCTTCAAAAACCTTCGAGTTCGGAAGGAGTTCAAAATCGAGTTTCCAAAGAAACATACAAAACGAAAGGTAAAAGCTTACGCGCCCGCTTTTGCGAAATCTTCAAGAAAACTTAGGACTTTCTGGATTTCCAAAAATACTACCAAAGGGCTTCGCGCGCGCGCATGTCGCATTCGTTCGAACGCCCTTGCGCGCGTGCCGTCGCGAGGATCCCCTGCAAAAAGACACGAAGTGCACACGCGCGCGTCGTCGCGCGCGCATGCCGAAATCCTTCAAATAAGGTTGAAATCAGAAGGACTTCAAAATCGGGCGCCAACAAAAAATACAAAAAGCGGATGCCTGCGCAACACGGATGGTCAACAAAAGCGTGCGCGCGCGCTCTCGCGTCGTCGTTGTCGTCGCCGTCCTCCCTCCTCCCTCGTCGCCGTCGTCGGCGTCGTCCTCCTCTGCCATTCCTCCTCGTCGTCGTCGTCATCCTCTTTGGCGTCGTCGTCGTCGCCGTGGTCGTCCTTCCTCCTCCCTCGTCGTCGTCGTCGTCGTCGTCGGTGGTCGGCGACTCGTCGTCGTCCCTCCTATTTCGTCGCCGTCGTAGTCGGCGTCGTTGTCGTCTTCCCTCCTCTGTCGTCGTCGTCGTCGGCGTCGCCGTCCTCCCTCCTTCGTAATTCGCGTCGTCGCCGTCCTCCCTCCTCCCTCGTCGTTGTCGTCGTCGCCGTCGTCGTCCTCCCTCCTCCCTCGTCGTTGTCGTCTTCGTTGACGTCGTCGTCGTCTTCGTCGTTGTTGTCGTTGTAGGCGTCGTCGTCGTCGGCGTCGTCGTCGACGTCGTCGTCGTCGGCGCCGTCATCGTCGTCGTCGTCGTCGGCGGCGTCGGCGTCGTCGTCGTCGTCGGCGTCGTCGTCGTCGGCGGCGTCGTCATCGTCGTCGTCGTCGTCGCCGTCGTCGGCGTTGTCGTCGTCAATGTCGTCGGCATCGTCGTTGTCGTCGTCGTCGGCGTCGTCGTCCTTCCCCCTCCCTCGTCGTCGCCTTCGTCGGTGACGTCGGCGTCGACGTCGTCGGCGTCGTCGTCGTCGGCGGCGCCGTCATCGTCGTCGTCGCCGTAGTCGGCGTCGGCGTCGTCGTCGTCAATGTGGTCATCGTCGTTGTCGTCGACGTCGTCGGCATCGTCGTCGTCATCGTCGTCATCGGCGGCGTCGGCGTCGTCGTCGTCGTCGTCGGCGTCGTCGTCGTCGTCGGCGGCGTCGTCATCGTCGTCGTCGGCGTCGGCGTCGTCGTCGTCAATGTCGTCGTCATCGTCGTTGTCGTCGTCGTCGGCGTCGTCGTCCTCCCCCCTCCCTCGTCGTCGTCGTCTTCGTCGGCGACGTCGGCGTCGTCGTCGTCGTCGGCGTCGTCTTCGGCGTCGTCGTCGTCGGCGGCGTCGTCATCGTCATCGTCGCCGTCGTCGGCGTCGGCGTCGTCGTCGTCAATGTCGTCGTCATTGTCGTTGTCGTCGTCGTCGTCGGCGTCGTCGTCGGTGTCGTCGTCGTCGTCGTAGTCGTCGTCGTCGTTGTCGCTGTCGTCGGCGGCGTCGATGTCGTTGCCAGGTGTCATCTGGTACCCACCGTCACGGTCTTAAGAGGTCGTGCGACCAAGTGGCGGGTGGGAGGGTGGGATGTTTGCGCGAGCAGTGGAGAGGACAGCTACCACCCCCCCCCCCTCCGACTTAAAGACGCCCCTTTTCGTATTGCAACTTACATCTGATTCTGCCCCATCGTCCACCCTAACTCTGAATTCATACTACCCCAGCCAAACTTGTATCGACCCTTGAAAAATATACTATGCTCGCACCCTCGTTCATCAAAAATCAGAAGTGTCCAAGAAACCCTTGCAGAAAATAGGACGAAGTGCACACGCGCGCGTCGTCGAGCGCGCATGCCGAAATCCTTCAAAAACCTTCGGCGTCGGAAAGGTTTCAAAATCGAATTTCCAAAAAACATCCAAACAAAACGGGTTTCGCAACACGGATGTTCAACAAAAGCGTGCGTTCGCGCTCTTGCGTCGTCGACGTCGTCGCCATCCTCCCTCCTCCCTCGTCGCCGTCCTCCCTCCTTCGTCGTTCGCGTCGTCGCCGTCCTCCCTCCTCCCTCGTCGTTATCGTCGTTGTCACCGTCGTCGTCCTCCCTCCTCCCTCGTCGTCGTCGTCTTCGTTGGCGACGTCGTCGTCGTCGTCTTTGTCGTCGTCGTCGGCGTCGTCGTCGTCGTCGGCGTCGTCGTCGTCGGCGGCGTCATCGTCGTCGGCGCCGTCGTCGGCGTCGGCGTCGTCGTCGTCAAGGTCGTCGTCATCGTCGTTGTCGTCGTCGGCGTCGTCGTCGTTGGTGTCGTCATAGCCGTCGTCAGCGACGTCTTCGTCGTTGTCGCTGTTGTCGTCGGCGTCGATGTCGTTGCCAAGTGCCATTTGGTACCCACCGTCACGGTCTTAACAGGTCTTGCGACCAAGTTGCGGGTGGGAGGGTGGGATGTTTGCACGAGCAGTGGAGAGGAAAGCTTCAAGACAGTCTAAGTGGATTGCACCAGATAGGTTGCCCCGCATCGATTGCAGCACATAGATTGCTCGAGCTGCGGGTGCTCTGAACGCGCAACATAGGATTGCACTGCATGTGTTGGACAAAACATGTTGTGCTACACATCTCGCGCAACAAATCTTGCATAGACTGCACCGCATAGGTTGCACCACCTAGATTGCACCACAGACATGGCTACCCAACAAAAGTTGTCTCACATATATTGCGACACATATATTGCACCACATAGATTGCAGAACATGTATTGCAGATCGTTGATTGCCCACCAAAGATTGCACCACACACACTGCACTACATTCATTGCTCCACATAGGTTGCACCACCTAGAGTGCTCCACATAGATAACACCACACATATGTAGAAGCACTGCATGGGGTCCACACTGGCCAACATTCTCTGCACGTGAATACTCAACAACAATATCGACGACGACGACGAAACTGGGAGCCCGAGCGGCGGCGACGGCGACGGCGACGGTGTCGGCGACGGCGCCGGCGGCGAAGGCGGGAGCCGCCTACAGCCGCCGCCTGGGCCCCGGGCGGGTCTGCCCTCGCTGGCGGGCCCGCGGCGCCGGCCGAGGCCGCGGCGTCCGGGTGGCCCTGTGCGCCGCTGGCGCGGCGGCGGCAGCGGCGACGGCAACGACGGCGGCGGCGCCCGCGGCGGCGGCGGTGACGGGCGGCGTCCTGTGCGGATCCAGTGCTGCGGGCGGCTGCGGCTGCGGCAGCGACGGCAGCGGCGACGGCGGCGGTGGGCCTCTGCAAGGCTGCTCGTCGTCACGGCCGAGATCCGCCTCGAGAGCCTGGCCAGAGCGAGCCTCTGGACAGGTCCAGGGGGCCGTTTTCGAGGGGCGGGCCCGCTGCGTTGGGCGTTGGGCCGAGCCCGCGGCGTCAGGGTGGCCCTGGTGCAGCAGCGGCGCGGCGACGGCCACGGCAGCTGCAAACGGCGGCGACGGCTACGACGGCGACGACCACGAGGAGGCTGCGGCGTCCAGGTGGGGGCCTTGTACGGCGCTGGCGCGGCGACGGCGAAGATCCCAGACCCCCTCCCGTCGTGACAAAGTTACGACGGAAGGTGTCGGGTTACGACCTCCAACTGGCAGACTCAAGATAAAAAGCCGTTCCTAGGAGCGGGATCGGGAGGTCCACATATTGACAAAATTGCGAGGGTGCTGCTTGCTTCCTCGTTTTAAGACAGGGCTTCCCGAGATTATGATCAGAGCGCACCCCGATGGAAGATCGGGGTCTAAGTTTTCAAGGCCGCTGGACAAACTCTTTCTGCTCCTCAGACACGTGGCGCCTCGATTAAGCGGGACGGCAGCCGTTGTTCAATCATGGGCCTCCAGAGGCCAGCTGCGAGCAAAGATTCGCTTGGGATATCGAGTGTCCGCTAGTGGTGAACAACAACGCCAGCGGTGTGATAAGCGAACAATGTTCGATCTCGAGCAACCTACGGCGGAGCGCCAGCGCCGGCGGAGCAGCAGAGGTAGGCAGCAAAGGACACTCCTTCGATGTGAACTACAACCCCTCCTCCTCCTTTCCCCCCTCCAGCACTCCATACCTGCGAGCACTACAATAGCCTACGAGAGCGAGGGAATTCATCACGATCCCTACGACTGGGCATACGTGAATACATTTGTTTTGACCCAGCCGCACTGGGGAGCGATCTTCGGCATATAAAGCGTAGTGCAAGTGCAAGCACTACGACGGCGACAACGTGGGGCAACGAGGCAGCGAAACGTGCGAGGGGTGCGCCCATAGGAGTGCCGGCACGCACGCGATTCGTACCACTGCGGCCTTCGGTGGAGCTCCATTTGCAGACTGTGACGAGTGTGCTGAGACTTGCACGGTCACGCAGGCGGTGCGCGCCACTGGGGCCTCTGGCGAAGCGACCCCTGGGGCCACGAAACGGGTGAAGGTTGTACCGAAACGGGGGCCGTCACGCACGCGATTCCTACCACTGGGGCCTTCGGTGGAGCTCCTAATGTGGTCACGAAAGGTGGCAGGGGTGTTCACGCACGCGAGTCATGCCACTCGGACCTTCGGTGGCGCTCCGAATGGGGCCATGAAACGTGTGGGGGGTGTGCCGGGATTTGCACGGCCACGCATGCGGTTCGTGCCACTGGGGCCTTCGGTAGAGCGCTCTCTATGGGGCCACGAAACGCATGAGGGGTCATTTGAAGTGCGGTCGCGCATGCGATCCCTGCCACGGGGACTCGGCGAAACGACCTCTGGGGCCACGAAACGTGTAAAGGGTGTGCCGAAATGGGAGCCGTCACGCACGCGATTCCAACCACTGGTGCCTTCGGTGGAGCAGGGGTGTGCCGAGATTTGCACGGTCAAGCATGCGGCTCGTGCCACTGTGACCTTCGGTGGAGCCTTCTACGGGGCCACGAAACACGCGAGGGGTGCGCTGAAATGGGCGCTGTCGCGCATGAGATTCCTGCCACTGGGGCCTTGGCTGCAACGCTCAACGGAGCACCGAAACGCGTGAGGGGAGTGGCGCAATGGGAGCCGCCACGCACGCGATTCGGTGGAGCTCCCTGTGGGGCCACGAACCGTGTGAGGGGTGCGCCCACATGGGCGCGGTAGGAGGGAGGAGGAGAGGAGAGGAGGAACGTGCGTGGGGCAATATGTATGCAAAACGAGGACCAGAACCACAGGATGGTTGGGAAAAAGTGTCGAGCCCCGCGGGGTTGATTGAACAGCCATCAGAGGGTGGCATCATGTGTTAACCACGGGCTGACGTTATACAGCTGGTTCCTGCTGCACCAGAGTTCCTTCTAGAGCTGGATCCCCGTCTGTAGTAGGATCCCTGTAGCTGGGTCCCAACAGAGCTCGACTCCACGGTGCGCCTGCTACGTTTTCTTGCACCAAGAACTCGGTGGTCGCTTTAAGGAAGCTTGAAATTGATGGACTTCCGATGTTTCCCCGCGTCGGTTCTAAACGCCTCGCCACCCAGAAACGGAACGGCCCAGTCAAATGCACCTCGATCATGTTGCTATGTCTATCGTCATCGCCCGCCCTGCCACCAACCCGGGACCACTCGCGAACCACCTCGTGCCCCACTCGTGTCCCACCCGTGGGCCCCGGGTGGGACGCGAATGGGGCACGAGGCGGGAAAATCAGTGCCTCACCCGGGGCCCCAGGTGAGGCGCGAGTGGGGCACGAGATGCGAGTTCGCGTCCCACCTGGGGCCCCGAGTGGGGCGCGAGTGGGAAGGACGGCTCGGGACTTAGCCACACGACGACGGCGACTGCGTCGACGACGATGACGACGACGGCGGCAGATGCGAAGGCGGTGACGGATGCTCACGGCAACGACGACGGCGATGGCGACGACGCCAAACGACGAGAGCTAGGGAGGTGTTCTCTGCTATTCATTGGGTTCATTCACACCATCCTCCTCCTGCTCCTCGTCTTCTTCTTCATCCTTATCAGCATCATCATCATCCTCATCATCATCATCATCATCATCATCATCATCATCAGCATCACCATCAGCATCAGCATCATCATCATCATCATCGTCATCATCATCATCATCATCATAATCATCATCATAATCATCATCATTAGCGTCACCATCACCATTATCATCAGCATAATAATCGACATCATGAATAAGCATCATCTGCAGCAGTATCATCATCAGCAGCATCACCATCATCAGTATCATCATCATCATCATCACCACCATCATCAGCATCATCATCGCAATCATCATCATCAGCAGCAGCAGCAGCATCAGCAGCAGCATCATCACATCATCATTGTCAGCATCATCAGTATCATCGTCATCATCATCAGCATCATCAGCATCATCGGTATCATCATCAGCATCAGCATCGTCATCATCAGCATGAACATCATCAGCATCATCGTTCTCCGTTCTCCTCATCTGCTATCATGCCCGAATTGCCTCCTCCTCATCCTCATCCTGCGCATGACTTCTGCGTCTCTGCCTGCGCTGGTCTCTGCTTCCCCGGCCCCGCTGCGTGCTGCCTTCCTCCTCCCAAAATGCTTGGATGCGCTGGTATTTCAAAAGGGCGCTTCGTGAAGGTGAATTACAGCCTGTAGAGACGTACGGGAATACTGGCCATCGCTCGGACGTCCATTCCCTGTGCTTGTTCCGGTTTCGTGCGTGTTTTTTTCGCCAAATGATCAAGGATGTTCCTCGATGGTCCTCGCCAAGAAAAATGCACAGGTCCGAGCGATGCCAGGGAATGGGACTTGGCATGGGAGGTGTGTTGCAGCGTTGTTTACGCATCTTGGGATTACCCTGGTCCTCCTCCCCCACCACCACCGAGGACAGGAAGGGGGCAGGGGGAGGCGGCAGTGGGGTAGAGAGGAAGAGGACAGGAAGGAGGAAGAATGGAGGGAGGGAGGGACATGGACGGCGACGGCGGGGGAGAAGAGAGGAGGAAGGAGGCAGAAGGAGCAGGAGGGACGAGGAGGAAAGACGCGGAGGAAGATTGAAGTGTGCGGGGGAAGGGCCAGTCCACCTCCTGCGCCCCTCAAGCGCCCCCGTCGTAAATCTCAGAGTGAACTTCCAGAACCTCCTCGGGCGGTCCCCGGAGGACCCAAGAGGTCATTGGATGTCCCTGCAGGCCTCAAGAAGCCTCAGGAGCCCCCTGGAGGTCCGAAAGCAATGAGCCCAAGACACCCAGAAGCCTGCATGCTCGATTCTCTCCCCATGAGGCGACGACGACGACGCCGCCGCCGCCGCCGCCGCCGCCGCCGACGACGACGACGACGACGACGGCGGCGGCGGCGGCAGCGATGACGACGACGACGACGACGACGACGACGACGCCGACGACGGCGACGACGACCACGGAGACGGCGGCGGCGGCGATAACGACAACGAAGCCGAGCGAGCCACAGGGCGTCCTCCATCGCGCGCCGGCGCGGCTGCACCGGGGCGGGCTTCCACTGCGAGAGCGAGAGGCCTTGACCTGGCGCGCCGGGGCAGGAGGAGGAGGAGGAGGAGGAGGAGCAGAAGGAGGGGAAAGAGATCAAGAAAGGCATCGCCATCTCTAGAAAAAAATAGGGTACGAATCGTTTTCTGGTTCCAACTCTGAAAAAACGTGACGAGTTCCGGCATCTGTAGCTCCTCTGCAGCTCGAGTTACCTCAAGAAACCGTGCCATCGCACCCCAGGATCGATCGGCCTCGAGAGATCCCCGCCATCCGACGACAGTGGGCAAGGTCAAGTCTGGGTGCAGGCCGTCGGTGGACTTCCACCTCGAGCGCCCGAGCCGTCAGCGCCGCCAGATCGACGCGGCGCGAGTCTGCCGTACACAGGGGCACGACCAGCCCATGTGTAACAAGCACCGCCGACGACGGTGCCGACCGAGAACGAGTTACGAGACGAAGTGGCATGCAGCCCCTCGTCAGGGCTGCAGCAAGGAGAAAACCTGCGCGCCGCATCGGAGAGCGCGCCCCCACGCCGCTGTGCCCCCCGGCGCCGCAGCACAGCGGCGACAACTGTAACGCCCGGCAGCACCCCGGCGGGGCGTCGGAGGGACACGTTGCTTCGTGCCTCCGCGGGAGCGCAGCAGAGGGGGGCGACGGTTGCGCGCCCGGCAGCACCCGCAGAGGGCGAGGGTTATGTTGCCCCCATCCTACTTAAGGACCACATCCCAGAAATAATTTCGAGCACCCAGAAAAGTCTCGAAAGAGTGTCGAAAGAGTGTCGAAACAGTGTCGAAAGAGTGTCTCCCAGGGCCCGACACGTGAAAACCCTCGAGTTTTGGGGTGCGCTCGAAATTCTTTCTAGTGATTAAGGCTAAAGTGGGTTGGGACATCATAAGGCGAAGGAGACACTCTGAGCCGAGTGGCATCCGACCCCGCCGGGCCTCTCACGGGCGCTGCAGGGCGGCGACTGCTGCAGGCCTGCCAGCAGCCCGGGAGAGCTGGGGGAGGCACCTCGATCCAAGTATCCCCACCTCCACCAGGCCTCTAAGGGCATCCCTGCAAAATGGAGACAGTGGCGCGCCTGGCAGCAGCCAGGGAGGGCGGCGGAGATACAATGATGCAAGCGGCCCCTCAACTCCTTCGGACACCCTACGGGCCCGCCAGAGTGGCGCCCTTTTGCGCGCCTGGCACCGCCAGGGGGGGGAGGATACACTGATCTGAATGCTCCCCCACTCCGCTGGACCCCCCAACGGGCGCAGCAAAGCGGCGACAGTCGCACGCCTGGCACCACCAGGGGAGGGCGATGGAGGGGCCACTGATGTGAGTGCCCCCCCACTTCGCTGGACCCCCTTCCTGAGGGGCAAGGTTTGGGGTGGCCACGTAGGGGGGGGGGTCAGGGTCAGGGTCAGAGGCAGCATGCGCCGGAGCGCGCCCTGCGCGGGTTGCTGCGCGCGCGGTTCCCACTTTCTTGATTGATGATTCTCTCACGCCCCATTCTTGAAAGTTCTCACACCCAGGCTCCTCCACGATTCTCGCACGCGCCAGACGAGAAATGGCAGACAAGATCTAGGGGGGGGGGGGGGGGCTCAGCGGAGGGGGGGTGTTCATCGAGTTGGAATTGGGACCATACCCCGCCGACAGCTTGGCGACGGGCGACCGATTCGCAGATCTCCGTAAGGCTCCTCTGGGCGGGCCACCTCGGGCCCCCCGCCGGCAGCGGATGGGCGATTGGGGGGCGGCGCGTCCGCCCCTGAGCCTACGCCCTCTTAGTCCCGTCAGCCCTTGAGGAGGAGGAGGAGGAGGAGGAGGAGGAGGAGGAGGAGGAGGAGGAGGAGGAGGAGGAGGACGCAAGGTGGTCTAGAGCCTTTCCTCTTCGAACCCCCTTCTTCTCCTCCGGGGAGAGGTCTGCCCCTCCCCCCCCACCTCCCCCCCTGGACCTGGACGGGGCCCGTCGCGAGGTGCCAGAACGTCCAAAACGGCCATTGGTTTTATCACGGTTTTGGCCCCATGTTGGCCTCTTGGGAGGGCAGCGCTAATTAGGGACCTCCCTTCTTTGATCGATGTCCTCCAAGACGGCCCCAAGAAGCGCCTGGGAGGCCTCGAGACGCCCCAAGATGGCCCCAAGATGGCCCCAAGAGGCCCCCAAGAGTCCACCAGGAGGCCCCCACGAGGACCCCAAGCGGCCCCAAGAGGCCCCCCGAGGCACCCGAGACGCCCAAGAGCCCCCCGGGACCGCCAAGAGATCCCCAAGACGTCCCAAGAGGCCCCCAAGAAGCGCCCAAGAGATATCCCAAGAAGCTCTGAGAGGCATCCAAGAGACCTCTGGCCCTTTTGCTTGCCCTCCTCCTCCTGCTCATCCTTCCTCCTCCTATGTTTGTTGTTCCTCCTCCTCCTCCTTTTCCTCCTCCTCCTCCTCCTCCTCCTCCTCCCTCCTCCTCCTCCTCCCTCCTCCTCCTCCCCCTCCTCCTCCTCCTCCTCCTCCTCCTCCTCCTCCTCCTCCTCCTCCTCCTCCTCCTCCTCCTCCTCCTCCTCCTCCTTTTGATAAAATTCGGCCGTCCCCCTCTTTGCCCCCGCACTTGCCTGATCGCCTCAACTCGCCTGGACATCGTTTCTGAATGGGTTGGCGGGGAAACTTTTGGTCAACCGGCTCGCGAGGCGGGCCGAAAGCCGCCCGAACACTAGTCGGGCCGCGACTAGGCAGCAGGAGAAGAAAGGCAAGCGTAGCGAGCGAGCGAGCAGCCACGGCTGGCGGGGATACTTTTTGATTGACGGCTCTCAAGGACAGATCCAAGGAGCGGGACGGGCTCGGCTGGGGTACAGGGCGAGATAATTGGCAACGACGGCACGTAGGCCGACGCAGCAAGTGCACGTGCAAGCGACCCAGGAGCGGGGAAGCAGGCACCTGACTGAGCTCGACGGAGGAGAAGTCGCACAGTGGCGCAAACTCGAACCGCACTGTCCGGCGCGTACTGGCGTGCGGCACGCTGCACTGTGGCAGCACGGGGGACCCGAGAGGTCGCTCCGTCAAACACGACGAGGAAGCGAGGGAGCAAGGAAGGGCGGCGGGCGCGAGAGCACGCACGGGCAGAAGAGGGGGAACCGAGGAACGCCTCACTCACAAGGACTCCTGGGCGTGGTCGGGCAAAAGCGACCAATTTATGCACGGAGACGCCGGCCCAATCATGGAGTCCGAAACCTGCGACTGCCAGACCCCCAAGGTCGGGGGGGATGCGGCAGCAGGCATGGCCGAGCACTCTGGACCACCCTGCAGGAGGGCTGGAACACTGCCAAAGGATGAACCACTTGTGCAGTAACAGGAGCTCGAGGGTGGCTCCCGCCGAGAACGGCGGACCAAGTCCTCGGCGAACAACGCGGGCAGCTTATCCATCACGATGGACGGGAGAACAAAGCGGCGAGCGTCGGTCGGATAGGGGCGGACCGAATGGGAGACCGTCGGCAGTCGAGCAAAGGATGTACCACTTGTAGGGTCCGCGCTCTCCCCAAGTCCGGCCCCAGGTGGTGCGGGGCGGGGTGGCGCGCCGGGCTGCGCCCAGCCGTAACCCAGGACAAGGCACCGTGAACAACACCCGGGCCACGTGGGCGAACCGCGCCCGCACCAGGGGCAGGAGTCGCACAGTCGGGGGTGGACTGCCGAAGGCCCGAATTGTCCGAAACAACACCAAGTAGCCTCGCGGCCCGACCGCACCTCGGAGCACTGCCAGTGAGCCCCCCGGTTGCAAGTACGCCCGAGTGCTCCAGTGGAGCCTCGGTTGGGGGAAAATCGCGTGGCGCCGTGTCAGCAATAAAGGAGGAGGAAAGGAGGAGTCGCAGCCGATAGCCGCACAATCCAGAAAAGAACGGAGGAGAGGGAGGGGTGGCGCCAATGCTGACACTGCGAAGTCTTGGCCTCTGTGATCCCTCCACCCTGAGTTGTGGCGGGTCCTCGGCGACCGCGGGGGGAACAGAGCGCCAGACCACTGCGGGGGACCACGCTGTCACTGTCCCACGCAGCATCGTACGCCCGAGTGTTCCACTGGAGCCTCGGTAGGGGGGAATTCGCGTGGCGCCGTATCAGCAATAGAGGAGGAGGAGAGGAGGAGTCGCAGCCGATAGCCGCACAATCCAGAACATGAAAGGAGGAGAGGGAGGGGTGGCGTCAATGCTGACACTGTGAAGACTTTGGCCTCTGCGATCCCGCCACCCTGAGTTGTGGCGGGTCCTCGGCGACCGCGGGGGGAACAGAGCGCCGGACCACTGCGGGGGATCTCGCTGTGACTGCCCCAAGCAGCAACGTCGGGGGGAAGAACGTGCAGTGCAGAGCGTGCGGCACTTGCGCCGAATCAGCAATGGAGGGGGGGGAGACGCAGCCGATAGCCGCACAATCCAGTAAATAGACGGAGGAGGAGGGAGGGGCGACGCCAATGTAGACGCTGTGAGGACTGTGACCACTGCGATCCCTCCACAGTGCCCTGCGGAGGGTCCTCGGCGACCGCGTGGGGAACAGAGCCCATGTAGCACCTCGGCATCGGACTCTGTGTGAGGGCGCAGCCGAGAGCCGCAGTGCCCGGTGGGCTGCGCTGGGGGGAATCCGAGCGACTCGGAACGCCGTCAGAGCAAGGAGGAGGAGGAGGAGAGGGAGCCGCAGCCGATAGCCGCACAAACAGGTAAATGGAGGAGGAGCGGGAGAGGACGCCACTATGTCGTCGTAAGTCGGCGGTGCCACTGTGGACGCTCCACAGTACCCTGTGGAGGGTCTGGAGGCTGTGGGGGGAACACCATGCCATCCTACTGGCGGGGGAATGTGCCGTCGCCTTCCCAGAGCAGCGCCGTCTGGTGACTGCCCGCCATGGGAGGCTGGAGGATCCCCTGCCTGCCGGGTTAGTCGGACGGTCTATGACCATCGCTGTCCAGAACACTCGTCGGGCTCGTCGGTGGTCGGACACCCAGTCGGACTCCCAGTCGGCGCCCGCGTGGGGCTACCAGTCAGCGCCAGGGTGGGGAACGGCGACACCTGAGGGAGGCTCTCGGTGGAAGCAGTCGTCGGGTTCCCGGTTGGCCTGACCGTTGGCGTGTCAGACTCGTCGGGCTCGTCGGCGGTCGGGCTCCCAGTCGGACTCCCAGTCGGCGCCCACGTGGGGCTACCAGTCGGCGCCAGGATGGGGAACGGCGATACGAGGCTGTCGGTGGGGGCAATCGTCGGGCTCCTGGTAGGCCTGACCGTTGGCGTGCCAGGCTCGTCGGGCTCGACGGTGGTCGGACACCCAGTCGGATTCCCAGTCGGCGCCCGCGTGGGGCAACCAGTCGGCGCCAGGGTGGGGAACGGTGACACCTGAGGGAAGCTGTCGGTGGAAGCAATCGTCGGGTTCCCGGTTGGCCTGACCGTTGGCGTGTCAGACTCGTCGGGCTCATCGGTGGTCGGACTCCCAGTCGGACTCCCATTCGGCGCCCGCGTGGGGCTACCAGTCAGCGCCAGGTGGGGAACGGCGACACCTGAGGGAGGCTCTCGGTGGGAGCTATCGTCGGGCTCCAGGTTGGCCTGGCCGTTGGCGTGTCAGACTCGTCGGGCTCGTCGGTGGTCGAACTCCCAGTCGGGCTCCCAGGTCGGCGCCCGCGTGGGGCTACCAGTCGGCGCCAGGGTGGGGAACGGCGGCCCCTAAGGGAAGCTCTCGGTGGGGCAATCGTCGGGCTCCCGGTTGGCCTACCCGGTGGCGTGTCAGACTCGTCGGGCTCGCCGGAGGTCGGACACCCAGTCGGACTCCCGGTCGGCGCCCGCGTGGGGCAACCAGTCGGCGCCAAGGTGGGGAACGGCGGCCCCTGAGGGAAGCTCTCGGCGGGGCAATCGTCGGGCTCCCGGTTGGCCTGACCCTTGGCGCGTCTGACTCGCAGGGCACGTCGGTGGTCGGACACCCAGTCGGACACCCAGTCGGCGCCCGCGTGGGGCTACCAATCGGCGCCAGGGTGGGGGACGGCGACACCTGAGGGAGGCTTTCGGTGGGAGCAATCGTCGGGTTCCCGGCCGCTGTAGCGGGGGAGCCTTCGTACAGGGAGAGTCCGTGCGGCGCGGCACGCCGTGCAAGCGAGGAGGAGGAGGAGGAATTGGGGAGTCGCCGCCGAAAGCAGCACAATCCGGTGAATGAGTGGAGGAGGAGGAGGAGGAGGAGGAGGAGGCACCAACGATGTCGATGTTGAGTCGAAGTCGCCACAGTGGTCCGTCCACTGCTCCCTGTGGAGGGTCAGCAGACCGCGAGGGAACAACTCGCCAGCCCACTGTCGGGGGACTGCGCGGTGGCACCCACGAGCAGCTCAGGACGCCTCTGAACCCGAGTCGCTCCTCGGCGGCGGCCTGTGTGGGGATGCGGCCGAGATCCTCCGACATACTCGGGATGTGCGTCTCTTCCACTCCGGGGGGGCCGGACAATTCGCCACCCTCACAGCGTGTTTCCTCCGATGGAGAAGCACGGCACGACCGACAACAGCCCGTCAGAACCAAGAGGGGGCAAGTATGGGACACCCAATCGCGCTGCAGAGTACGGTGCACAACTCGTAGTCAACAGAGAAGGTGGATCCCAGAGTGGAAAACCAAACTGTCCACGGTATAGCCACAAGCGCAGCACGCAGACAGAGGAGAAATGAACTGAGGTAGACGGTATAGCCACACACGCAGCACGTAGATAACAGCCAAGAAATGGAAGTAGAGGTCCTGAAAGAAGCAGGGGTCGGGACACATACCGCGGTAGCAATTCGCAAGGATGCCACGAGGGGGTAGCAAGGCTACTGTGGGGAGACGGCCCGCCACTGTTTTCTGTGCTTCCGGGGGGCCTGTTCATTCGAGTGGCCCTTTGCCGCGCGTTGGCCACTGCTCGCTCCGCCGCTCGGACCCAGGTGCAGCTGCCACGCCCAGGCCCAGTCGACGTCGAGGCCCAGCGCTTCGCTGAGGACCCGTACGTCGCACTTGTGGCTGCGGAAGGATTCCAGGAAGATGTGGCAGGTTTGCGGGTCGTGCCGAAGCGGGTCGAGCGCGCCCTTGCGGCCAGGCACAGACTGCCGCTTGGCGACAGCGTGCCAATTGCCAGTGAACATTGATCCCAGTGTGACTTGGGATCGTCGTATCGCTTCGCCGGGTGTCTCCCCGGGTCCCACCGGACGTTGTTGATTCCTGTTTTGTACAGCTGTTGTCCCGTGCCGGGGTCCCTGGGCTCTGGCCATTGACGCGGGTCAGGCCCCTGGTGCTGCCGTGTATCCCAGCCGCCAGTCGCCAACGTGGCGGCCTCGTTGTCCTGGTTGGGGGGCTCGCAATCTGCTCGCGACAGTTCCGGCTGCACGCCTGGCAGACTGTTGCGGGGGAGTGCAGACCGCATGGTTGGCCGCCAGGCTGGGGTCGGGAAGCGTCCGGCGGCCAGGGCAGACGCGGCCTTGTGGCGCATGGGGACGGGTCCCTCTCGCTGGCGTTCGCCTTCGGGCCTGTGCCTGCTGTCGCCCCCTGGTGCGTCCCCTTTGGACAGCGCGAGTCTCTCTCCGCTTTCTGAGGTACCACTGGTTGTGCCGGGCGCGTGCACGCTCTGCGGCACAACTTCCATAGCCGGGGCGCGAGCTGCTTTGCCAGCGTTGCCCTGGACGCCTGGCGAGGGCGCCCAGGGTTCGCCGTCCGTAAGGAGCTCACTGACAGGGGAAGGGGGGCGAATAGGTGCAAAGGGGTTTCTCCGGACGAGCCAGCGGATGGCTCCGCTGTCCTGCGTCTGGATGGTTGTTCCGTGGTCTCCCAGCTGGGTGCGTGGCGCTCCCAGAGGACTGCTGACGCACTGGTTGCACTGAGGCGGAAATTCCGCGGTTTCCGCCGCCTCCGCCGCCGTGACTTCCCACTCCATTCCTCTGTCCTGCTGGCACAGAGGACTGCTGACGGACTGCTCGTCCAGAGGGGGGTACTCCGCGGCTTCCGCGGCCTCCGCCGTCTCCGCCGTGACTTCCCGCTCCGTTCTTCTGGCCTGCTGGCACAGCTGAAGGGGAGGGTCGTTCGTGCGAGCTGCACACTGGTCACTGCAAGCTACCTCCTCTCGGTTCCCCACTTGGACGTCGTCGTCTGACCAAGAAGTGGGGGGTAGCATCGTGACCTCTGCCTCAACCGCCTCTCGATTCCCCACTGGGACGTCCTCCTCAGTCGACGAAACGGGGGGTGGCACGTTGCCGCTGCTGCTGCTGCTATGCTCCGATATGTCGTTGTGCGCGGCAGGATCCCCGGGATGGTCGTCTGTCGTCGTCACGGGGCGTTGAGGTGGTCCGTGCGCAGGGCGGCCGTCGGGGACGGGGCTGGGGCTCGAGACGCAACGATTTGCGTCTGGCCTACCGGGCCCCATTTCCCTTTTGGGAATCGGTACACTCGAAACCGCGCTCCCTTCTGGCCAAACGGGCCCCGTTTCAGTCGTGGCCGAGTCCTCCAGACGGTCGTCCGTCGTCCTGGT
Source organism: Prorocentrum cordatum (assembly GCA_963575745.1). NCBI lineage: Eukaryota > Dinophyceae > Prorocentrales > Prorocentraceae > Prorocentrum > Prorocentrum cordatum. The sequence continues at coordinate 98,694 of CAUYUJ010021691.1, read as the reverse complement.
CACCACGGCTGGAGCCGCCTCGAAATTCTGAGTTCACGGTCCCGCGAGGCTGGTGCTGCAGCAGCTGCTGCGGCTGCTGTGGTGCTGCAGTGGGTCGGCGTCGTCGTTGTCGGCGTCATCGTCGTCGTCGTCGTCGTCGGCGTCGGCGTCGGCGTCGGCGTCGGCTTCGGCGTCGGACTCGGCTGCGGCAACGGCCTCGACGCCGTCGTCGGCCGCGGCCGCCGCGGCCGCCGCCGCTGCGCCGGCGGCCGCGGCGGCCGCGGCAGCCGCGGCAGCGCCCGCGGCGGCGGGCCCGAGGGCGGCCGCGCGGGCCACGGCGGCCGCGGCGCCGGCTGCGTGGCCCGCGGCCGCCGCGACGGCCGCCTCCGCCACGGCGGCGGCGGCGGCGGCGGCGGCAGCCGCAGCGCCGGCGGCCGCAGGGGCGGCGGCGGCGGCGCCGGCCGCCGCCGCGCCCGTCCATCGCGCCGCCGCATTGGCTCTCTGTCGCCTCCGCCGTGCCGAGGTTGTCTTCAGAGGCCGGCCAGCTGGCGGCGGCGGCTGGCCTGCGGCCTCCGCATGGGGCCCGCGAGCGGTGGCAGCCAACCAGCCGACTGCAGAGGACGCCGGCACGTGGCGGCGCTGGGCCCAGCCGGCGGCGCAGCCCGCAGACGAGGAAGAGAGCCGCGCGGCGGCCTGAGCCCGTGGGTCGAAGGGCCACCAGCCGGCCTGCCGCCCTCCAGACAGTGGCCGGCGGCCGGAGTGGCCTGCGGCGGGCGCCCCTCGCGCCTGCCAGCCGCCGTTGCCGCTGGCGCCAGCGGCCATCCGAGAGGGAGCTGAAGGAAAGACAAACGGAGACGTAGAGTGCGGGACTGGAAGAAGATGGCCTCCTGGTGGCACGCGGCTTGATCCAGAGCGGCTTGAGCCAGGCTACGGACCTGGCGGGGATACGCGAAGCGTCTAGAATTCTCCCCTGACTTCCAGGCAGGGCTCGGACCCATTGACCGGCGGCACCGATACCCCGACAAGCCTTCTGTGGACCGCGTCAATCCCCAAAGGCGTTCCGTCGCGGAGGGGGGAGGACAAAGAGGAAAGAAGAAAGGTGATAAAGACACTCCGAAGCAACAGCGTCACAAAGCTTGCGGAGAGGAGGCTTACCTAGGGACCTGTCAGGAGGCTTCCGAACCTATTTCGCCGGCCCGACGGGCCAGAGGCGTGCTAAGATCACCCGTAACAGGTTAACAGTATTCCTGGTTCGCGCGCGCGCGCGCGCGTGGCGGCCCCTGGGGACCCCTGGACGAAAATTACCCTGGCCGATGCCTGGCCGACTCCCCCAGGGCACCCCAGGAGCGCGCCCAGAGGGCGCTGGGAAGCCCCCTACACGGCCCAAGAGGCACCGAGTCGCCGAAAAATCGCTCCAAGAAGCTCAAAATGATCCCCAGATGGCCCCAGAGGCCGCGAAAAAGCCCGAAGAGAGCCCCAAGAGGCTCTCCACAAGGGCCCCGACAAGCAAAAATCGTCCCATTCCCTTTGTAAAACGTACGTTTTTCGCATGTACGACGCCTGGGGTTCACAGCGTCCAGAACTGCCTCAGAGGCCTCCAACATCGTCACCAGACGGCCCGACATGCCCTCAAGATGGGCCCAAGAAGGCCCAAAGAGGGCCCCAAGACGGCCCAAGTGGGCACCAAGACGGGCGGAGAGGCGCCCAAGACGGCCCAAGGGGGCCCCAAATCGGCCCCAAGAGGGGCCCAAGAAGGGGACCCGGAACGGAAAAGTTCAGCCTTCAGCCCCAAGGCTCCCAGGAGGTCCTGAGCGACCTCCAAGAGGCCCCAAGGGGCCCCCAAGAGGCAACCCAAGAAGCCCCAAGAGGCCCCCCAGGCCCCCCCAACACGGCCCCAACACGGCCCCCAAGAGGCCTCAAAACTGCCTCCCAGAGGCCTCCGACAGGCCAACCACGAGAGCTCAACATCCATGAGGCCTCTGACCCACCACCCACCGCCTCCGAAAAATGGAACAACGGCACCGCGTAAAGCACAACACCCTGATGAACGACAGTGGCGAGGCCATATGGGCCGGCGACAATGAGCGAAGCGATGAAATATGATGAGATTGCAAGCGTGCCCAGCCATGCGGTTGAGTTGACAAATTATCGCGTAGAGCGCTGAATTGGGGAAGGGGGCGAAATTTCGCAGTCCGACTGTCTGCGGAAGCGCAATTCACCGTCGCTGGTCTGAGAAATCTCACTAAACGGGGTCAAGAACCAGGGAGGCCCTCCCGAACATACCCCGCCTCCATTCCCCGTTCCCCCTGGGAAGAGCCGAGGGGGTCCGACCCCCCCGAAGGGAATATGAATGGGGAGTCTGGACCCCCCCTCGCCTGGGAAATTGAATGGCGTCCTAGAACCCCCCCCCACCCGGAAAATTAAACTAGTGAGGAGGTACGGACCTCCTTCCCCCGCCCCGACAAATAATTGGGGGTCCACCCCCGCCCCCCGACGACGACGAAGACAACGCCGACGACGACGACGACGACGACGACGACGACGACGACGACGACGACGACGACGACGAAGGCGACGACGACGACGACGACAACGACGACGGCGACGACGGCGACGGCGACGGCGACGACGGCGACTACGACGGCGACGGCGACGGCGACGGCGACGGCGACGGCGACGGCGACGGCGACGGCGACGACGACGACGACGACGACGGCGAATCTGACGACGACGGCGACGATGCCGACGACGCCGACGACCACGACGAAGACGACGCCGCCGACGACGGCTACGACGACGCCGACGACAAAGATGACGACGTCGTTGACGATGCCGACGACAACGAACACGCCGACGACGACACCGACGCCGACGACGACGATGACGCGGCACCAGTGACGGCGACGGCGGCGAACACTCCTTGACTCGGCTTTACTCCACTACATGCCTGCTCTACTCTCTCCAGGAACTCTTTCCTAATCGACTCGACTGGCCCTTACTCTACTTTACCCTACCGTACGTTAAAATACTCTAATGTACGCCATGTTGTCCTTACTCTGCTTTACACTCCTCCAAATCTACACTACACCACTCTACTCTCCTCTACTCTACTCTGCCGTACTCTACCCTGCCCTATTCTACCACACCGTACTCCAACATACTCCACTCTACTCGGCGCTGCCCCTAGAATATCATGCTGTTACTCTTTTCCTAGTCTACTCTTACTCTACTCAATTCAGCTATGCTTCTTCTGCTATGTATGTCTGTTCGACTCTACCCTACCCATCTTCTCTTCTATACTGGACTCCTTCCCTACTCGAATATAGAATTACCCTACTTTACTTCGTCCGACAGCATCCACACTGCTCTTCTCGACTCCACTCTACCTCTACTGTACTCCAATTATATTAATATCTACGCCTACTTTACTGTGCTCGTCTTTGTCGTCGCCGTTGTCGTCGTCTTCGTCGTCTTGGTCGTCTTGGTCAAAGTCGTCGTCGACGTGGGCGTCGTCGTCGGCGGCGTCGTCAGCGTCGTCAACGTCATCGTCGGAACTGTCGCCGTCGTGGTCGTGGTCGTGGTCGTCGTCGTCAGCGTCGTCGTCGCGGCCGTGGTCGTTGTCGTCGTCGTTGTTGTCGTCGTCGTTGTCCCTGTGGGCGTCGGCGTCGACGTCGTCGCCGTCGTCGTCGTCGTGCGGCGAGTCGTGCGTCGTGCGTCGTCGTCGTTGTCGATGCCATCGGCGTCGTCGTCGTCGTGGTCGTCGCCGTCTTCATGTCGTCGTCATTGTCGTCGTCGCCGTCGCCGCGATCGTCGACGTCGTCGGCGCCGGCGTCGGCGTCGGCGTCGGCGTCGGCGTCGTCGTCGACGGCGTCGACGACTTCGTCGGTGTCGTCGTCGCCGAGCCACGGCAGAACACGCCGCTTCGACCCTCTCCAGCGGCTGCAGCCCGGCCGAAGCACGTGCTCTGACCGGCCCTGCGCAGTCGCGGCATCAAGCCTCACTGTGTCCCCCTTCCCCTCCGAACTCGGGTCGGGCGAAAGGGGGGGATAGCAAAGGGGGGGTTTGAGAATCAGCTCACGTAGCTGATTTTCCCGGCGCCTCCCGGCGCCGGAAGCGGCTATGTATCGAGGAATGGGCCCCTCGGTGAGGCCGAAACCAGCTGCATGCAGCAAATTTCGTAACCCCCCCTTTCCCAATCCCCCCCTTTCGCCCGGCCCGACGAACGCCCTCGTTCCTCCCTCGCCCCTCCTCCACGGACTGATCCAAGGCTGCCCAAGCGCCCAGCAGATGGGGGTCGGCGCGCTCACCCCCAGCGTTCTGCTCATGGCCGCCCGGCCACGGCCACTGCGAAGCGCCGGGCCGCCTGGCGTCTGCCACGCCACGCACGCTCACCCACGAATGCCGAAGGGGTTCAGGGCGAAGGCGCAGGCGGCCACGGAGAAAACTGGGCTCGCCGCCGAAGAGCAAAACGTGCTCGAAAACCGACGGCGGCCGCTGCCCGGCTGGCAGCACTTCGCCTCAAATGGACAACGCCGGCGGCGACACCGACAGCGAGGCCGCCACTGATCGAAACAAAGAGGAGCTGCTGCCCGTCTTCGGTCTTCGCGCCCACCCTCTCGGAACCCTCTGCGGCCGCGCTGTGGAAGTCGCGACGAGCCCGGCCTCCGACGCCCCGCCCTCCCCCCCCTCTGGTGGGCCTGCTTTCCACCACCACCACCATATAAGTTGGAGGGGAGGAGGAGGTGGAGGAGGAGGAGGAGGAGGAAGAGGAGGAGGAGGAGGAGGAGGAGGGGGAGGAGGAGGAGGAGGAGGAGGAGGAGGAGGAGGAGGAGGAGGAGGAGGACCCCCTACCCGTCCCACTTCTGGTGGCGGTGGTGGAAGACAGGCCAGGCCCATCGCCCTCCCCGCCCCCGCTGCCCCCGTGGCGGCGGGCGCACCCGAGCCGGCCGGGAGGCATCAGCTCGCACCCGCCGCAGCCGCCATCCTGGGGCCAGCCGCCGCCGCCGGCGCCGTCGCCGCCGCCGCCGCCTCTCCGCCGACGTCGTCGTCGTCGGCGTCGTCCCCGCCGCCGCTGTCGCGGGGGGGGGGCAGGGATCTCAAGAGGAGGATGGGAGGGTAGGAGGGGGCATATGATGGCTGTCCCCATCCCTTTGTTCTCCTTCACCAGAGTCCCAAATCCCGTTAGAAGGGGGCGGCCCGAGGAGGTGTGGACGAACTCCCTGGCGAATCTCTGTGACCCTCGGATCCTCCAAATCCACTCACCGCGACTTCCAAAATGCCGAAGATGCCTGCTGAGATGGCTCAAGAACGGCTCCCACGCGCTAAAGAGGCCTCCTGAACATCCAAGGTGGCCTCGGAACGGCCCAGGAGGCCTAAAAACGCCCAAAGGTGGGGCCCAAGAAAACGTACAAGACGACGCCAAGATTGCCAAAATCTGGTAGCTGGTTGAATGAGTTCCGCCTTCTGGCCGTTTCGGGTTTCTGAACCGGCCCAAGACTGCCCAAGAAGACCCCTAAGCGAGCCCAACGAGAGGCTGGAGAGACCCAAGATAGAAAACTCGCAGGGGCAGGTGCCAAGTCCCACCAGCCCTTTAGGGCGTAGGTGGTTAAGGGTGTTTCCTCTTCCACCCCCTTCTTCCCCTTCGGGGAGGGGTTTAATCAATACACCCCCTCCCCTAGGCGACTGGGAGCCAACCAGGAACAATGCGGGTACCCCCCCACCATCCCGAGTAAAACACAATATAAAACACACTCTGCCTCCAAATTCGGAGCATGCGCAGCGAACCCGATGCGGCCTCCCCCTATGGCCGGCTGCACGTGCGCGGCCCATGGGTGGCCGGGGACGTCTGGAAATAAGAAGAGGCGCCATGAAACCTGCGAAAAAACCATACAGAGTACATTTGGCGGCGGCGGCGGCGGCTGCGGCGGCTGCGGCGGGGTCAGCGGATGCGGCGGCTGCGGCGGTGGCGGCGGAGGTGGCGGCGGCGGCGGCGGGGGCGGCGGCGGCGGCGGCGGCGGCGGCGGCGGCGGCAGCGGTGGCGGCAGCGGCTGCGGCGGCAGCGGCTGCCGCGGCGGCGATTCGGCAGCGGGGGCGGCGGCGGCGGCGGCGGGCGGCGGTGGCGGCGGCGGCGCGGCGGCGGCGGCGGCGGACAGCGGCGGCGGCAGCGGCGGCGTGGCGGCGGACAGCGGCGGGCGGCGGCGGAGGCGGCGGAGGCGGCGGCGGCGGATTCGTCCCCAGTAGCTGCCCATCCAAAGACGACTGCTGAATATGCTGCGGCTCGGGCCAGGCTCGGGTGCTACGTATGTGTTGGGAGGGCGGGTGGGAGCTCCCCCGACCCCCTCCCATGGACCTGGACGGGGCGTTTCGCGAGTCGTCGGAGCGTCCAAGACGGTCTCGGCGAGGAAGCCAAAATCATTGGTTTTACTATGGTTTGGGCCCCAGTTGGCCTCTTTTGGGGGGGGGGGGGGGGGCAACGCTAATTGAGGGACCCCCCTTCTTTCATCGATCTCCTCCGAGATGGCCCCAAGAGCGCTCCAAAGGCTCCCAAGGGTGCCCCAAGAGGGCCCCAAGAGGTGGCCAGGAGGCGCCAAGAGGCCCCCAAGAGGCCCCCAGGATACCACCAAGAGGCTCCCAAGAGACCCCAAAGAGGCCCCAAGAGGCCCCCCAGAGGCACCCACTCCAAGAGGCCTCGGCGACAATGCCAAAATCAGTGATTTGACCCAGGTGTTGGCCACATGTTGGCCTCCTGGGAGAGGGGCACTGCTCAAGATGACTCCAAGAGCGCCTGGGAGAGTCCAAGATGACTTCCAAGATAACTCAAGATATCCCAAGATGCCTCGAGATGGCTCCCACAATGCTCCACGAGGCCCCAATACCGCTCCAAGACGGCTGCAAGTGACCAAAGAGCTCCCCCAGGAGGCCCCGAAGAGGCCAAATTCCTTGCAAAACCTTAGGAAAATCAATGCGGTTGGCTTTCTCGCCTTTTCGCTTCCGATGGCCATCCGAGGCATCAAGATGGCTCCAAGATGGCCCAAGAGGACTCCAAGAGCGCCCCCAAGACTCCCAAGAGCGCTTCAAGAGGGCCCCAAGAGGCACCCAGGAGGCCCCAGGAGGCGCCCAAGAGGCCTCCAAGAGGCCTCCAAGAGGCTCCAAAGAGACACCCAAGAGGCCCCAAGAAGCTGTCCGAGGCACCCAAGACGCTCTGAGAGGCGCCCGGGACCGCCAAGAGGCCCCCAAGACGCTCCAAGAGGCCTCCATTGGGGGACCCTTCCTCTGTGTGCTGCCCACTTCCCTGATCGAGGCAATTCCTCTGGGCATCGTTTCTGGATGGGCGAACGGGATTACGCGAAGCGTCTAGAATTTGGGAGAGGTGTGTGCGCACCGATGATCGAGGCGAAAGATCCAGATGGCTGGGCCAGCGTGGCCCTTCTGGAGCCTCTGGCGACCTCCCCCCGCTCGCTCGTGGCATCGTTAACCGCACCAGTGCGAAGGAGCACCGCCAATGGCCCCACTCTTCCGCGTGCTCCTCCAGATCCCCACCATCCTAGTCCTCCGCAGGAACGCGCCTTCAGCAAGCCCTGAAGGAAAAATGAAAAACAAATAAAACTCGAAAGCAATACCCCGGCAGGATCGCGGCTGACCTCAAACAAAAAGTCCTGAGCCAAACCAAACGGAAAGTCAGGCGATCGAGCCGTGTGTAATCCGAACTGCTGCGAATTCAATTTGGATCCGCAACGGGCTGCACTATCCACTTCTACCCCTGCGACATCATACTTAATGTCACCCCCCAGTCCTACTCCACTCTACAAGTCCGTGGCCACCCGAGCCACCCAGGATGTGGTCAAAAAACCAAATCCAATATACGTTGAGAGGGGGGTAGCCGAAAATGACCCTGGCTAGCACCCCCCAGGAGGGTTCTCAGAATTCGTGGAAGGGTAAAAATTGACACCCCTCACGCAAATCGGCGGGGTCAGGGTCCAAACGCAAAGGATTTGCCACATTTCTGCAATCCGGCGACACCCCTCCAGGATTTGCCACATTTCCGAAATTCGGTAACACCCCTCACGCAGATCGGCGGGGTCAGGATCCAAAAACATTATCCCGGCAAAGCAACCTAACAGCGATGTGTAGAAGCATATCTGAAAGCATTTCCCTTAAGATTCAGATGAAAATCCAGTTGTAGAATTCTGCTGTTCTCGCAGTCGTAGTCGCATTCGCGATGACAGTCGCAGCGGCAACGGCAGTCGCAGTCACACAGCCTCAGCCTCAGCCTGCCTCAGCCTCAGCCTCAGCCTGCCTCAGCCTCAGCCTCAGCCTGCTTCAGCCTCAGCCTCAGTCTGCCTTCAGCCTCGGCCTCAGCCTCAGCCTGCCTCAGCCTCAGCCTGCATCAGCCTCAGCCTCAGCCTCAGCCTGCCTCAGCATCAGCCTGCCTCAGCCTCCTCAGCCTCAGCCTGCCTCAGCCTCAGCCTCAATCTGCTTCAGCCTCAGCCTCAGTCTGCCTTCAGCCTCGGCCTCAGCCTCAGCCTGCCTCAGCCTCAGCCTGCCTCGGCCGCAGCATCAGCCTGCCTCAGCATTCAAAATGTGGCCCAGGAACGGAGTTCTGGGAACTAGAACTAGAACACGAAGTGGCCTACAGTTGGCTCCGAATGTGGCCTCCTACGGAGTTCTGGGAACTTGAAGGCACAAAGTGGCCTAACAGTTGGCTCCGGCATCCAAAAAATGTGGGAATGGAGTTCTGGGAACTTCGAAGAGCACGAAGTGGCCTACAGTTGGCTCCGGGCATCCAAAATGTGGCCCGGGAATGGAGTTCTGGGAAGTCGAAGAGCACGAAGTGGCCTACAGTTGGCTCCGGGCATCCAAAATGTGGCCCGGGAATGGAGTTCTGGGAGGTCGAAGAGCACGAAGTGTGTGACTGTTTGCGAAAAACGAGTGCGGCGGCAGCCGCGGCGGCAGCCTGTCCGGGTCCCGCCCAGACCCCCCTGAGGAGTCATGATGCTCTCTTTTGAGACCACTAGAAACCTATCAGCAAAAGCTGTTAGGTAAAAAAAGATTTGCCACATTTCTCAAATCCGGTGACACCCCTCACACAAATCGGCGGGGTTAGGGTCCAATTATCCCAGCAAAGCAACCTAACAGCGATGTGTAGAAGCATATCTGAAAGCATTCCCCTTAAGATTCAGATGAAAATCCAGTTGTAGAATTCTGCTGTTCTCGCAGTCGTAGTCGCATTCGCGATGACAGTCGCAGCGGCAACGGCAGTCGCAGTCACAGCCTCAGCCTCAGCCTGCCTCAGCCTCAGCCTCAGCCTGCCTCAGCCTCAGCCTGCCTCAGCCTCAGCCTCAGCCTGCTTCAGCCTCAGCCTCAGTCTGCCTTCAGCCTCGGCCTCAGCCTCAGCCTGCCTCAGCCTCAGCCTGCATCAGCCTCAGCCTCAGCCTCAGCCTGCCTCAGCATCAGCCTGCCTCAGCCTCAGCCTCAGCCTACCTCAGCCTCAGCCTCAGCCTGCTTCAGCCTCAGCCTCAGTCTGCCTTCAGCCTCGGCCTCAGCCTCAGCCTGCCTCAGCCTCAGCCTGCCTCGGCCGCAGCATCAGCCTGCCTCAGCATTCAAAATGTGGCCCAGGAATGGAATTCTGGGAACTAGAAGAACACGAAGTGGCCTACAGTTGGCTCCGGGCATTCAAAAATATCCCGGCAAAGCAACCTAACAGCGATGTGTAGGAGCATATCTGGAAGCATTCCCCTTAAGATTCAGATGAGAATCCAGTTGTAGAGTTGTGCTGTTCTCGCAGTCGTAGTCGCATTCGCGATGACAGTCGCAGTGGCAACGGCAGTCACAGACACAGCCTCAGCCTCAGCCTGCCTCAGCCTCAGCCTCAGCCTGCCTCAGCCTCAGCCTGCCTCAGCCTCAGCCTCAGCCTGCTTCAGCCTCAGCCTCAGTCTGCCTTCAGCCTCGGCGTCAGCCTCAGGCTGCCTCAGCCTCAGCCTGCATCAGCCTCAGCCTCAGCCTCAGCCTGCTCAGCATCAGCCTGCCTCAGCCTCAGCCTCAGCCT
>CAUYUJ010021691.1:76170-83670 GCA_963575745.1 Prorocentrum cordatum | reverse complement strand
TATGTCTTATCTTACCTTATCATATCTTGTGTTATCTTATCTTATATTGTAGTATCTTATTTTGTCTTGTCTTATTTAGTGATTATCATTGGGAGGAGGGAGGCGCGAGCGGGAGGAAGGAGGAGCAGTGGGAGGCGTCAGAGTAATAACAAGAACCCCAATCCTTAGGATATGGGGAAAAACACAAAGGATTTGCCGCATGTTTTAAAATTCGGTTGCACCCCTCACGCAGATCGGCGGTCCAAAAACACAAGGTATTTGCCGCATGTTGTAAATTCGGCGGCACCCTTCGCGCAGATCGGCGGGGTTCGGGTCCAATTATCCCAGCAAAGCAACCTAACAGCGATGTGTAGAAGCATATCTGAAAGCATTCCCCTTCAGATTCAGATGAAAATCCAGTTGTAGAATTCTACTGTTCTCGCAGTCGTAGTCGCATTCGCGATGACAGTCGCAGCGGCAACGGCACTCGCAGTCACAGCCTCAACCTCAGCCTGCCTCAGCCTCAGCCTCAGCCTGCCTCAGCCTCAGCCTGCCTCAGCCTCAGCCTCAGCCTGCTTCAGCCTCAGCCTCAGTCTGCCTTCAGCCTCGGCCTCAGCCTCAGCCTGCCTCAGCCTCAGCCTGCATCAGCCTCAGCCTCAGCCTCAGCCTGCCTCAGCATCAGCCTGCTCAGCCTCAGCCTCAGCCTGCCTCAGCCTCAGCCTCAGTCTGCTTCAGCCTCAGCCTCAGTCTGCCTTCAGCCTCGGCCTCAGCCTCAGCCTGCCTCAGCCTCAGCCCGCCTCGGCCGCAGCATCAGCCTGCCTCAGCATTCAAAATGTGGCCCAGGAACGGAGTTCTGGGAACTAGAAGAACACGAAGTGGCCTACAGTTGGCTCCGGGCATTCAAAATGTGGCCTGGGAATGAAGTTTTGGGAACTTGAAGAGCACAAAGTGGCCTACAGTTGGCTCTGGGCATCCAAAATGTGGCCCGGGAATGGTGTTCTGGGAAATCGAAGAGCACGAAGTGGCCTACAGTTGGCTCCGGGCATCCAAAATGTGGCCCGAGAATGGAGTTCTGGGAAGTCGAAGAGCACGAAGTGGCCTACAGTTGGCTCCGGGCATCCAAAATGTGGCCCGGGAATGGACTTCTGGGAATTCGAAGAGCACGAAGTGTGTGACTGTTTGGAAAAAAACGAATGCGGCGGCAGCCGCGGCGGCAGCCTGTCCGGGTCCTGCCCAGACCCCCCTGAGGAGTCATGATGCTCTCTTTTGAGACCACTGGAAACCTATCAGCAAGAGCTGTTAAGTAAAAACACAAAAGGATTTGCCACATCTGTGAAATTTCCTGTCGCCCTTCACGCAGATCGGCGGGGTCAAGGTCCAAAAACTATGCATATTTTCAACCTTTCTGAAAACTCGGTGGCACCCCTCACGCAAATCCGTCGCCCGAATTGAACGGGAGCGCTCCCGGAGCGGCCCGACGAGCACTCCGCGCGAACTGGCACGAGCGGGCCGCCCGAAATTGGGCCAGGAACGTACCGGAGCCCAGAACCAATTTACATAATAAAGAACATGTATATTGGGAGCCGTTTTTGTGGAGCCACTGACCTTTTGCCGGCCGGCCAGAATCTGCCAGATTTGCCCGAATCGAGCGCGGGGTCGGCAAGCCCGAAATCCAAGCCCAGGCGTTCCTGGGCGCTCCCAGGCGCGCCCGAGCGCCCCGTGCGAGCCCGAACGCCCCACGAGCGGCCCGACGAGCACTCCGCGCGAGCTGGCACGAGCGGGCCGCCCGAAATTGAGCCGGGGACGAGCCCGAGCCCAAAACCAAATTAAATTCGCCGGCCCAACGGGCCAGAGGCGTGCCAAGATCTCCGGCAACTACTTAACAATATTCCTAGTTCGCGCACGCGGGGCGGCCCCTGGGGGGCCCCGGACGAGGAGTACCCCGGCCGATCCCCGGCTGACCCTGGGCGATCCCCAGGGGGAGTCTATTTTTCGCCACCCCTCACGAGGAACGTGGCCTCCGAGGGGGGGGCTGCCAACGACTACCCCCCCTCCCGCCCCAAGAGGCCCCCAAGAGCCCCCCAAGAGGCCCCAGGGAAACCCAATACGCCGCCAAGGAGCCCCAAGACGCCCCCAAGAAGCCCCCGAGACGGCCCCACGAGGCCAAAGAATAAAGAAGAATATTGGGAGCCGTTTTTGAGGAGCCACTGACATTTTGCCGGGTCGGCCAGAATCCGCCACATTTGCCAGACTCGAGCGCGGCGTCGGCAGGCCCGAAATTCAAACCCAGGCGCTCCCAGGCGCTCCCAGGCGCGCCCAAGCGCTCCGTGCGAACCGGAAAGCCCCCGGAGCGGCCCGACGAGCACTCCGTGCGAGCTGGCACGGGCGGGCCGCCCGAAATTTGGCCGGGGACGTACTGGAGCCCAAACCCACATCAAATCATAAAGAAAATGTGTCTTGGGAGCCGTTTTTGTAAAGCCACTGACATTTTGCCGGGTCGGCAAGGATCTGCCAGATTTGCCCGGATCGAACGCGGCGTCGGCAGGCCCGAAATCCAAGCCCAGGCGCTCCCAGGCGCGCCCAAGCGCTTCCAAACGCTCGGCCTGCGAGCCGGAACGCCCCTGGAGCGGCCCGACGAGCATTCCGTGGGGGCCTGCACGAGCGGGGGCGCTTCCGGAGCGGCCCGACAAGCATTCCGTGCGAGCCGGCGCGAGCGGGAGCGCTTCCGCAGCGGCCCGACAAGGCGCTCCAAGGATGTGCCACATTTCTGAAATTCGGTGGCACCCCTTATGCAGATCGGCGGGGTCAGGGTCCAAAAAAGACATGGGATTTGAAACATTTCTGAAATTCGGTGGCACCCCCCACGCAGATCCATTGGGTCAGGGTCCAAAAACATAATGGATTTGCCACATGTCTGAAATTCGGCGGCTCCCCTCACGCAGATCGGCAGGGTCAGGGTCGAAAAACAAATAGGTCCCGACACTGCTTCACGGCAAAGCCAAAGCCTCATGACTTCGCTCTTCCATGGCCCATTCTCCGAGAGAGGGGGCCGGCGGCAGGGGGCGAAGCCCTAACGGATAAGACGAGAACGAAGAAACATATGGAGGGAACCCACCCCTTTTTGCGCCTGCATATACCCCAACCATACAAAAATTACCGGGCCAATGCGGAAAACGGTGAACACAGAAAACGATGCAGACTTAGAGCAACAATCCACCAGGGCCATCAAGCTCCGCGGATTAAACTTGCTGCTCCCTGCCCAAATTTTACATGTCAATCTCTGATGTTACGATTATGTGTTCTGTTTCCAACTGTGGAGTGTTGAAGTCCGCGCGAAAGGGGGGGGCGAAAAGGGCCCTGGCTACCTTCACCTGGGGTTGTAAGGATCGTTGGAACGTGAAAAGACATGAGATCCGCGCCCCGGAAGCAAGCCTCCCGCGGAAATTATACCATGCTCGCTCCCCCGAAGCCATACTCCTGTTGCGAATTATACCAGATTCGCGTCCCCGAGGCCATAAACCCGAAAATATGACGCTGTGCTCGCGCTCCCGAAACCATATTTTTGCTCAAAGTGTGTAGCGTTCGCGTCTCCGAGGCAAGACCTATTTTGTGAGTGACGCAGCGCGCATCTGGATATCTCAAGCGGCCCCCGCTCGGACTGCACACGTTGCTCCACGACGGCGCCCGGGCCCCACGACACCGCTTTTGTGCACACCCCACTATCCGGAAGAAGGGGGAGGCCGGCGGCAGAGGCCGGTCACCCGCGATTCATAAAAAGTGCCAAACGGACAAGGGACGTAAGACGCGCTAGCAGATACCTCACACGCTCTCAGAAGACGTAACGCGACAAACGACTGGATAAATTGTCTGGCAAGGATAAGATGCTTGCAACAAACGTCAGGAGCAGAAGTTTGTGTATGCATGTGTACCACCGTGCCCTTGAGGCACGGGCTGGAGCGTCGTCAGGTCCTTGGCCTGATCGCTTAAGCATCAGCTCTAAATCCCAAGGATTCTGAAAAAAGGGCCGGACCCAAATTCACAACATTTCCAAGGCTCCCCGAGCGCCCCCATGGGGCCCGTCGCGTGCCGAGACGTAGTGTCGCCTTACTCATCGGGCCCACACGGGCCCCTTGATGGGCATAGAAAGGATCCAAAAGGCCCCCGAGACGGTCCTAGAGGGCCCCGGGTCGCCGAAGGGTCGCCCCAAGACGCCCGAGGCGGTCTCAAGACTGGCCAAGATGCCTCCAAAGGCCTCCGGGAGGCCTCCCAAGAGGGCCCCCAGAGTTGAAAGGAAAAGCCTTAAGCCTACCGTTGTAATCCATGGTTCATTTATGCAGTAGGTATGAGAGGATAGACGAACAATAAGACATGGGAATTGAAGATGCAGATCCGAAAGAAATTGACGCTTCTTGTGTCCGTTACTCGGATGCTCTAGTGACCCGCGCATGGGGCAATCATATAGAGCGACGCCGCTTGAGCCCAAGCGGGGTCGGGACGCAGGCACGTCGCTCGCATCTCGCCTTTGGCCTCCGCCTTGCGGGGGTCGAACGACGGGCCGCGTCAAACTAGACTCGATCTGACATGTACTAGCAACGATGGGCACAACACACCACGACGGGCAACATGTTGGGTTGGCAAAAAAGCTGCCGAACAATGAATACTCACTGCTGCAGAACAGGGCCAGTCGCGGAAAACGTCGCGCCAGGCTGGCACAGCAGTATGCGCAGAGCGGGCACACCCACCGCTCCAACCGAGCAGCGCGTCCACCTGAAAAAAATGATGGGTGGATCCCCGAAGAGACCTTCGGACACCATAATTCGCTATGCGGGCCAAAGGCTGAGGCCCGTCACAGGGAAACGGCATGCGTGCAGCCCGTGACCGGGCGGACGCAAGCATGTGCCCATGCCTGCGCCCACGACTTAATCGGAGGCCCGATGTGGGCCAGGCTCAGAAGCCGTCGACCACCCTCCTGTCTAGGGTAGATGCATTTTAAAACATCATACTTGATGAATACATGCCATCAATTGTTAGGTAGTTCACGGTCGAAACCGCATTTGGTGCCGATCGGCCACCATGTCACGCGTATGACACCACTGCGCGCTGTGTACGATACCTCTCTCCGTCATCTGCCGAATCCAACGGATGGGGCCAGTAAGGTACACTGAGTGGGCTTTTGAAAAACAGTACTGGATAAAAACTTCGAGATCGGTCAGGCGTCGATGGTGAGTGTCACCTGAATAACCCCTCCTGCTGGTCGCACCCCAAGACGTGTCGGTAGGGCAGGCTGGGCGATTCGCCTGATACTTCCTCACCACGTATGATCCGTAAGCTTGAAACTTGCTACAGTCTCACCGATGGAGGGCGGGCCGTTTTCAAAATGTGGCTCTCGCCCTAGCGCCGCACACAATCGTCTTACAAGTTGGCAAGAGCTTCGCAGATGGAGGGCGGGGCGTTTTCAAAATGTGGCTCTCGCCTTAGCGCCGCCCACATTATTGATACAAATTTGCATGAGTTTCGCGAGTGGGGGACGGTACCTTTTCAACATGTGGTTCCCGCCTTAGCCGCGCGCACACTCGCATTCAGAGTGTACAGCCGTTTCAGGGATTTGTACTGCCGATGTCCCAGAGATGGTGTTGTGGCAAGACGTGCGACTGCCAGAGCGCAACGATCACGTTGATTCCTGGTGTTCGTCCCAGGAATGGCTCTCTGGCACGATTCAGGAACGCCTGGACGCAACAGTAACGTTGACTCGCGGCGTTGACTTCAGGCGCTAGTGTTCTGGCACTGCTCGGGATTTCCACGCGGTTGGCCTCCAACGGGGCACTTCCCACAGTGAAGACAAACCCTTGCAGGGACCTCTGACGAGGGAACTTGGAGGGAGGATGCATTGCAACATCGCTGGTGAGTCTGAAGTCTAAAATGGTCCTCATCCTTCCTGTCATCGTTCTACTCCCTGACCGTCCTCATTGTCCTCGTCTTCGTCCAGGTCCTCCTCCTTATCCTCCTCATCCTCCACCTCCTCCTCATAATCATCAGAATCAGCATCCTGGTCCTCATCCTCATCCTCATCCTCATCCTCGTCATCATCATCATCATCATCATCATCATCATCATCATCACCATCATCGTCAGCATCCAGAACAGCATCATCAACATCAACATCATCATCATCATCATCATCATCATCATCATCATCATCAGCATCATCATCATCAGCAGCAGCAAAAGCAGCATAATCAGCATCCTCATCATCAGCAGCAGCATCAGTATCAGCTTCAGCAGAACCATCAACAATATCATCCCCGTCAACATCATCACCACCACCATCATTAGCAGCAGCGTCATCATCGTCATCATCAGCATCATCGTCAGCATCATCAGCAAAAGCAGCATCATCAGTGTCAGCATCAGCATCATCAGCATCATCACCAGCATCAACACCAGCATCAACAATACCATAATCAACCACATAATCTGTATCAACATCATCATCAGCATCATCAGCAACATCATCACCAGCATCATCAACATCATCAGCATTAACACCGTCGCCAATAACATCATGATCAACAACATCATCAACAACATCATCATCATCGTCAACATCCTCGCCGTCGTCGCTGTCGTCGCCGTTCCGGTTACCGTCACCAATATCATCATCAGCACCCACATCCGCAAAATCCACCACCGCATCATCAGCGTTCCTCATCCTCATCCGTATCCACGTGCCCATCCTTGTCATCCTCATCATCCGCATCATCCGCATCATAATCATCATCATCATCATCATCATCATCATCATCATCATCATCAGCCGCAGCAGCAGCAGCAGCACCATCATCATCATCAGCATCATCATCATCGTCATCATCAGCAGCAGCATCACCCGCAGCAACAACAGCATCAGCATGATAAAGCTCCTCCTCGTCCTCGTGCTCTTCCCCTCGGCAGCAGCAACAACACCCACCAGCATGGCAAGCTGCACCATCACCCCCGTGCCCTCCCCCTCGTCCCCCCGGTCTCCCCTCGCCCGCGCCCCCGAACCCCACTCCTGCGCCGCCCCACGACGGCGACGCCGACCCCGACGACGTCGACGCCGCCGCCGCCGCCGCCGCCGCCGCCGCCGCCGGCCGGGCGGGGGCGAGGCCTCGGCGCGCTCGCGGCCTGCGTGACCAGGATGTCAGGAAGCCGTGGGGCGGGCGCGCGGGAGGGGCTCGCGGGGCACGGGCCCGGCCGCCCGGCTCGGGCCCCGGAGGGACGGCGATGGCCGCCTGCCCTGTCGCTCCTTCTGTGCTCGATGCCCTCGAGCCTCGCTCCCGGATCCTCCCGATGCTCCTCGATGTCCTCCTCGATGTCCCCTTCGATCCGCCTCCTCCTCCTCCTCCTCCTCCTCCTCCTCCTCCTCCTGCTCCTGCTCCTCCTCCTCCTCCTCCTCCTCCTCCTCCTCCTCCTCCTCCTCCTCCTCCTGCTCCTCCTCCTCTTGGGCAGCAGCGCCACGCCCCGTGCGACAGTGCGGATGTT
>CAUYUJ010021691.1:68670-71170 GCA_963575745.1 Prorocentrum cordatum | reverse complement strand
AACAGAGTGGCGACGGCGACGGAGGAGGGGCGGCGGCGACAGCGGCGACGACAGCGGAGCAAGAAGGGCAGCGGCGGTGGCGGAACGGAGACGACCACGGCGGCGGCGGCGGCAGTGGCGACGGCGACGGCGACTGGAAAAGGAGAATAAGAAGAAGAATAAGAAAAAGACGAGCAATAGTAATAATCATGCTACTAATAATAATGATAATACTAGCACAACAACACAACGAGCGCGTCTGTGCGGAGACTAGGTAGGTCAAAAGGGCAGACGGACGGACGGACAGAACATCGGAGCTGCGTGAGAGCGAGGAGGGGATGGGGCGAGGGAACAGGGGAGGCGAGGGGGCGAGCGGGACAAGCGAGCGAGAGAACGCGGAGGAGACAGGAGGAGGAAAGGAACGAGAGACAGAGACAAGGGAAGGGCGGGTCAGAGGACAGCCGCACAGAGAACTCGCTCAGAAATGTTGCTGGCAGTCGGGAGGTCGGAGGGACACGAACCACAGTGCCAGGGGTGCCGAAAGAGGTGCTCCATTTTCGCAGCAGTGCCCGGATGGTCTGCTGCGCAGTCTGATGCCCGATGCGCCCGACGCACCCGGCGCGACGAGGCGATGACGATATCCACCGCCTCCCGACCAAGATCGCTCGAAAGGCAATGCCTCCACCCTCAGGGGGTCCCTCTTGGCCGGCCCACAAGCCGCATCCGGCCGCGGCGGCAAGAGCCTCGAGAGACGCGCAAAAACCTCCAGAACGACGACGGCGGCGACGAAGTTGGGACCACCCCTGGGCAGCGGACCCCCACCCCCGGAGAGCGAGAATGCCGAGACATCTCGGGCTCGATATCCCTGAATCCCCAGAAACCTAGAGAAGAAGGACACGCCCGAGTTGGGGACGGAAAATGGGCCAGATGCCCAACAATAAATGTTGCCCAAACCCAACGACGGCCGCTGTTGAGCAGAATACGTATCGCTCCAACGTCTGCGGCGACTCCGACAGCGAGACCTACCGTTGATAATTCAACTAAGTGCAGTAAGAATTAACAGCAGCTTTGTTTCGTGCTGTTATTTTCCGTGCACATCCTCTCCGCGCCCATGACGGTCTTTCAGAAGGAGATGCCTCCTCCCCGACTGCCGACGTGGCAAATGAGGGGGGACGAAAGGGAAGATTGGCTCGGGGGGGGGGACATTGGAACCGGCGATGCATCGCTCATAGCTCGGCTATAGGCCCCCGATGGCTACGCTGAACGGTCTTGGGCGGAATGGGATATCAGGCCCCTATGGGAGATCAATGGGCGATGTGGGCTCGATGCACTCCCCCTTTGAGCCTATCCCCTCTGCCCCTTGCCCCAGTCTCCTCCGCCTCCTCCTCCTCCTCCTCCTCCTCCTCCTCCTCCTCCTCCTCCTCCTCCTCATCATCAATGGGATATCAGGCCCCTATGGGAGATCAATGGGCGATGTGGGCTCGATGCACTCCCCCTTTGAGCCTATCCCCTCTGCCCCTTGCCCCAGTCTCCTCCGCCTCCTCCTCCTCCTCCTCCTCCTCCTCCTCCTCCTCCTCCTCCTCCTCCTCCTCCTCTCATCATCATCATCATCATCATCATCATCATCATCAATCATCATCATCATCTCATCATCATCATCCTCATCAGCACATCATCATCATCATCCATCATCATCATCATCACATCGTCTCATCATCATCATCTCATCATCATCATCATCATCATCATCATCATCATCATCATCAGCATCACATCCTCATCCTCATCCTCAATCCTCCATCCTCAATCCTCATCCTCATCCTATCCTCATGCCTTCATCATCATTCATCTCATCATCAATCATCATCATCATCATCATCATCATCATCATCATCATCCTCGTCATCATCATCACATCAGCAATCAGCATCATCAGCATCATCAGCAGCACAGCATCATCATCATCATCATCATCTCATCAGCAATCATCAGCATCATCATCATCAATCGATCATCCTTCCGCCATCCAAACTGCAAAACTTGATCGCTAGGGAGCCTGCATCATCATCATCATCATCATCATCATCATCATCATCATCATCATCATCATCTTCCGACCTCCAGCCTCTTCCCCCCTCCTCCCTCCTCCTCGTCCTCTTCAACGTTAGGCACAACAAACATCAACAGCGGGGCTGTTGCGTTCAACCTCGTCGTCCTCCTCCTCCCCCTCCTCATCCAAAATCTTCCCCCTCTGGCCTCCTCCTCTGGCCTCCTCCTCCTCCTTCTCCTCTCCTCCTTCCCCCTCCTCCTCCTCCTCCTCCATTCCTCCCCTCCTCCTCCTCCTCCCCTCCTCCTCCTCCTCCTCGGGCTCCTCCTCCGCCTGGCCACCTCCTCCTCCTCCTCCTCCTCCTCCTGCCTCTCCTCCTCCTCCTCCTCCTCTGGCCGCCTCCTCCTCCTCCTCCTCTCTCCCAACCCTCCTCCTGCCTCCTCCTCCTCCTCCTCCTCCTCCTCGTCCTCCTCC
>CAUYUJ010021691.1:11170-63670 GCA_963575745.1 Prorocentrum cordatum | reverse complement strand
CGCGGAGGAGGGATGAGGAGGCGGAGGAGGGAGGAGGCGGAGAAGGAAGATGGAGGCGGAGAAAGGGAGGAGGGCGAGGAGCAGGATGAGGGACGACGACGACGACGGCGGCGGCGACGATGGCGGCGGCTGCCGCGGTGGCCGCACCTCCGCCCAGCGCGCCTCCGCGCGCGAGCCCTGCTGGAGGAGGAGGAGGAGGACCAGCAGCAGAAGGATGGCGAGGACGAGGAGGGGCAGGAGGGATAGGAGGGAGAGGGAGGAAGGAGGGAGAGAAGGATGAGGGAAGTGGAGGAGGGAGGAGGAGGCGGAGGGCGGAGGGATGAGGAAGGGGCTGGAGAAGGAGGGAAGAGGGGGAAGAGGAAGAGGAGGAGGGGGAGGAGGAGGAAAGAGGAACAGGAGGAGCAGGAGGAGGAGGAGGAGCAGCAGGAGGACGGCGGCGGCGGCGGTTGTGCTGGTCGTACCTCCGCCCGTGGCGCCTCCACTGGCAGTGAATGTCTCCGCCCGACGCGCGCGGGAGTTTGGAAAGTTGGAGGAGGGAAAGGAGGAGGAAGACGGAGGTAGGAGGTAGGAGGGCGAAGGAGTAAGAGGGAGGTAGGAGGCAGAGGAGGAGGGCGGAGGAGGAGAAGGAGTAAGGCAGGAGGTATGCAGATAGGAGGGCGGAGAAAGAGAGCGGGAGGGGTAGGAGGGCGGGAACAAGGATGTAGGCGGGCGGAGGAGGAGGAGGCAGACACGAGGGCGGGAGGTGGGAAACTGGGAGGGAGGGAGGACGTAAGAGAAGGGATGTGCAGGGAATGATGGCGGGGGAGGACGAAAAGGAGGGGGGAAGAGAGGAATGGGTGACGGGGATGACAGCTGTTGTCGTCGCCGTCGCCGTCGCCGTCGCCGCTCCCCTCCCTTTCCCTGGGCCCGTCGCCGGTGTCCCCATTCTCACCGGGCCCTCCTCCTCGAGCGGCAGCCACAGCGAAATTGCACAACGTTGTAGTTTAATCGAAGGGAAGCCCCTTCCCTTTGATCCGTTCCCCGCCGGGGGTGGGGGGGTGCCCAGGGGGGGGGGTCGCGGGTGAGATGCGACTCCCCCCAGGGCGGTTCCGGGGCCCCCAGACGTAGCAAAAGTGCCCCAAGAGGCCCCCAAGAAGGTCCTCGAGGGCCCCGAATCGCCGAATTATCGGTCCAAGTGGCGATAACCTCCAGACGGCTCAAGAGGTTTCCAAAAAGCTCCAAGAGGCCTCCAAGAGCACTCTCAAGAGGGCCCGAAGGAGCAAACATCATAGATTTCATTTCTAGGTTTTTGAATTCGGCTTTCTCGCCTTGTCAGCTTCCCGACGCTCCAAGACAGGCCAAGAGGCCCCCAAGACCGCCCCAAGATGGCCCAAGAGGCCTCCAAGAGGGCCCCAAAACGACCCAAGAGGGCCCCAAGACCGCCCAAGAGGGCTCCAAGACAGCCGAAGAGACCCCCAAGACGGCTCCAAGAGTGAGCCCGGACGGGGGCCCGAACGGATACTTCGAGCCCTCGGCCTGAGAAGCTCCCAGGAAGCCCCCGCAGGCCCGTAGAAGCTCCAAGAGGCCCCCCCCAGAAACCCCCAAGAGGCCCCCACGAGGCTCCCAAACGGCCCCCAATCGCCTCCCACGAGGCCCCAAAACTACCTCCAAGAGGCCCCCGAGAGCGCTCGTCGTCGTCGTCGTCGCCCTCCAGGGTCGGCGGCACCGGCCGTAATGCCTTCGCAATATGCGATTGGGATAACAGCTGAGGAGTTGCCAGGCGTGTCGGAGGCGAGACAGTGGGAGCAAGGATGAGAGAGAGAAAGGGGGGGACACGTTGTTGTTTTCCCTTCTTATGTCCGTGAGGTCCTGGCGCACTCCCCGGACATGCAAAAATCGGGCGACAATATTTTTGAAAAGATTGACGCCAGATATTGGCCACCGAATCGGGTTCGGAAGAGGTTGTTTTAGCCTGTAATCGTGCCTTCCCGGCTCACCCCCAAAAGGGAAGGGAAAAAGGGCCGTCGATATGTTTGAAAATCTTGACGGTTGGTTTTGGCCAACGAATCGGGTCTGGAAGAGGGGAACAGGAAGAGGTCGCGGACGAGGAGAAATCGAGACGAGGATGCCGAGGAGCATGGTCGGAGGGGTATTCTTAGGAGATAAGTGCAAAGAAGAGGCGGCAGACGAGCGGCGGGAGGGAGGGGGGGAAAAGCAAACGACCGTAGCGGAAGGGGGTGAAGAGGAGGAGGAGGCGGAGGAGGAGGAGGAGGAGGAGGAGGAGAATAAGGAAAAAGAAAAGGAGGACCCAGCGTGCCAGCTCCCGCGCGTGCCTGCTCGTCCCCTTCCTCCTCCCCTCCCTCTCTCCCCTCCTTTCCCGCCCCCCTTCTCCCCCTCCCTCCTGCCCTCCCCCCCTTCCCCTCCTCGTCCTGCTCTTCCTGCTGCTGCGCCTCGCCCTGCCGGCAGCCCCGCCCGCCGCGCGATTCGGCCGACCTCTTCGGAGCACCGGCGCTGTTCGGATCAGCTTCGAAACAGCGGGCCGACGTGCGCGCGCAGGTGGGGCGGGAGGGCCCCCGTTCACTTCGGCATAGTGGCGCACAGCCTCTCCAGTTCCAGTTCCAACGCGAGGTAGGTGGCAGGTCGTTCGCATTGTGTATGCAGTAGGGCGCATGATTCGATCTGGTAGGTGTTAGACGCGACGTAGCAGATTTTCTGGAGATTCTACGGGGCGGGCGCCGCGGCTTCGACGCGTGCGCGTAACAGGCGTGGGCGGGCGGGCATTCGTGCACTTCTGCAGCAATGATGGGGCCCTTGGCGGGCCATCGCAGGCGTTGAAAGCTGCCGCCATCTTAAAGTCTCGGGCGCCCTTCGTTCATGCAGGCCTCTGCCCAACCCTCCATCTTTATCCCGTTCACCTTTTTTACGCCCCTCCTCCTATTCCCGCCTCCTTGTGTTGCTCATGAGGCTAGTGTCTCACCGGCCTCATTCCCCTCGTCCTCATCTTCCTTCCCCTTCACGCTGCTGCCGTTCGGGGGAAGGGAGAGCGGGCTGGAAAGCGGTCGGGGCAGCGGAGCGGGAAGAGGACGGGGGACGGAGGAAATAGAGAAGGAGGGGTGAAGACGGGGGGAAAGGGGATGGGGGGAGGGGCGGCGATGAAAGTTTCTGCCAGCTCTTGCTAGGAGTCCGCGTGCAGGCAGCCATGATGACTCGGATTTCTCACTGCTCGGTGCGAGCCAAGAGCCGGGCTCAGATGCGCGGGGAATTTCCTCGCCCCCCGCCGCCAGCTCAGTTACATAACGGGCACTCGGACACGAAGCTCAGGCGTCTGCTTTGTTTTTCGTTATCCGGCATCTTGCAATTTTGGGCCATCGGTTTGAATACACAGTGTTCCACGCGGTGGCCGCCCACTGTTGGCACACCTCTCACACGTTTTGCGGCCTCATACGCGGCTCCGCCTGAGGCCCCAGCGGCAGGGGGCCGCGCGCGGGGGCCCCGCCCGAGACTCCAGTGGCAGGGGCCGCGCGCGGCAACCGCCTAAGATTCGGCAGACCCCTCCAACCCTCACACCGTTTGTGGCCACATGGAGCCCCAGTGACAGGGGCGTTGTGTGGCCCCATCGATTTTCCTCCTCATCCTCGTCATCATCAGTATTCGGCCCTCCTCGATCATCGACCCTCCTCTCCGATCCTTGCCCCCGTTGCGTAGTGCACTCCGTCTCTTTGCAGACCCAGCGGAGGGCATTCAAATAGTGACGCCCCTAATTGGCCAGAAAATCCCGGCCCATCGAGATAGATCGCGACCCAGTCTCCATTATCTTGTAGTCACGGTCGCCTGACCGATCAAACGGCAAGCATAAACTGGGCGCCAGCATGTTTTAACATGTTGACGCGCCGTTTTGGCAAGCAATTCATGGGCCCACGGGCGGAGATCGCGGCCAAGCCCGCGTTATCGTGCGATCGCTCCCCTCCCTCCAACCACGTGCAATAGTTCGGCCGCGCATCTGAACCTGGGCACATGGAGCGGCTCGGGACTTCGATCGCGACGGCGTGCGTACCTTGGTGGCGCCACTGGTGGCGATCCCGGCGCACTACCAGGCAGCCTTCCCTCTCCCGTTTCTTCCATTCTACCCCCAGTTTCCCCCTTCCCCGTCACATCCTCTTCCCCTTTCTTCTGGCATCTTGGAGGCCATCCTGGGTCCGCGTTTGGCCCTCTCGTGGTGCCCTGGGGCTCCCCACGGGCATCTGAGGCTGTGTCGGGGCGACTTGGTGCGCACGAGAGAATTTGATTCAAGTGGCTTACGCTATTCCGCCGACTCCGAGGACGAGCGAGATCTTGTGACGATCGTGGAAGTTATCTAGTTGGCAGTAGCCCCTGGCATGCTTATAGGGTTTTTTTTTGATGCCTCAGGGTGCTCTTGGAGGGCTCTTGGGGCATCGTGGGGGCTTTGGGGGGTTTCTTGGGGGGCCTCCTGAAGGCTTCTTGGTAGCCTCGTGGAGGCCTCTTGGGGCTTCTTGGGGGGCCTCCAGGGCCGCCGGCGAGAAATCGGGAAGCGGCCTCCGGGGCCCCCGGCGAGAAATCGAGGGGGGGGGGCTCTGGGGCCACCGGCGAGAAATCGGGGAGCGGGGGGGGCCTTTTGGGGCGTCTGGGGTGGGGGGGTCACGGGCGAGAAATCGGGGGGCGCAGAGCCGCCGGCGAGGAATCGGGGGGGGGTTCTCGGGCCATGGGAGAGGACCTCTGGGAAGTCCTCTCCCATAGCCGCTCTTCGAGAACCTCGCAGAGGTCCTCGCCCTCTCCGTTGGACCTGGCCCTTTTGAAGGATTCTCTCTCCCAAAACCGCTTTCTTCCAAAACCGCGTTTCGGGGGGGTACCTCCCAGAGGTCCTCTCCCATGATTGCTTTGTTTTGAGGTGGGGCTCTCCTGAAATGTTCGGGCCTCTCCGCAGCGATTTGGGCGAGCGAACCGCCGCTCGATACATCCTCGATGGAGCGGAGAGCACCTCTGGGAGGTCCTCTCCCGAAACTGCGTTCCGCGCGATTCGAGTTTTGGGAGAGAAGTCAGGCTGCCGGGAGGAGGGGGGAGGAGGGGGACGCGGAGGGGGATGAGGAGGGGGAGGAGGAGGAGGAGGAGGACGACGACGAGGATGATGGTGACCCGAGAACCCACCCCCCCATCCCTCGCCGGTGGCTCTGCGCCTCCCGATTTCTCGCTGGCGACCCCCCCAGACGCCCCGAGAGGCCCCCGCCCGCCCCCCGATTTCTCGCCGGGGGCCCCGGAGGCCGCTTCCCGATTTCTCGCTGGCGGCCCCGGAGGCCCCCCAAGAAGCCCCAAGAGGCCTCCACGAGGCTACCAAGAAACCTTCAGGAGGTCCCCAAGAAACCCCACAAAGCCCCCACGATGCCCTTAAGAGCCTTCCGAGAGCACCCTGAGAGGCATCAAAAGAGCTCCTTGTATGCATCCCATGGGCCACTGAACAATTAGATAACGTCCACGATCGTCACAAGATCTCGCTCGTCCTCGGGGTCGGCGGAATAGCGTAAGCCACTTGAATCAAATTCTCTCGTGCGTCCCAAGTCGCCCCGACACAGCCTCAGATGCCCGTGGGGGGCCCCAGGGCGCCCCGAGAGGGCCAAATGCGGACCCAAGATGGCATCCACGATGCCAGAAGAAAGGGGAAGAGGATGTGACGGGGAAGGGGGGAACTGGGGGTAGAATGGAAGAAACGGGAGAGGGAAGGCTGCCTGGTAGTGCGCCGGGATCGCCACCAGTGGCGCCACCAAGGTACGCACGCCGTCGCGATCGAAGTCCCGAGCCGCTCCATGTGCCCAGGTTCAGATGCGCGGCCGAACTATTGCACGTGGTTGGAGGGAGGGGAGCGATCGCACGATAACGCGGGCTTGGCCGCGATCTCCGCCCGTGGGCCCATGAATTGCTTGCCAAAACGGCGCGTCAACATGTTAAAACATGCCGGCGCCCAGTTTATGCTTGCCGTTTGATCGGTCAGGCGACCGTGACTACAAGATAATGGAGACTGGGTCGCGATCTATCTCGCTGGGCCGGGATTTTCTGGCCAATTAGGGGCGTCACTATTTGAATGCCCTCCGCTGGGTCTGCAAAGAGACGGAGTGCACTACGCAACGGGGGCAAGGATCGGAGAGGAGGGTCGATGATCGAGGAGGGCCGAATACTGATGATGACGAGGATGAGGAGGAAAATCGATGGGGCCACACAACGCCCCTGTCACTGGGGCTCCATGTGGCCACAAACGGTGTGAGGGTTGGAGGGGTCTGCCGAATCTTAGGCGGTTGCCGCGCGCGGCCCCTGCCACTGGAGTCTCGGGCGGGGCCCCCGCGCGCGGCCCCCTGCCGCTGGGGCCTCAGGCGGAGCCGCGTATGAGGCCGCAAAACGTGTGAGAGGTGTGCCAACAGTGGGCGGCCACCGCGTGGAACACTGTGTATTCAAACCGATGGCCCAAAATTGCAAGATGCCGGGTAACGAAAAACAAAGCAGACGCCTGAGCTTCGTGTCCGAGTGCCCGTTATGTAACTGAGCTGGCGGCGGGGGGCGAGGAAATTCCCCGCGCATCTGAGCCCGGCTCTTGGCTCGCACCGAGCAGTGAGAAATCCGAGTCATCATGGCTGCCTGCACGCGGACTCCTAGCAAGAGCTGGCAGAAACTTTCATCGCCGCCCCTCCCCCCATCCCCTTTCCCCCCGTCTTCACCCCTCCTTCTCTATTTCCTCCGTCCCCCGTCCTCTTCCCGCTCCGCTGCCCCGACCGCTTTCCAGCCCGCTCTCCCTTCCCCCGAACGGCAGCAGCGTGAAGGGGAAGGAAGATGAGGACGAGGGGAATGAGGCCGGTGAGACACTAGCCTCATGAGCAACACAAGGAGGCGGGAATAGGAGGAGGGGCGTAAAAAAGGTGAACGGGATAAAGATGGAGGGTTGGGCAGAGGCCTGCATGAACGAAGGGCGCCCGAGACTTTAAGATGGCGGCAGCTTTCAACGCCTGCGATGGCCCGCCAAGGGCCCCATCATTGCTGCAGAAGTGCACGAATGCCCGCCCGCCCACGCCTGTTACGCGCACGCGTCGAAGCCGCGGCGCCCGCCCCGTAGAATCTCCAGAAAATCTGCTACGTCGCGTCTAACACCTACCAGATCGAATCATGCGCCCTACTGCATACACAATGCGAACGACCTGCCACCTACCTCGCGTTGGAACTGGAACTGGAGAGGCTGTGCGCCACTATGCCGAAGTGAACGGGGGCCCTCCCGCCCCACCTGCGCGCGCACGTCGGCCCGCTGTTTCGAAGCTGATCCGAACAGCGCCGGTGCTCCGAAGAGGTCGGCCGAATCGCGCGGCGGGCGGGGCTGCCGGCAGGGCGAGGCGCAGCAGCAGGAAGAGCAGGACGAGGAGGGGAAGGGGGGGAGGGCAGGAGGGAGGGGGAGAAGGGGGGCGGGAGAGGAGGGGAGAGAGGGAGGGGAGGAGGAAGGGGACGAGCAGGCACGCGCGGGAGCTGGCACGCTGGGTCCTCCTTTTCTTTTTCCTTATTATTTTCCTCCTCCTCCTCCTTTTCCCCCTTTCCGCTACGGTCGTTTCCTTTTCCCCCCCTCCCTCCCGCCGCTCGTCTGCCGCCTCTTCTTTGCACTTATCTCCTAAGAATAACCCTCCGACCATGCTCCTCGGCATCCTCGTCTCGATTTCTCCTCGTCCGCGACCTATTCCTATTCCCCTCTTCCAGACCCGATTCGCTGGCCAAAATCAGCCGTCAAGATTTTCAAGCATATCGACGGCCGCTTTTCCCTTTCCTTTTGGGAGTGAGCCGGGAAGGCACGGTTACAGGCTAAACCAACCTCTTCCAAACCCGATTCGGTGGCCAAAATCAGGCGTCAATATTTTCAAAAATATTGTCGCCCGATTTTTGCATGTCCGGGGAGTGCGCCAGGACTTCACGAACATAAGAAGGGAAAACAACAACGTGTCCCCCCCTTTTTCTCTGTCTCTCTCTCTCTCTTTCTCATCCTTGCTCCCACTGTCTCGCCTCCGACACGCCTGGCAACTCCTCAGCTGTTATCCCAATCGCATATTGCGAAGGCCTTACGGCCGGTGCCGCCGACCCTGGAGGGCGACGACGACGACGACGACGAGCGCTCTCGGGGGCCTCTTGGAGGTCTTTTTGGGGCCTCGTGGGAGGCTATTGGGGGCCGCTTGGGAGCCTCGTGGGGGCCTCTTGGGGCTTTCTGGGGGTCTCCTGGGGGCCTCTTGGAGCTTCTACGGGCCTGCGGGGGCTTCCTGGGAGCTCAGGCCGAGGGCTCGAAGTATCCGTTCGGGCCCCCGTCTGGGCTCACTCTTGGAGCCGTCTTGGGGGTCTCTTCGGCTGTCTTGGAGGCCTTTTGGGCGGTCTTGGGGCCCTCTAGGGTCGTTTGGGTGCCCCCTTGGAGGCCTCATGGGTCATCTTGGGGAGGTCTTGGGGGCCTCTTGGCCTGTCTTGGAGCGTCGGGAAGCTGACAAAGCGAGAGCGCCGAAATCTCTCAAAAACCATTTGAAATCTATGACTTTTGCTCCTTTGGGCCCTTTTGAGAATGCTCTTGGAGGCCTCTTGGAGCGTTTGGGAAACCTCTTGCGCCGTCTGGAGGCTATCGCGACTTGGACCGATACTTCGGCGACCCGGGGCCCTCGAGGACCTTCTTGGGGGCCTCTTGGGGCACTTTTGCTACGTCACATCTCACCCGCGACCCCCCCCCTGGGCCCACCCCCCCCGGCGGGGAACGGATCAAAGGGAAGGGGCCTCCCTTAAACTCAACTACAACGTTGTTCAATTTCGCTGTGGCTGGCGCTCGAGGAGGAGGGCCCGGTGAAAGTGGGGGCAGCGGCGACGGGCCCAGGGAAAGGGAAGGGAGCGGCGACGGCGACGGCGACGACGACGACAACAGCTGTCATCCCCGTCACACGTTCCTCTCTTCACCCCTTTTCCCTTTCGTCCTCCCCCGCCATCATTCCCTGCGCATTCCTTCTCTTGCGTCCTCCCTCCCTCCTACTTACCCACCTCCCGCCCTCGTACCTGCCTCATCCTCCGCCTTCCTGCATCCTTGTCCCCGCCCTCCTACCCTCCCCCGCTCTCTTTCTCCGCCCTCCTATCTGCATCCCTCCTGCCTGACTCCTCCTCCTCTGCCTCCTACCTCCCTCTTCCTCCTTCGCCCTCCTACCTCCTACCTCCGTTTTCCTCCTCCTCCTCCTCCTCCTCCTCCTTTCCCTCCTCCAACTTTCCAAACTCCCGCGCGCTTCGGGCGGAGACATTCACTGCCAGTGGAGGCGCCACGGGCGGAGGTACGACCAGCACAACCGCCGCCGCCGCCGTCCTCCTGCTCCTCCTCCTCCTCCTCCTGTTCCTCTTCCCTCCTGCTCCTCCTCCTCTTCCTCTTCCCCCTCTTCCCTCCTTCTCTAGCCCCTCCCTCACCCCTCCGCCCTCCGCCTCCTCCTCCTTCCTCCACTTCCCTCATCCTTCTCTCCCTCCTTCCTCCCTCTCCCTCCTATCCCTCCTGCCCCTCCTCGTCCTCGCCATCCTTCTGCTGCTGGTCCT
Organism: Prorocentrum cordatum; assembly: GCA_963575745.1. Taxonomy (NCBI): domain Eukaryota; class Dinophyceae; order Prorocentrales; family Prorocentraceae; genus Prorocentrum; species Prorocentrum cordatum. The sequence goes on along the minus strand of CAUYUJ010021691.1, from coordinate 54,115 downwards.
CCTCCTCCCCCTCCTCCTCCTCCTCCAGCAGGGCTCGCGCGCGGAGGCGCACTGGGTGGAGGTGCGGCCACCGCGGCGGCCGCCGCCATCGTCGCCGCCGCCGTCGTCGTCGTCGTCCCCCATCCTGCTCATCGTCCTCCTCCCTTTCCCCGCCTCCCTCTTCCTTCTCTGCCTCCTCCCTCCTCCGCCTCCTCATCCCTCCTCCGCGAGCTCCTGATCCTCCTCCTCCCCTCCCTCCTTCCTCCCTCTCCATCCTATCCCTCATGCCCCTCGTCGTCGTCCTCCTCCTCATCCTCCTCCTCTTCCTCCTCCTCCGCCTCCTCCAGCGGGGCTCGCGAGCGGAGGCGCGCCAGGCGGAGGTGCGACCAGCACCGCCGCCGCTGCCAGCGTCGTCGTCGCCCCTCCTCCTGCTCCCTCTTTCTCGTCCTCCCTGTTTCTTTCTCGTCGTCCTCCTCGTGCTCCTCGTCCTCGTCCTCGTCATCATCATTCTCCAGCGGGGCTCGCGCGCGGAGGCGCTCCGGGCGGAAGTGCGGCCAGCACGGCCGCCGCCACCGTCGTCGCCGTCGTCCTCCTGTCCTTCTCCTCCTCCTCCTCCTCGTCCTCCTCCTCCTCCTGGTCCTCGTTCTCGTCCTTCTCTTCATCTTCGCCTACTTGTCCCCTCGAGCATGCCACCCAGGATCCCAAACCTCCACAACACGAAACCTCCAACAGCCGTGAACAAGGCATCTACCCCGCTTTCGCTTCCAGGCAAAACCAAGTGATACCACGCGCCTCCTCGTCAAGCGGCCTGACCAGTACGGGCCGTAGTTTGGCATCGTTTGGTATCTCTTGGAAGCGAGGGTGGTCAAAAGCGAGGTAGGTTCGTTTCCCCCCTACATTCCCATCCCTAAGGGGACAAAAAGTGGCGTAAACATAAAAACTCTGAGGTCCGCGCGGATTTCTCGGATCGGCGCTGGGCCCCCCTCCCTGGCGCGCGGAGCGCGCCAGGGGCGGCGCCGGAGGCGCCGCTCGGGTGCCCCAGCGCCGATCCGAAAAATCCGCGCGGACCTCCGAGTTTTTATGTTTGTGTCACTTTTTGTTTCCCTGCTCCCACTCGAGACCCCCACTCCCAGTGGGGGATGCGCCCTTCGAAGCCCGAAGGGCGCGGCCTGCATCCCCCATGCAGGGGGGGTACATTTTTCCTCCGACCCCCCCCCTCTCCGCATTCCCATCCCACTCGAGGCCCCCACCAAACTGCCCACCCCAGTGGGGGATGCGCCCCTCGAAGCCCGAAGGGGGCGGCCCGCATCCCCCATCTATAAGGGGGGGTACATCGGCCGGTGGGGCCCAGGCCACGCCGCTGCGGATGGGGTTCGGTTCTGCGAGATTCAGATTAGGGAAACCCTGAGATCTTGGCGAGGCATTTTTTTCACAGCGGGCGTTTCGCGCATTTTCGGGCCCCAGGAGCCTCACAGATCGATCCGGCTCGAAGAGTACATACTACAGAACGATGGGGTCCGGAGCTCCAGTCGTGATTTTGTGCGATCCTGCGATTTTTTCTGCAGCGTCGGATCACAGGAAATGGAGGAGGCACGGAGGATGGCGACCACGACGGTGACGGCGGCGACAACGGCGACGGCGATGGTGACAACGACAGAGGAAGCCAGCATTTCCGCGCGTTCGCCTTCGTTTTTATGATTTCCCCCCTCGTCGCTCCACGCATTGCTCTGCCGCGGCAAGGCGCTTCATGTCCTCGCTTCGGTTCGCAGAGGGGTCCGCTCGTGAGTCTAGATGCGCTCTTGGGCTGGGAGGCACAGACCTGCAGAGCGACCAGGAGGGGGAGCGGAGGGGTCGCCTTCATTCACCGCCACCCCACGCTGAGCACACGGGCAGGATGTTCGCCACAAGAGAGCTCCCAAAGAGCTCGCACGGCCCACAACCAGAGGATGTAGGGGGTGATGGGCGACAAGCGCGAGCTGCGGATGCCCCGCGGTTCCCTTCTGAACCCGATCGGGGTCCGAGTCCCTTCGGCCGCCGACGGGGCTGAGGATCGATCCCATTCAGCGGCCGAGCGTGCCCAACTCCGACGACCCTGTCGGAGCTGCGCCCCGTCGGCGGGGGATTGGGAGGGGGGAGGAGGGAGAGGACGAGGAGACGAGGAAGAGAGAAGGAGGAGGAGGGACACGAGGGCGAGGAGGGAGAGGACGAGGAGACGAGGAGACCCGCGGCCGCCCCCGCGGCGGCCGCGACAGCCGCGCCGCCGAGGCCGCCGCCGCCGACGGCCCTCCCCCCGCCGACCGCGACGGCGCCGACCACGCCCGCCGACGACGGCGGCGGCGGTTGCCAGCCGTCGCAGGCCGTCGCCGTCCTCGTCGCCGTCGTCGTCGGCGTCGTCGTCGTCGGCGTCGCCGCCCGCGCCTCAGGACGCGTCCAGGACGTGGGGCGACTGCGACCCCGCCGCGGTGGGCCTCGGGCCCGGCGCCGCCGCCCACGGCAGCGCGCTGAGGCCCCCCCGGCGGCCTCCGCGCGCCGCGGGGCCGCCGCCGAAGGGCCGTCGGAGGCACTCGGCGGCCCTGGCGGCGGCTCCCTCGGGCCCTCCTCCTCCTCCTCTCCTCCCTCCTCCTCCTCCTCTCCTCCTCCTCTCTCCTCCTCCTCCTCCTCCTCCTCCTCCTCCTCCTCCTCCTCCTCCCTCCTCCTCCTCCTCCTCCTCCTCCTCCCTTCTCCTCATCCCTCATCCCTCTTCCCTCGTCCCTCCTCCCTCCTCCCTCCTCCCTCCTCCTTCCTCCCTTCTCCTCCTCTCGTCCTCGTCCTCCCTCCTCCTCTCGCCCTCGTCCTCCCTCCTCCTCTTCCGGGGCCTGCCCTGAGATCCTGGCGTCACAGGTGTCTCGGGCCTGGCGTTGTTGACCTGCTTCCATAAGGCGGGCGCGTCCTTCTACAGGAGGACTCGTCAAACATAGTCCGAGTATAGCCTGTGGGCGCTGTTCAAGCACATGTATATTTATATATAAACATACATACATACATACATACATACATACATACATGCATACATACATGCATGCATGCATGCATGCATGCATGCATGCATGCATGCATGCATGCATACATACATATATATATATATATATATATATATATGTGTTTAGATTATATATAGAATATCAAAAAGAAAACTATAGTTCATTAGTTCTTGACCATTCTTAATCTTTCTCCCAAGCACCGCCTGTAGGAGCAAACGCACGGCCGAATCCCTGCGTCGCAGTCTTCGCCGCGAGCCGGGCGCTCCAGACCTGCGTCGGGCCCCGGGGCCCGCACGGCTCGACCCGACTCGGAGAGCGGCGCCAGAGGATCGGCCGCGCGTGAGAGCGGCCCTCCGCCGGAGTGGCGTGTGCTGCGGGCCCGCACGGGCCCCCCCGCCACCGGCAGGCGCGCTGGGATCTGGCCCACAGGCGGCCCGCGCTCCCTGAGGGGCAGGGGTGCTGCTGAGGAGCCTTTCCCCGTCCCCCCGATGATCGGGGGTGGACAGACCTCCTACCCTGACACGTCGATTTAAGGAGTTGGCCGTTTTCGGTTCGCGAGAGGGCGCTGCGGCCGTCATTTTTGCGGGTCCAGGTCCATCGGTTTCGGTCCCAGGCCGTTTTCATTAAGGGGAGGTTTACTAAGGGGAGGTTTGTCCACCGCCGACACAGGCGGCCCGCGCCCCCTGAGGGGCAGGGGTGCTGCTAAGGAGCCTGTCCCCGTCCCCCCGATGACCCTGACCTTCCACAGTGCTAAAGTATCGCCCTCCAGACCTATGGATCTATCTGGAGTGCCTCAGAGCCTCTTGGGGGCGTCTCGGGCCGTCTTTAGGCGCTCTTACGCCGTATGGCCACTTCGGGGGCCACTTGGGAAGCCTCTCGCGGCCGCCTCGGGGCTCTCTTGGGGTCCTCTGGGGCCGTATTGGGGCTTCTTGGGCCGTCTTGGAGGTTTTTGTTTGGCCGTCTCGGGGCCCTCTTGGGCCGTCTTGGCGCCCCCTTGGAGGCCTCTTGGGCCGTTTGGGGGCCTTCTTGGAGGCTGCTTGGGCCGCCATGGCCTTCTGAGAGCCGAAACAGGCGAGAACGTTGAAATTGTCCCAGAACTATGGGTAAATCAAAAGATTTTGGCCTCCGGAGGCGCTCTCGGGAGTCTTCTTGGGGGCCTCATGGGCCCTCTTGGGGCCATCTTGGGCCGTCTTGAGGCCGTCTTGGGCTGTCTTGGGGCCATCTCGGGCCGTCTTGAAACCTTGTGGGGGCCCAAGAGGCCCAAGAGGCCGAATTTGCTGATTTCTTATAGGTTTATTGAAAGTTTTTGGGCCCCAGAAAGGGTTCACCATCTATGGTCGACGGATGTGGCGTGGCGTGGGGGGGGGGGGGGTAGTAGGGGGGGGACATAATAATGTAAAACACAATACAACACGTGGCAATTATGCAATCATTGGACACATTGGGTCGATTGCATTAGGGCTTCCGCTCCGCTGCGCGACCTGCCTCCGGCAACGCGTCATTTCCAGACGAGGACTCGAAAGGCTTACGCCACATCCGCCGACCCCTGTATAAACTATTGCGCCTCCAGGACTGAATTTCACGACGCTTGTCCGAATCATGACACCGCGCTCGACATCGTTTCTGGAGCTGCGTTGCTGTTGTCGCACCTGTTGGTGCTCTTTTGTTGCCTTTTGGTGGCATCTTGGCCTGTCTGCAGGTCATATCCGGCCTCCTCGAGGCATCTTGGGCCAAATTTGGGGGCCTCTTCCTCTTGGGGGCTTCCTGGGGGTGTCTTGGAGGCCTTTGAGGTTCTCTTGGGGGTCCCTCAGGGCCTCTTGGGGTGTTCTTGGGGTTGGCTGGGGGCGTCTTGGGCCCGAAGGCTCGAACATGTGCCCTCTGGACTCCCTCTTGGAGCCGTCTGGGGGCCCACTTGGGCTGTCTTGGGGGCTTCGTGGGCTGTTTTTGGAACATCTTCGACCCCTCTTCGGGGCCCCTTCGGCCGACCGGGGGCGATATTGAAGGGTTCTTTGCCCGTCTTGGACGTTGTGAAAGCCGAAAAGTCGAGTATGCGAAGAATGCTTCTTTTTTTTGCCAAAAGAATGGGACGATTTTTGTTTCTTGGGGCCCAATCGGACGGGGCTAGGACGGTGATGAATCCGTTGCAGAGCACTCCGGAACGCTCCCCAAGCGTCCTGGAACGCTCTGAGAAGGCCGCGACGCCCGAAAGAACTCCAGAGCCGCCGGGGCTCAGAGATTCTCGAGTCATCCGCACCCGAGGGTGTCCTCGTCCTGGTTTCGTCTTCTGGCTGGGGCCAGCACGCGGGCCGGCCTGAGAGTCATCGACGGGGGCCGGCGCCGCCAGGTCCTGCGGTGCCGCCCTGCTGCGGGGCGCGTTCTCCGCGCGGGCTGCCGAGGGCCTCCTGGACGCGTTCCTGCGGCTGCCACCGGACTGGCCGGGGGGGGCGTCGGGGGCAGCGATCAGAGGGGGATCTGCACGAACGAGATGGGCACGGAAAGAATGGGTACGATGCCCAGCAGCAGTTCCTGTTCATTTTGAACAGGACTCGCTGTCCGCGCCGCCGCGGCCTGTGCCCATTCGAGACAGAAGGCCGCCCGCCCAACAGCGGCCGCTGTCGGTTCGGGACAACATGTGCTGTTGGGCATTGTGCCCATTGTTTCCGTGCCCATTTCTCGGGCCGGACGAAAGGGGGGATTGGGAAAGGGGGGGTTACGAAATTTGCTGCATGCAGTTGGTTTCGGCCCCACCGAGGGGCCCATTCCTCGATACACAGCCGCCCCCAGCGCTGGGAGGCGCCTGGAAAATCGGCTACGTGGGCTGATTCTCAAGCCCCCCCTTTGCTATCCCCCCCCTTTCGCCCGACCCGAAGTTCGGGCGTCCAAAGGGGATGGCAGGTGGGGGGGTGACCTGAATTCAGAGCGTGAATTACCTACCCCGCTTTCGCTTCCAGGCAAAACCAAGTCATACCATACGCCTCCTCGTCAAGCGGCCTGACCAGTACAGGCCGTGGTTTGGCATCGCTTGGTATCTCTTGGAAGCGAGGGTGGTCAAAAGCGAGGTAGGTTTGTTTGCCCCCAATGAATGGGGGGTCAAGGAACACTGCCCCCAAAGGGGCCCCTTCGGGGCCCCTTTGGGGCCCCTGCTGGCTCCAAACAGGGAGCCCTCGAGGGCCCCCTTATCAGGGGGGGCAGCAGCGTCTGGAGGCAGCCTGGGGGGGGGGAGGGGGAGGAGGAGGAGGAGGAGGAGGAGGAGGAGGAGGAGGAGGAGGAGGAGGAGGAGGAGGAGGGGGAGCCCTCGAGGGCCCCTTTTGGGCCCCTGCTGGCTCTTCTCTTCACCCCGCATCGGGGTCCCCCCCAGGACCACCCGCCCGAAATAAAAAGGGATAGGCGTAGTCGGATGCGGGCGACGGGGTGAATTGCAAAAGGGGGTCTCAAACACTACGCACTTCGTTCGTGCAGTCGTTCGTGCCGGGTGGTGCTGGGTGTGGGCAGAGCGCGTTGCATTTGGCATCGCTGATCCACGAGAGAGGCCACGCGCCATGAGCCGTGGGATGGCATTGTTGCATGCTCTTGTTTGCAGCCCCATTACGACAGGCCCCTTTTTGTGCCAGAGGTTTCGATGGGACCAGTACCAGTACGACAGACCCCCTTTTGTTTTGCGGCCCCACTAAGGCAGACCTCATTACGACAGACCCCTTTTATTTTGCAGCCCCAGTACGGCGGACCCCTTTTCTGCTTTGCAGCCCCATTACGACAGACCCCTCTTTGTGCAGGCCTCGGAAGAGATCAGCGAGCTTTCATGCCGCATTCAATTGTCGACGCCCCCCCAGTGATCAATGTTGACGGCGGGTGGAACGAGCGCACTTCGACCGCCGTCTTCCCCGCGCGTGCCAGCTGTGGGTGTTGGGGGAGCGTGGGGGTGCGCACTGATTTTGAGGCGGGCCCGTCCCTCTAGAGGAGGAATATTCCAAAACAGTGGAAAAAATAGTCGGGGAACTATTCGTTGGTATTTTTGAGCATCTTTGGGGCATGCCTTGACGATTTGTTATTCTTCGGCCAAAATCCGCCTGTGGGGGGACAGGCCCGGCCTAACACTAATTTCCCAATCAGTGCTTGCACTGAAGGGGTCCTAGCGGATATTGAAAGAGAAGGCGAATGTTTCACGCCGATTTTGGTGGCAGGCCGGGTTCCCGGGTTCCCGGTTCCGGGTTCTCGGGTTCTTGGTTCCCGGGCCGATTTCGGTGGGCGGCGAGGTTCCCAGGTTCCCGGGGTCTTGGTCGATCTTCTTATCGATCGGTCTCAGCATCGATCTCATTTCCCACTTCTCTATCGATCTCACAGTCGATCTCTCAATCGATCTCGCAAGCGATCTCACTAGAGATCGCACGAGCGATCTCGCGATCGATCTCCCCATCGATCTCACTGAATCGATGGCACTCTCGGTCTCACGATCGACCTTACAGTTCGTCAGCTGTCGATTCCACGATCGATCTCCTTGTCGACCTCACAGTCGATCTCAAGATCCAGATGACTAAAAGTCTCAAATCGTCCACTCGTTTGGGTTTTCTCGGGTGTGGTTATGTTATTCTGCCCCCTGGCGGGGGCGCGTCGGCCCCCGAATAATTATCAGGAGGGAGAGAAACACACAGACACAATTACATCGTCGATTCCCCGGAAAATATGGGAAATTATGGGAAGTGGGGGAGAGACCAAAACTTAGAAAATATGGGAAAATATAGGGAATCCTTTTATTTGTGTGTTTATTTGTGTGTCCAAGTTCCCCTTCAGATATATATATATATATATATATATATATATATATATATATATTTATCGCCCCTCCCTCGCCGGCGCGGGGCCCGGTGGCCCCGCGCCCCGCCCGAGCGCGCGCGCGGATTCCTGCTCCGGGGCCTGCCGCCCATCTGCCGGAGGCCTCCTGGATGGGGGCCTCTGGGGAGGGTAAGTCGGGCCTGTCCCCCTACAGGGGGATTTTCTACGAAAAATGAAAAATACTCCAAAAATATTCAAAGAATATTTCAAAAATAGTCTGGGAACTTCTGTTGAGTATTTTTTTGGCTTTTTGGGGCATCATTTGGGTATTTTCAATTTTTCGTCGAAGATCCCCCTGTAGGGGGACACGCCCGACATAAGGTTATGATGTTCCAACCCACTTCAGCCTTGATCACCATAATGAATTGCGAGCACGAAGAACACACCCCAGAGCTCGAGGGTTTTCACGCGTCGGGCCCTGGGAGTCGCTCTTCCGACACTGTTTCGAGACTCTTTCGATACTTTTCTGGATGCTCGAATTTTTTTCTGAGATGTGGTCCTTGAATACGATGGGAGCAACATAAAGGGACGGGGGGGGGCCAGCCCTGAGGAGGAGCTGGAGGAGGAGGAGGAGGAGGAGGAGGAGGAGCTCGAGGAGGATGAGGAGGAGGAGGAAGAAGAGGAGTAGGGGGGACGGAGAAGGCGGAGGAGGAGGAGCAGCAGAAGGAGCAGGTGCGAGCCCAGCCAGAGGACACCGTCGAGTCGCTCCGGCACGGCACGGTGCGCGCGTCGCGCGAGCAGACGCATTTGCCCTTTGTGCCGCCCTTCTCGGAGTTGCCGCTCCTGGGGTCCAACCAGGCGTGGACGCGAGAGTGCAGAATGTCACTGGCCATCGCTTGGACGTCCATTCCTTGTGTTTGTTTCGGTTTCGTGCGTGGTTTTTTCGCCAGCTGATCGATGGTCCTCGCCGAAGGAAAAATGCACACGTCCGAGCGATGCCAAGATCAGCGGGTAAACACCCAGGTCCCTTTTGCTTCTTGTGCAAAAGAAAGCCCAACAACCACGGGAGCTCCTGGGGTCCAACAAGGCGTGGACGCGAGAGTGCAGAATGTCAGCGGGTAAACACCCAGATCCCTTTTTGTTTCTTGTGTAAAAGAAAGCCCAACAACAACGGGAGCTCATGTTGCTTATTTTCGGCCTTTGGCGGCCCTCGCCGGGCCCTGGGTTCGTCTGCAGTTCATGTCCAGATGTGATTCAGGATGACAGTTGGTCCAGGTGAGTGGGTCGACCTCTGTGGCTTCACGTAATGTAACAAAACTCATGACGTGATATCGGAGTCTTGAGACAAGAAACCCTTGTTCAGTGGGGCATTTTTCTCTACCGGAGGAATCTTCAAACATCGGGACGATGTTTCGATTATGTTTGATTATGTTTGAACATGTTCTGACTATTTCTCAATTTTCTTCCAAAATCAGCCTGTAGGAGGACATGCCCGACCTAAAACCACGGCTACCGAGAACCCCAGGCGTGCCACCGTCCAGGGGTCGCCCACACCCCCTCGACGGGTTCTCGGCGGCGGTGGTCTCCGTCTTTCCCACTGGGAGGAGGAATCGTGTCGGACAGGCCTAGGACGAATATAAATCGAAGAAGAAAAAACGCCCCAAACATCAACTTTTGGCGCTCCGCGCGGATTTCTTGGATCCGCGCTGGGCCCCCCCGGCGGCACCTCCGGCGCCGGCCTTGGCGCCTTCCGCACGCCAGGGGGGGGGGTCAAGCTTAGATCCAAGAAATCCACGCGGACCGCCAAAGGTGTATGTTAATGCCGTTTTTCGCTCCTCCATAGAAGTCCGTTCCCGAGAGTTCCTGGAGGCTTTTAGACCGTTCTGGAACTCTCTGATCAGGCCGCGACGCCCGAGGCATTCTCCAGAGCCTTCGGATCTCAGAGATTCTCGATGTCTCCCCACTCCATGTTGTCTTCGTCCTTGCTTCGTCTTTTCGTAAAGCGTACCTTGAAACGAAGGGAGGATATCGCCACGCTGGGAGCCTTCTTCTGCTGCCGGTTGTGCCTGCCTGGCCCCCCCCCCCCTGGGCGGCCAGAGCATTCGTCCAGCTGCACGCGGCAGGTCCCGCCGCTGCGCCAGCCTGTCACTGCGGGTGGTGGCTATCCACGGGCACGGGAGGGAGTCTAGGCGTCCTCTTTGGTTGACCCAACAGGTGGTCAGCTACGAGGGGGTGGTGTAACCGATCTGGTGCATTCGATTTGTGACTTACAATAGAATTGGGGCGTGCAAGACATTTCGAGGCGAAGATGTATTGCTGCATTTTCGCGTGCAATGCATTAGTTGTAAATCAATGCAATACAAGTCTCTGGCGCAGTAAATTTGCAATACATTTGACCAAATATGTTGCACCACCTCCTTTCAGCTGGACCCCCTGCTAGGCCGACCAAATCTTCGCGTCGTGAACAGAATGGCGAGGGACGCGGTTTGCTAGTTTTTGTCTTGTGGGGTCCCTCGCTGGATCCTGGGCGTGAGCTGAGCTGAGCTCCCACACAAGGCTCAGCAAGAGCTCGACTTTGCTCAGCCCCGAAAACGAATGCACCTGCAACAAGACCACACGACTAACAGCACTATCCATCGTGATATGTGTGTGCCATGCGTGAGCCCGCCACCGATCTAAACAGCTCCTGATCCTGGGGCGCCTTGTACATATCCGCCTTGATGATACTGGGAGAGAAGCATTCGGTGCCCAACTTCCAAGTCCTGGAAGCCCTGCGAGCTGTCGGAAACCACCTGAGACGACGCATTCCCTCGGGGTCAAGCTGGTGGGCGGACGTGAAAAGGGCAATACCAGCAGGGGGCGGTTGGCTGTGGAGGGGGAGCGAGAGGAGGAGGAGGAGGAGGAGGAGGAGGAGGAGGAGGAGGACCAGCAGGCTCGGACGAAGGAGGAGCATCAAGCTTCCTGTTGGTCGCACCCGTGCCGTTCGAATGGCTCACATACTTTTCTTACGCACGAGACGAGATTTGCCTTCCTCTTCCAAGACACTGATCCTTTGGCATCGCGGCAACCGACAACGCTCCGCAGCAATCCCCGATCCCTCATCTTCACCCGCTCCCCACTACGATGTGAGATGAAACATTGCCGAGCTTGGACTTCAGACGGGGTAAGATAGGACAGGACCCAACGCACCACGATATGTTGGGCTGGTCTGTCTTGCTGGTGTAATAACTCCTAGATAATCCCCGAACGGACACAAGCTCTCCTTCCACCATCGCCTCCTTACCCGACACGCGTACGACGGAGCCCTGCTCAAGACAACGCAGCTCTCCCCGAGGATCAGGTTGTTGTGGCCCAGCCACGAGCCCGTAAATAGCTGAGTTGATAACCGCTGTGAAAGATGACACGGTGCCCACAGCAAGGCCCATTCCGAAGACAACCACAGGGCATCCTCGCTCCCCACTCCTAGACACCCTGAGAGCAATTCACTGTCATTGATGCCGAGTGTATGCCAGTCCCCCATCATGTGTTGGCGGGTCAATTTCATGCCACCCAGAGGCTTGGTATCGCTCGGACGTGTGCGTTTTTTCCTCGGCGAGGACCCTCGAGGAGCATCCTCGATCATTTGGCGAAAAAACCACGCACGAAGCCGAACAAAAACAGGGAATGGACGTCCGAGCGATGGCGAGCTGTGGCAGGGGGTCCTCCCGCGCTCTCTTGCACATGGGGTAAAAGGTAAAAGTCATCGGGGATCAAACCGAAGTCCTTCCGATGCGACTGCGTCCAGGACCCCCCCACGACAAGATTGACAAGCACCTCGGCAAGCTGTCTGCCCGTGGGCGCCTCTGCAACGGGTTCGCTAACCGCCGCAGTGATCCGTTGGCGGTTCACTGCGGCAGCTCGTGAATCTCCTTCAGGGCCTGGTCTGGCTCGGCAGGCTTCGTGGTTCTATCGAAAGCCTCCCAGGAGCTTCCTCCTAAGGAGGAAAGAGAAAAAGAATTGCGTCGCATCGGCGGGAGCCGTTTTGGACGTCCTGACCGCTCGCGGACCCCCCCCGTCAAGGTCCAGGGGAGGGGTTGGAAGAAGGGGGTGGAAGAGGAAACACCCTAAACGACCTACGGCCTAAAGGGCTGGTGAGACTGCGTCGCATCGGCGGGAGCCTCGCTCCGCGATTGAAAGTATTTTGCTGCGCGACAGTCTTCTGGAGGACTGCACCCGGGCCTGCAGTCCGCACTGGTCGATCCCGTGCACCGGCGCGTCAAAGGCGCGACCGAGCGGCCGCCTTTGCGCGGCAGCTTTCGCTCCCACTCGGCGCCGCCGTAGGGCTGCTCGGCCCCCCCTCGGTGCCACGCCCTCTTCTCCCCAAAATATGGAGCTCAGAGGAGGCAGAGGTACACATGCCGCTGCCCTTCGGCCGAGTTCCTTTTTTGGGCCTCCATGGGGGGCCCTCTTCGCCACCGGTAGATTCGCCTCGAAATGCGGGCCAGAACGCGCCCCGGGAGAGGTCCAGGGAGTAGCGTTAGTCGGGCCTGTCCCCTTACAGGGGTATGTTCAACAATAAAATATCCCGGCAAAGCAACCTAGCAGCGACGTGTGTAAGCAGATCTGGAAGCATGCCCCTTAAGATTCAGGTGATAATCCAGTTGTAGAGTTCTGCTGTTCCCGCAGTCGCATTCGCAATGACAGTCGCAGTGGCAACGGCCTTAGGATCCAATGGACTCCTAAGGATTCCTAAGGCATCCTTAGGCAGCCTTAGGAATCCATAGGAATCCTTCAGAAATATTGGGAATCCTTAGGAATCCTGATTCCTAGGGATTCCTGGGGAAGGACTCCTAGGGAATCCTAAGGATTCCTAAGGATTCCGGAGGATCCCGGAGGATGCTTAACTATGCTTACGGATTCCTAAGGATGCCTACGGATTCCTAAGGAATCCCAGGGATTCCCAAGGATTCCTATGGATTCCTACGGATGCCTCAGCGTGCATCAGTTTCAGCCTCAGCCTCAGCCTGCCTCGGCTTGCCTCAGCCTCAGCCTCAGCCTGCCTCAGCCTCAGCCTCAGCCAGCCTCAGCCTCAGCCTCAGCCTCAGCCTGCCTCGGCATCAGCCTGCGTCAGCCTCAGCCTCAGCTTGCCTCGGCCTCAGCCTGCCTCAGTCTCAGCCTCAGCCTCAGCGTGCCTCGGCTTGCCTCAGCCTCAGCTTGCCTCCGCCTCCCCTCCTTCCCCCCCCCTTCCCCTTCCCCCCCCCATTCAGCTTCACCTTGTGTCAGCTTCGGCCGGCCTCGGCCTCATCCTCATCCTCAGCCTCAGTCTCAGCCTCAGCCTGTCTCGGCTTGAGCCTGCCTCGGCCTCAGCCTCAGCCTGCCTCAGCCTGCCTCAGCCTCAGCGTCAGCCTGTCTCAGCCTCAACCTGCCTCAGCATCAGCCTGCCTCAGCCTCAGCCTCAACCTCAGCCTGCCTCAGCCTCAGCGTCAGCCTCCCGGCCTCAGCCTGCATCAGCCTCAGCCTCAGCCTCAGCCTGAGCCTGCCTCAACCTCAGCCTCAGCCTGCCTCAGCCTCAGCCTGCCTCAGCCTGCTCCAGCCTCAGCCTGCCTCAGCCTCATCGTCAGCCTGCCTTGGCCTCAGCCTGCGTCAGCCTCAGCCTCAGCCTGCCGCAGCCTCAGCTTGCCTCAGCCTCAGCCTCAGCCTGCGTTGGCCTCAGCCTGCCTCGGCCTCAGCCTGCCTCAGCGCGGGCATTCAAAATATGGCACAGGAATGGTGCGCGACAGTCTTCTGGAGGACTGCACCCGGGCCTGCAGTCCGCACTGGTCGATCCCGCGCACCGGCGCGCCAAGGGCGCGACCGAGCGGCCGCCTTTGCGCGGCAGCTTTCGCTCTCACTCGGCGCCGCCTTAGGGCTGCTCGGCCCTCCCTCGGTGCCACGCCCTCTTCTCCCCAAAACATGGAGTTCAGAGGAAGCAGAGGTACACATGCCGCTGCCCTTCGGCCGAGTTCCCTTTTTGGGCCTCCATGGGGGGCCCTCGTCGCCACCGGTGGATTCGCCTCGAAATGCTGGCCAGAACGCGCCCCGGGAGAGGTCCAGGGAGTAGCGTTAAGTCAGGCCTGTCCCCCTACAGGGGGATGTTCGACGAAAAGAAAAATACCCAAAAATATTACGAAAAGGTCCAAAAATATTCAAACAATAGTCCCCAGTCTATTTTCGGACCTTTTTTATTATTTTTGGTGTGTTTTCAATTTTTGGTCGAAAATCCCCCCCGTAGGGGGACACGCCCGACTTAAGAGTGGCGGCATCGGTTCTTTTTGGTCTCCCCATTTTCTCCCCAAAAAGTGGAGCGGCGGGATTTTGTCCGCTTTCGGCCTCCAGGGGCCCTTGCCGGACATCGGGAGTGTCAAACAACAACAGCGAACAACCGGCCCCGGGGAGGTGGTCCGGGCCTCCGGGGCCCGCGCAGCGAGAAGACCGGAGCGACCCGGCGGCCTTGTGAAGGTACCGATGCCGCTGCCCTTGCCTCGTTTTCGAATTTGTAGGGCGTTTTGGGATCTGGACGCCCGAATTGGGCACGGAAGAATGGGTACAATGCTCAACAGCAGTTCGTGTTCATTTTGAACAGGGCTCGCTGTCGGTGTCGCCGCGGCCTGTGTCCATTCGAGACAGAAGGCCGCCTGCCCAGCAGCGGCCGCTGTTGGGACAACACTTGTTGTTGGGCATTGTACCCATTCTTCCCGTACCCAATTCGGGCGTCCAAATGGGAGGCCCTCGTCTAGGGGGCCACATGCGAACCCGACCCTTACCCCCCACGATTTCTGAGGAGGGGGGTGGGGTTCACTTCGTTCGAGCGCTCCCGAGCGAAGGGAACCCCACTCTCCCCCTCAGAAATCGTGGGGGGTAGGGGTAGAGTTCGCATGTGGCCCCCTATCGTCGTCACGGCTGGATTCGCGTCGGATGATTTTTTCCAGCACGCGCCGCGGGAGAGATCTGGAGGGCAGCGGTATCGGTACCTTATGGTTCCCCCTATGGTCTATCGTTGAGGGGGGCGCCTCGCTCCGATCCTGGCCGGGCCGATCCTGGGCCCGGGATGGATGCACAAGCCATCGGGCCCCAGCCACGAGGGCGCACAAACCGATCCTGGGCTTGTGATGTTCCAACCTACTTTAGCCCTGATCACCAGGAAGAATTTCGAGCACCAAGACAGACACCGAAATTCGAAGGTTTTCACGTGTCGGGCCCTGGGAGACACTCGCCCGACACTGTTTCGACACTCTTTTGACACTTTTCCGGGTGCTCGAAATTATTTCTGGGATTTGGTCCTTAAGTAGGATGGGAATAACCTGATCCTGGGCCCGGAGCCGGCCTGTCCATGATCTGTGCAGGCGTGTGGTTGGCGCCTCCGGGTGTTTTCGCAGGATGTCTATCGGCCTCCCATCCCCGAGCTCAGCCGTCGGGCTGCCCAGGAAGCTGAGTAACTCGGTAATGTCACCCAGGGGTCTACACGCTGGCCGTTGGAAGTATGTAGTGTAGGATTCCCCGGGCTCCAAACTATTTCGAGCGCCGTCCTATTTAAAACATCGATATGCCCTCCGCTGTTTGTTCTTAGTTTGTGGGCTGGCCCGAAACCAATCTACTCGATCCGCCCTCTCGAATTTTGTCCACCTGCTTTCTCCGACCAGGGTTAAGGCAGGCCTGTCCCTCTACAGGAGGAATATCCAAAAATAGCCCAAACGTAATCTGGGACGATTGTTTTTAGCATTTTCGTAGTATTGCATATGTTTGACCGTGTTTTACTTTTCGTTGAAAATTCCACTATAGGAGGACACGCCCGACTTAAGACCAGGGGGTTCGTATCTTGACGCAACCCCATCGAGGACGCTTCGCCCCCTCCTCCCCCCTCCCCCGCCCCCCCGTCGTGTATCCTTGGGCGTGGGCCCCGAACTCTGAATCTACGCGGCAGGCTTGGCAAAGTCGGGGGTTGGATTCGCCACCAGGTCCCGCTGGTGTTACGTCGGGCCTGTCCCTCTACACGAGGAACATTCAAACATAGTCTAAAAATAGTTTGGGGAGTATTGTTGAATATGTATGAACATTTTTGCGGCATGATTTCATTATTTCCCTTCCAAAATCCCCCTGTAGGGGGGCCGGCCCGACCTAACGCTAGTGTGAAGGCTTTGCAGCTGCCGCCGTGGACGACGACCACGACGAGAAGGCGAGGACGCGACAAACATGGAACAAGCGAGTGGACATCCATGATGTTCGCCTCTTGTGGCCCTCTTGGGGGTGCTCCCGGAGTGCTTCTTGGGCGTCTTGGGGGTTTCGAAGGCCGCCTCGGGGCGTTTGCGGGGCAAGACATCAGAGGATAAAGTTTCTCACAGGGAGGGGTGCTCCTTCCCGGTGGAGGTGGGGGTCACCCCCAGATACCCCCCACACACCTCTGCTCCCCCCTTGTGAGGGAAGGATCAGAGCGCTCGAGGTTGCCATTTCTTGGGGTCCCGCGTGGTCTCCGTCCTGTGCGCGCTCGCGCTGGCTGCGTGGCAACTTCGCAGGAAAAGCAGGCCCGCGTACTCTTGGGCCCTCTTCTCGGCAAGGCGTCGTTGGCCAACCTCCCGCAAGAGTTGTGGCCCAGGCGCGTGCGCGCGCGCGTTGGAGGGCCCAGGAAAAGGGGGGAAACGACTACGGCGACGACGACGACTCTAAAAGGAGATACTTAAAGGGGTGGAGCGGCGACGACTCAAACTGGAAAGCCTCTCACACGCCGACTTTCATCGGTGGATTCCTGCCATCGCCTCGAGGGGGGGGGAGGGCCAACATCTGCCAGGAAGCCCGACACGTGGCGCGGCCAGCCCGGGCGAGGGCACGGTACACATGTGGCCAGGTGGTTGTCCATCCTTAGGCCCTTCTGCTGCCGTGCAGGCCGAGATTCCGCACGTGCGTCTGGCAAGTGGACTCCCGGATGGGCCCCGAGTAAATCCAGCCACCAGAGTGTTCCTAGGCCTCCTGGATGGGGTCGGAGTAGATGGGGTCGGAGGGTTCCGCCGCATCCCCGATGCGTCGCCGGTGCGGCTCGATGTGGGGCCCGATTTTCTCGACGCCGACGTCGGCGATGCATCGCCGACGTCGCCGATGCATCGGCGACGCATCGCCGATGCGTCGCCGATGCGGCGCGATCCTCTCGGACCTTTTCAAAGACGCCTGTAGTGCTCCAGCTTCCTGGTGCTCGTCTCCAAGAGGCTTCTCTGCGGCGCGGCGGGTGGCGCGGGGGTGGGGCGCGGGGCCATTGGGGGCGAAGGCCTGGGGCGGGAGCGGGAGCGGGAGGAGAAGGACGAGAAGCAGGAGAGGCGCAGAGAACAGGGACAGAGGGGGAGAGAGAGGGATAGGGGAGTGCGAGAGAGAGGGAGAGAGGCACGAAGGGGCAGAGGGAGGACGAGAGAGGGAGAAAATGAAGACTCGAGGGGAGAGAACGGCCGCGGGGAGCAGCGCGGGGAGCGAGCGCCGAGCGCGTGCGACGGCGGGGAAAAGACGGCGCCTTCAGGGTTATTGGCGGACGTCTCCCCCCTCCGCGGCCGGGGCCCCCAGGGGAGGGCCCCGGCAGGCCCCAAGGG
Source organism: Prorocentrum cordatum (assembly GCA_963575745.1). Classification (NCBI taxonomy): domain Eukaryota; class Dinophyceae; order Prorocentrales; family Prorocentraceae; genus Prorocentrum; species Prorocentrum cordatum. The sequence goes on along the minus strand of CAUYUJ010021691.1, from coordinate 36,762 downwards.
GTGACTTCCCGGGAAGGCCCCGCGGGTGCGCCTGGAGATTTTTTTTAGGGTGAAGTCGGGCCTGTCCCCCTATAGGGGGACTTTCGACGAACAATAAAAAGTACCCCAACAAAAAAGTCCAAAAATATTTTGGGAACTATGTTTGGATTATTTCGTGCATTTTTTGTATATTTTGTGGTATGTTTCATTTTTCGTCGAAAATCCACCTGTAGCGGGCCACGCCCGATAACCTGTAGGGGTCTGGCGATAACCCAGGTTATTGGGCCTGCCCCCCTTCCTCTCCCCCCCAGGATGACCGAACCTGACGTTGCTGGTTGTGCAGATCCGTTGGAGGGGGGCGCGGGCATTTGCAGGGCCGCCCACAGCGCGAGGGTTCGGTTATCGGCCGGCCCCCCCCCCCTCCCCCCTTCCAGGGATAACCCGGGCTATCACCGATTAAAAAAAAAAGGTCTCCTGGCCCTTTCTCGCGGTATTCCCCCCCGTTTCGGTATCGTTTTTTCGATCCCCATCCCCATCTCCAGCCCCTTCGAGACCCCAACCAAATTCCTACCCCAGTTGGGGACACACCCCTCGAAACCCGAAGAGAGCGAGCGACCTGTATCCCCATCCATGGGGGTAAATCGGCCAGCGGGGCCCAGGCCACGCCGCTGGGGATGGGGATCGGTTGAACGGTACTCACCTTCGCGTCGCGCGAGGAGCCACGGGAGGGCGTCGGGCGTGTCCCTCTGCAGGAGGAATATTCAAGGATAGTAAAAACCTAGTCTGGGGACGGTTGTTTGGAGCATTTGGTTTGACAGTTTTGGGGCATCGGTTGGGGTATTTGTTATCTGTCATCCTAAATGCGCCTGTCGGGTGGCACGCCCGACCCAAGGGAAGGATGGGAGGGCGGGGGGATCGAGGATCGAGGAGGTCCCGCGGGCCTTGGAGGCCTCGGAGGCCTCTGAAGGGGAAGTCGTCCTGCGTCCAGCGCACGGGGAGTTGTCTCTCGCCACTCGGGGGGGGGGGGCGCCCAGCCCCGTTGGACCGCCGCAAACGGTTCGCGATGGAATGCCCGTCGGTCGTTGAAAGCAGGTACTTCTAGATTCCCAGATCCAAATCTACTTTAGGCTCATGGTGTTCCAACCTACTTTGGTTCTGACCACCAGAAAGCATTTCGAGCACGCGCCAAGAAAGTACCGAAACTGGAAGGTGATCACGTGCCGGGCCCTGGGAGGCGATACTCGTTCCACACTGGTTCGATTTGTTTATGGGATGTGGGCCTTAAGTACGATGGGAGCAACATAACTGTAGGCGCCTTCCTACTTCAATGGTCGAGCGGTTTTGCCTCTTCCCTCTTCAGAGGGCGTGGGCGGGAAACCAATCTGCGTCCAGCGCCTTCCTAGCTCAATGGTTTGCCCACGTATTTCGACTAGCGTGTATGGTCTCAAGCAAGGGGTCGAGAGTTTCTGGCCACATGGACAGAAGCAACCAACACTTCACAGGTCTGGGCTGTGCGTTCTGCGCATGTGCGGGCTGATGACTTCAGGACGCCAGCAATGACGCGGGTATTACATCGTTACTCAGAGGCCTGATCTGGAAAGAATTTAATTTTTCCAGGGGCTGCTCGAGCTCGCGCAGAGAATCGCGGTGCTCGCAATGCGGCGCACGAAGTTAAGTGGCCCACCAATCGTGTACTCGCGTGCGCGTGGAGCACGGACATCCGGCGGATCAATTGACACCTACAGATCGTGTTGATGGTTGATGGGGCAGTTTTGCCGCGGGACGCAAGGCGCGGCGGTGCGTAGGGGTAGAAGACGCTCTTGCTTTTCTTGTTTCTCCGCTGCTGCAATCAATTACGATCGGAATTCTCCACGTGGACTCTCGTGGCCACGGTTGGGCTTCGGTCCGGGTATGCTACGAATTAAAAGCATGGGCGCCTTCATAGGCAGTTTTGCAGGAGGCTCGTTGCTTCCAGCCTCCGGCGTGTGACCCCCAAGCATGAACTCAGTTCTCCGAGCTATCCCGGCATGTGGTTCGACACGTGGCAGCCTGGCGGGGGCCGCCCATACGCGGGAAGCCTTCCCGTGCGCCGGAACCCTTCGTAACCCAGCATTCAGGAGGGAAAGAACACACACAGACACAATGAATCGTCGATTCCCCAGAACATATGGAAAATATAGGAAGTGCGGGGGGGAGACAGGAACCTCGAACGTATGGGAGAAGATGGGGAATCCTGTTATTGAATCGCTTCGCTCATTCCGCCGGCCCATACGGTCTCATGTCTGCCGTTTGCCCGAGGGCCTGGTGTCAATGCGGCGCTTTGGGGGTTCCTGGGGCCGCTTGGGGGACTCCTGGGGCGCTCGGGGGGGCATTTGGGGGGCCTCCTGGGGCCGCTTGGGGGACTCTTGGGGGCCTCCTGAGGGCCTCGTGGGGGCCTCTTGGGGCCTCTTAGGGGCCTCTTGGGGCCTCGTAGGGGCTTCTTAGGGCCGAGGGCGCGAAATTTTGTTTCGTGTTCCCTCTCTGGGGCCCCTTTGGGGGTGTTCTTGGGGCCCTCTTGGACCGTCTTGGAGGCTTCTTGGGCCGTCTTCGAGCCCTCTTGGGCCATCTTGGGGCCCTCTTGGGGGCCTCTTGGGCCCTCTTGGGGCGATCTTGGGGGCCTCTGGGGCCGTCTTGGGGCGTCGGGAACCGAAAAGGTGGAAGCTCCAAAATCTTTCAAAAACCTAAGGAAAAACAATGAATTTTGCCTCCGGGGGCCCTCTTGGGAGTGCTCTGGGAGGCCTCTTGGGGCGTCTGGGGGCTATCTTGGGCGTCTTGGAGCGATCTTGTGGCATGTCGGACCCCTCGTGTACCATCTTGGGGGCCTCTTGGGGGCCTCTTGGCCTTTCTTGGGGCTCTCGGGGACGTCTCGGAGCCCTGTTGGTGCGCTCATGGAGCGCTCCTGGAGCGCTCTGGGGGACTCCTCCCGGGACTCTCTCAGGACCTTGCCGGGGTACTGGACCCCCAGGGGCCGCCCCGCGCGCGCGAACTAGAGAATTCTTAACCAGTTACCGGAGATCTTAGCACGCCTCTGGCCCGTTGGGCCGGCGAATTTGTGTGTGTGTGTGTGTGTATTTGTTTGTGTGTCCCGGGCCCCCTTTCAAGCATGCCTGTCGATGTGGCCCCATGGTAAGTAACATGTCCATCGTGTTGTGTGAATTCGTCGGGGGAGGATCAAAGATCTGAGTCGGCAGCGCTGGCGGTTTGGACAGCGTGTTGCTCGAGGATACGGGTATCCATTTCCGCCACCCCCGTCGGACAGTATCGCATGGACATCGGGATCTTCAGTTCGAGGGCCGCCGCGTCACATGTTTGGCCAGACACGCTGCATCTGCGGCTGTGCCCATCTCCGCACGCAGTAATATGATGCCTCCTCCTCCTCTTCCTAGTCTCGGTGGCGGGCGAGGGGGGGAGTCAGAAGAAGAAGAAGGCCTTCTCAGAAGGCGGCGGGACTTCGCAGAACCCCTCGCGCCTTCTCAGATCTTCGGGGAAGGCTTAAAACTTTTCTCAGAAGGCCACGCGACTTCCGAGCCTCATGAGAAGGCCTTTTCCGTCTTGCTTCCCCCCCGCGCTCGCCGCCGAGGGTCCTCTTCTCTACGCTTCCGACGGCGCGGAGGCCCTCTCGAACCCTGCGGCGGCTGCGGAAGAGACCCAGTGTCGCACAGCGAGAGTGTGGTGGGCCACCGTCCCAATCCACTGCACGGGGGCTAACCCTGACGGGGGCGGGACCGTAACGGGCGGGACCCTAACGGGCGGGTCGGGCGAGACCCTAACGGGCGGGACCCTAGCGGGCGGGACCCCAACGGGCGAGACCCTAACGGGCGAGACCCTAACGGGCGGGACCCTAACGGGCGGGACCCCAACGGGCGAGACCCTAACGGGCGGGTCGGGCGGGCGAGACCCTAACGGGCGGGCGGGACCCTAACGAGCGGGACCCTGACGGGCGAGTGGTTTACATAGCGGATCGTAATGATCCCCATATCAGGCTCGATCTAGGAGTGCGCCTGGGAGGACGCATGATCACGAAATAAACACTCGGACCCCAATGGAAGCACCTGGGAACCACTAGAAGCCAATTGGAAACCCGGCGAAATCTTGGGAACCTCTGGGAGCAACTAGTAGCCCCTGGAACTCCTGTGAACCCCTTGGGGCAATGGGAGCGCCAGCACAGACCGCGGGAGCCCTTGGAAGCTTCCCGAAGCCCCTGAGAGCCCCTGAGAGCCCCTGGAAACTCTGAAACACATTAAGCACAGGGGAGGCCTTGGGAACATCTGGGAGGCCCCGTTTTGGAGGTCTCGTTGGCCGTCTTGGAGCCCTCTTGGGATATCTTGTCAGGGTGGGGGGTCTTGGGCTCTCTTGAGGCTGTCTTAGGCCCTTCTTGGGCTGTCTTGGGTTGTCGTGAAGCCGAAGTATATATGATTCACTCTTCGACATTGGTCTCCATCTTGATGCATTGTGTTGTTTCGGCACGTTTGGTGCTATGCGACAGCCACGCCAGAAGCTGAGGTTACCCAGATGGTGTGGAACTCGCCTTTTGTAATCTATGTTATGCTGGCATAGCATACGAGAGGCGTGGCATAGCATAGCACGTTCACACTATTGCGATTTCTATCTCATGGTCTTTGGCATGGCATTCCATTGGACTGTGTCATTATGTCTGCAGCACCATGTCCAGTGTTGTCTATGTCTCATGTTCTGTGCATATGTGCATGCGATGTTTCGATCTATTTTCAAAGGCGTGTCTTTTCTCAGGCGGTTGTCCTCTACTATGCTCTGCTTCAACCACTCTATACTAAGATTTTCATAGATGTTTTGGTTGTGAGGTCACTCTACGACGTCAGTTCACTTATTGAATCGCTTCGCTCATTCCGCCGGCCCATCGTGTAGCGTCGCTGGCACTTGCTTGCGTGTTGGTGGAGGCATGTGGGTGGCCTGCAGGGGCCGTTTTGGGGCCTCTTGGGGGCCTCCTGAGGGCTTGTTGGGAGCCTCGTGGTGCCTCGTATGGGCCTCCTGGGGACTTCTGAGGGCCGAGGGCTCGACATATTGTTTCGTGATTCCCCCCTGGGGCCTCTCTTGTGGTGTTCTTGGGGCCCTCTTGCGCCGACTTGGAGTTCTCGTGGGCCGTCTTGGAGCCGTCTTGATGACTCTGCCATGCGGCTGTCGATGAGGATGTTGATGATGATGATGTGATGACGATGATGATGCTGATACTGATGATGACGATGATGATAATGATCATCATGATGATGACGATGATGATGCTGATAATGATGATGATGATGATGATGCTGAAGATGATGACACGCTGTCTATATGGGCATGTTTTGCACCTCGTTTACTTACACATTGTCCCGCCGCTATGCTATAGTAGTACCGCATAGGTCCCCAAACATTTGTCACATCTATATGCGCGCAGTCTTTTATTCCTACTTGCCATGTGCCTATCCTGCCACTGTGGTACAGCATGGCATAGCACGGCATGGGTTCCCAGGAAGATGATATTAGATGCGTGTTTTCTTGTACTCTATTCCCTTATGCGTGCGTCACTGTGTAATAGCATGGTATAGCACAGCTGTGTCACTGTGGTACATCATGGCAAAGCACAACATGGGTCACCAAAAAGTGGTGACCCTTATGTGCGTTTTGTCTTATACTCTACTGTCCCATGCGTGTGTCACTTAAATAACATGGCAAAGCACAGCATGGGTCACCAGGAAGTGGTGACCCTTATGTGTGCGGTGTCCTTACTTACACATCTATGCCTACCCCGCGGACTCTTATTTCTATATGCGTTTCCTGTATCTCACTTGCCCACGGCCTATCACGCAACCGTGCCTTTATAGTGGCACAACATGGGTACCGCCGCCGTGCTACGGCAGCACATCGTGATTCTTCCAAGAGTGGGCGCTATCTGTCTGTGCGTTCCTTTTTACTTTACGCGTCCGAGGCCTATCCCACTGGCCTCCTATAGCAGCACACGTTCTCTGCATATCCTCTGTCCGCGGCAGCGGTTATATCTATCATGCTCGCTGCCGTTATTGCTTCAGCAGCTATTGTGTGCATTCCCACTGCGGCACCCTTCGGGAACGTTCGGGAATAGCCACTTATAGATGCGATCCCTGTCATCGTCGCCGTCGCGCAGGGTCTCGATGAAGTGGTTCAGAGTGATGCACTGTTTAATAGCCCGCTGGACCACCCCGTTGTCGTTATCCATAGCCCATGGGCCGCTTACATGGGCAACACATGGAGATATATCTTTTGAACCACAACGGCCCTCGATGCTTGGCTTCCTGGTGGTCCGAAGGGCGACGACGACGACGACCACGACGACGACGTCGACGACGGCGAATGCTATGCAGATCTGCTTTTTTTCGGGACCGTGGACAAACATGCAAGTTCTGCAACGTCTTGCTGCTCTACATGCAGGTTGCGCTCTGCTATGCTATGCTTGCTACGTTGCGCTATGCTATGCTATGCTATGCTACGCTGTGCTACAACATAGGTTCCCCACTGAGTGGGGAACCTATGGTTTGCCATGCTGTGCTAAGCTATGCTATTACTATGTCGTGCTACACCATAGGTTCCCCACTTTGTGGGGAACCTATGATTTGCCATGCTGTGTTATGATATGCTATGCTACGCTATGCTACATCATAGGTTCCCCACTTAGTGGGGAACCTATGCTTTGCCATGCTGTGCTATGCCATGCTACGGTATGCCACACCATAGGTTCCCCACTTAGTGGGGAACCTATGCTTTGCCGTGTTGTGCTATGCTGTGCTACACCATAGGTTTTCCATCAGTGGTGAACCTATGCTTTGCCATGCTGTGCTATGCTATGCTATGCTATGCTACACCATAGGTTCCCCACTTAGTGGGGAACCTATGCTTTGCCATGCTGAGGTATTCTATGCTATGCCATGGTATGCAATGCTATGCTACACCATAGGTTCCCCACTTAGTGCGGAACCTATGCTTCGCCATGCTGTGCTACGCTATGTTATTCTATGCTACGCGATGCTACAGCGTAGGTTCCCCACTTAGTGGGGAACCTATGCTTTGCCATGCTGTGCTATGCTATGCTTTTACTATGTCATGCTACACCATAGGTTTCACTTAGTGGGGAACCTATGTTTTGCCATGCTGTGCCATGATATGTTATGCTACGCTATGCTACACCATAGGTTCCCCACTGAGTGGGGAATCTATGCTTTGCCATGCTGTGCTATGCTATGCTATGCCATGCTACACCATAGGTTCCCCACTTTGTGGGAACCTGTGCTTTGTCATGCTGTGCTATGCTATTCGATGTCATGCTAGGGAGTTGTCGTCCCGTAGCTCCCTGGCAGCGCTCAAGGGAGTCGTCGGCCTTGTCGTCGTCGTCGCCGTCGTCGTCGTCGTCGTCGTCCCGGGGCTCCTTGTGAGCGCTCAAGGGATCTGTCGTGGTCGTCGTCGTCGTCGTCCCAGGGCTTAGCTATGCTATGCTATGCTACGCTATGCTACACCATAGGTTCCCCACTTAGTGGGGAACCTATGCTTTGCCATGTTGAGCTATCCTAAGCTGTTTATGCTATGTTATGCTATGCTACACCATAGGTTCCCCACTTAGTGGGGAACCTGTGCTTTGCCATGCTGCGCTATGCTATGCTATGCTATGCTACGCTATGCTACAGCATAGGTTCCCCACTTAGTGGCGAACCTATGCTCTGCCATGCTGTGCTATGCTATGCTATGCTTTGCTACACCATAGGTTCCCCACTTTGTGGGGAACCTATGCTTTGTCATGCTGTGCTACTACTCTATGTCCTATGCTAGGGAGTCGTCGTCCCGTAGCTCCTTGGCAGCGCTCAAGGGAGTCGTCGGCCTTGTCGTCGTCGTCGCCGTTGTCGTCGTCGTCGTTGTCCCGGGGCTCCTTGTGAGCGCTCAAGGGAGCTGTCGTGGTCGTCGTCGTCGTCGTCGTCCCAGGGCTTATTGGGAGCGTTCAAGGGAGTCGTCGTCGTCGTCGTCGTCGTCGTCGTCGTCGTCGTCGTCGTCGTCGTCCCGGGGCTTCTGGGGAGCCGTCAGGGGAGCTGGCGTGGTCGTCGCAGTCGTCGTCGTCGTCGTCGCGGTGCTCCTTTCGGAGCGCCCAATGGGCCCCGGGGCTCTTGGGGAGCGCTCGAGGGAGTCGTCGTCGTCGTCCTCGTCGTCGTCGTCGTCGTTCGTCGCCCCGGGGCTTCTTGTGAGCGCTCAACTGAGCTGACGTGGTCGTCGTCGTCGTCGTCCCTTGGTTTAGTGGGAGCGCTCAAGGGGATCGTTGTCGTCGTCGTTGTTGTCGTCGTCGTCCCGGGGCTCCTTGGGAGCTCTCAAGGGAGTCGTCGTCGTCGTCGTCGTCGTCGTCCTGGGGTTCCTTGGGAGCGCTCAAGGGATCCGTTGTGGTCGTCGTCGTCGTTATCCCGGGACTTTTTTGCTCGCAACGGAGTCGTCGTCGCCGTCGTTGTCGTCGTCGTCCCGGGGCTTCTTGGGAGTTATGCTATGCTATGCTATGCTATGCTACACCATGGGTTCCCTACTTAGTGGGGAACCTATGCTTTGCCATGCTGTGCTATGCTACCCCAATGCCACACCATAGGTTCCCCACTTTGTGGGGAACCCATGCTTCGCCATGGTTTGTCATCATATGGTATGCTATGTACACCATAGGTTCCCCACTTTGTGGGGAACCAATGCTTTGCCATGCTGTGCCATGCTATTTTATATGCTATGCTACACCATAGGGATCCCGTTCAGTGGGGGAATTTATGTTTTGCCTGAGCACCTCTATGCTACGCTGTGCTAGCCACTATGGCATGTTACATTAAATGTTCCTTCCATTGGGGATCCTATGCTTTGCCATGCTATGCTACACGACAGGTTCCCTACTTAGTGGCGAACCTATGCTCTGCCACTGTGCTATGCTATGCTATGCCATGCTATGGTACACCATAGGTTCCCACTAGTGGCGAGCCTAAGCGTTGCCACGCTGCTTCTACGCTATGCTAAGCTATGTTATGTTATGCTACGCTATGCTACACAATATGTTATTTTAATGGGGAACCTAATTCATTTATGGTATGTTATTTCTATGTTTTCTGCACCACAGGTTCCACTTAGTGGGGAACCTATGTTTTGCCATGCTGTGCTACGATATGCTATGCTACGCTATGCTATACATAGGTTCCCCACTTAGTGGGGAACCTATGGTGTAGCATAGTTGGGCTATGCTATGCTATGCTATGCTGCAGCATAGGTCCCCCACTTTGTGGGGAACCTATGCTTTGCCTTGCTGTGATATGCTATGCTATGCTACGCTATGCTACACCATAGGTTCCTCACTTAGTGGGGAACCTATGCTTTGCCCTGCTGTGCTATGCTATGCTATTACTATGTTATGCTACACCATAGGTTCCCCACTGAGTGGGGAACCTATGCTTTGCCATGCTGTGCTATGCTATGCTATGCTACGCTATGCTACACCATAGGTTCCCCGCTTAGTGTGGAACCTATGTTTTGCCATGCTGTGCTATGTATGCTATGGTATGCTATGCTACACCATATGTTCCCCACTTAATGGGGAACCTATGTTTTGCCATGCCGAGCTATTCTATGTTGTTTATGCTATGATATGGTATGCTACACCATAGGTTCCCCACTTAGTGGGGAACCTATGTATACATGCTGCGCTATGCTATGCTATGCTACGCTATGCTACACCTCAGGTTCCCCACTTAGTGGGGAACCTATGCTTTGCCATGGTGTGCTAGGCTGTGCTATTCCTGCGTCATGCTACACCATATGTTCCCCACTTAGTGGGGAACCTATGGTTTGCCATGCTGTGCCATGATATGCTATGCTACGCTATGCTACACCATAGGTTCCCCACTTGGTCGGGAACCTATGCTTTGCCATGCTGTGCTATGCTATGCTATGCTATGCTACACCATAGGTTCCCATCTGTGTGGGAACCTATGCTTTGCCGTGCTGTGCTATGCTATGCTATGTTACGCTATAACCTATGCTTCGCCGTGCTGTGCTATGCTATGCTATGCTACGCTATGCTACACAAGAGGTTCCTCGCCTAGTGGGGAACCTATGCTTTGCCATGCTGTGCTATGCTATGCTATTACGATGTTATGTTACACCATGGGATCCCCACTTAGTGGGGAACCTATGCTGTGGTATGCTATGCTATGCTACGCTATGCTACACCATAGGTCTCCACTTAGTGGGGAACCTATGTTTTGCCATGCTGTGCTATGCTATGCCCGCGGTATGCTATGCTACACCATAGGTTCCCTACTTAATGGGGAACCTATGTTTTGCCTTGGTGAGCTATTATGTTTCATGCTATGCTATGGTATGCTATACCATAGGTTCCCCACTTAGTGGGGGGATCTATGCTTTGCCATGCTGCGCTATGCTATGCTATGCTACGCTATGCTACACCCTAGGTTCCCCACTTAGTGGGGAACCTATGCTTTGCCATGCTGTGCTATGCTATGCTTTTACTATGACATGTACACCATAGGTTCCACTGAGTGGGGAACCTATGGGTTGCCATGCTGTGCGAAGATATGCGATGCTACGCTATGCTACACCATAGGTTCCCCACTTGGTGGGGAACCTATGCTTTGCCATGCTGTGCTATGCTATGGTATGCTACACCATAGGTTCCCCACTTAGTGGGGAACCTATGCTTTGCCATGCTGTGCTATGCTATTATATGCCCTATGCTGGGTAGTCGTCGTCCCGTAGCTCCTTGGCAGCGCTCAAGGGAGTCGTCGGCTTTGTAGTCGTCTTCGCCGTCGTCGTCGTCGTCGTCGTCGTCCCGGGGTTCCTTATGTTCCTTGCATTGGGGGTCCTATGTTTTGCCATTGTACTACGCTTTGCCATGCTATGCTACACCACAGGTTCCCTACTTAGTGGCGAACCTATGCTTTGCCACTGTGGTATGCTATGCTATGCTATGCTATGCTACACCATAGGTTTCCACTAGTGGCGAGCCTAAGCGTTGCCACGCTGCTTCTACGCTATGCTAAGCTATGCTATGCTAAATCATAGGTTCCCCACTTGGTGGGGGTTGGGTACCTATGCTTTGCATGGTGTGCTTAGCTATGCTATGCCATGTTATGCTCTATGCCTCACCATAGGTTCCCCAGTTAGTGGGGAGCCTATGCTTTGCCATGCTGTGCTATTCTATGCTATGCTATGCTATGCTACAACATAGGTTCTTCACCTAGGGGGGGAACCTATGCTTTGCCATGCTGTGCTATGCTGTGCTACGCTATGCTACGCTATGCTGTTCTACATTGTAGGTTCCCCACTTGGTGGGGAACCCATGGTGTGTCCTCGCTGTCTTTTGCTATGTTTCACGATGGGATGCTGTTACGCTTCATCAGTCCACTCTGTGTGAATTTTGTTTTGCTATGCGGAGCTCTGTTCGGCATTATGCTGTGCTACATCATAGGGTCTCCACTCTGTGGGATAATTATTGTTTGTTGCTTTGCTATTCTATGCCATTGTTTGGTTGCGTTGGTCATGCCATGCTATACTATTCTTCCTACTATAGGTTTGATTTTGTTCTGGCAGAATGAGATAGATGTTTCAGAAGAATGTTCATCCACCGTAATTCTCTGGCGAGGCTCGGAGCGGGCTCGTGCATCCCCGCCGGCTGACAGACGGCCTCTTGCGCACCGGGTCACGCTATGTCATGCCGTAAGCGCCCAGCGGCTGCGCTCTCCGCGCTCCCGCGTATTGATGACGTGGGGCGTCATGCGCAAGCTGTTCGGGACATCGTGACTGACCATCCGGATTGGGGCTATAGGCGTGTTGGCGCTCGGCTCGGCGAGCTCCTGCACGTGACGCTGGAGGAGTCCGATTATCGGCAGGTGCTGCGGCTGCAGAAGGCGGAGCCGGTTGCATCTGCTGCCTATCGCAACGGTTGGCCCGACTTTTCCGGGAACGTGCGTGACTACGTGGACTCTATCCAGGAGCTAGTGGCCTCTCATCCGGAGTTGGGTTACTGGTCTATCGGGCGCAGGCTTGAGCAAAAGCTCTGCGTGAGGCTATCCATTGCCAACCTGAAGGTTATCGATCGCATCATGCAGGAGCTGTCTGAGGGTCGCGCCGCGGTGGGCGCGCCGCAGTTGGAGGAGTTCATTGGGAACGTGCGGGATCACGCAGCCGACTTTTGCGGGAACGTGCGTGATCACGTGGACTCTATCCAGGAGCTAGTGGCCTCTCATCCGGAGTGCAGTTACTGGTCTATCGGGCGCATGCTTGAGCAGAAGCTCTGCGTGAGGCTATCCATGGCCAACCTGAAGGTTATCGATCGCATCATGCAGGAGCTGTCTCAGGGTCGCGCCGCGGTGGGCGCGCCGCAGTTGGAGGAGTTCATTGGGAACGTGCGGGATCACGCAGACTCTATCAGAGCACTCGTGGCGGCTCACCCTGGCATGGGGTACTGGGGCATTTCGAAGGAGTTCGAGAAGCACATCCGGTTGAGACTATCCCCTGCCCACATGCAGACAGTGAGGCGCATCGTGGACGGCATCTCGCAGGCCCGTGCTGCGCCGAGCACGCAGCGGGATACGGACAACTATGAGGTTGCCTCTGCGGACGTGCGCGACCACGCTGCCACCATCATGGAACTCACGACGCGTCACCCAACCATGGAATATCATGGCATCGCAGTCGAGCTCGAGAAGGTGCTTGGGGTGGAGCTATCTCAGAGTCAGAAGGAGGGCATCTCTTCTGTCATGGCCGAGATCAGCATCGACCTCGTCACCGACGACGAGGCTATGCCAGAGGAGTCGGAGGTCGGCGATATATTTTCTGGCAGCGTGCGTGATCATGTGGGTTCTATCAAGGAGCTTATGGCCTCTCATCCGGATGATGGGTATAGGTCTATCGGAAGCATGCTTGGGCAGAGGCTTGGCGTGAAGCTATCCACCGCCCACTTGCAGGTGATCTATCGCATCATGAAGGAGCTGTCGGAGGGTCGTGCGGTGGAGCCGGACTGGGGGGAGTTTTCCGGGGACGTGCGGCATCACGTTGATTCTATCAGAGCACTTGTGGCGCTTCACCCTGGCCTGGGCTATAAGGGCATTGCGCATGAGCTCGGGCAGCACATTCGGCAGAATCTATCTCAGGCTCATGTGAAAGTTATCAAGCGCATCGTCGATGGTATTTCTCGGGGCCGTGCTGTCTCGCAGCGGGCGCTTTCTGACTGCGCGGAGGGCGCAGTGGACGTGCGGGACCACGTGGAGACTATCGAGGAGCTCATGATGCAGGACCCGAGCCTGGACTATCAGGGTATTGCCCGTCAGCTCGAGGACAAGTTGCAGGTGCAGCTATCTGATGGTCTGAAGCAGGCAATATGTGGACTGATGGCCCAGATCGGTATCCACCTTCTGGCTGATGATAAGTCTGCGCCAGAGCCATTGGATATCGAGGCTTTTAACGGGGACGTGCGGGAGCACGTGGATGCTATCCGTGATCTTGTCGCTTATCACCCGGACTCCGGGTGCAAGGTTATCGGCAGCGTGATGGGGGAGCAGCTCGGAGTCAGGCTACAGTACGCCCACCTCCAGGTGGTCCACCGCGTCATGACTGAGCTCGCCGAGGGCCGCGCCGCGGTGGGCGTCGCTATTCGACAGCAGCCTGAGCGCCAGAACTATCTTGTCTTTACTGGCAACCTGCGGGGGCACTCGGGCGCTATCAGGGAGCTACTGACGCTGCATCCCACCGCTGGTCGGGGTTTCATCCTTCGCGAGCTGGGGTTTCTCATCGGGCGGTCGCTATCTGTCCGCCATGAGGCGGTTGTTCGGCGCATTATGATTTCGTGTAGTTCCATGCCCTATGAGTTCCTCTGCGGCCCTGAGCAGGCGCCCGTTGCGCAGCAACTTGTGGGTTAGCACACCAACGACACCAAGCGGCTGTATTAATTATATCTCAAGCGGGCTTGTGTTGGGAATGGACCGAGGCCGTGTGGCAGCTTTCTCAGCTACCTCCGCGTCCATAAACTTGCGGATGGGGACCACAACAGGGTCATCGAGCGCAGAGGACGTGGTGATGACTCCCGCGTGGCGGTGGGCGTCCGCTATGCATTTGAGATGCAGGATAATTTCATCGGCCAGTTCTGCACTATGATGTTCCCGCACGGGGCCCCTGGCACTTTTGTTCCTCCATTAGACAGCGATCCCGAGCTCATCCCCTTCACGAAGCACTATCTCAAGGCTGTGAAGTACCTGCGGCACCTCGTGTGCCTGAAGGGCACGCGTCCTGCTTGCGAGCAGTCTATCCGCCGGCAGGTGCAGGCCATGCTGCCGCGGGAGGCCGGGGACGCAGAAGAAGTTTATGATGCACGCGTTCTGTCGAAGATGCAGAGTACTCGTTGGGTAGGCTTCGCCACGGAGGCCAATCGTATCGCCGATCTGTGCGACGCTTCCGTGGAGTCTATAGGTAATCGTCTTCATGAGTATAGCTGGGAGCCCTTCGACAGTTGGCCCTGGCGCCCACCGCGTGACTCCGACTCCGAGGACGCGCCTGTCCGCCCGGGAGTTCAACTGTTCCATCCTCTGAGATGTGCTGACGACGCTGAGGGCGCCCATGGTAAGCCTTTCCACTGCGTCGACGCGGCGCTTGAATACCTCGAGGACGTGGTTGGCGCGGATCTGCGCATCCGCGTGTCTCTCGGGCGTGCACTGTCGTTCCGGGCGCGGCTCCATGCCGCGCACGTCTACTTTAACCACATGCAGTTCTGCTTTGATCATCCCGAGGCTATCCCGCCGGATGTTCGCCGCAGGGCTGACTGCCTGTTGCCGGACAGGCAGAACCGATACTACGAACAGTGTAAGAAAGAGTGGAGGAGATGTCAGGCGCATGCGCGGCCTCGCATCACATGGTCTGCAGACCAGCAGGAGGTGCTGAAAGTGGTAGACGGTGTGCTATCCCGAGCCGACGCCAACATCGTGCAGCAGCAGTTCTACTATGTGAACGGGGGGCCAGGCAGCGGCAAGACGGAGGTCCTCTGCGAGGCTGCCCGCCGGGCCGCGGACGCTGGTCTCCAAGTCCTGATTCTCGGTCCCACGGGCACTCTGGTGCACACCTATAAGACCAAGGTTCAGCACGACAACATCAACGTGGAGACTATACATTCCGCGTGGCACATCTATCGCAGGGCCGACACTGTTGTGGACTATGCGCCGCCGTCGCGCTTGCGCACCTATGATCTATTCATCATCGCCGAGGCGTCGCAGATCGAGGACGACGTGGCCGTCCGCTTGCACAACGGCTTCAGGGAGTTGCCGCAGCGGCCCACTATCTTCTTTGCTGCGGACTTCCAGCAGCTGAATCCGCTCGGTAGTTCGTCGGCTATGCGCACGTGGATCACTGTCATGACCACTATTTCGCTGTTCACTATACATCGGACAAACGATGATCGTCTACTATCTTTTCTGCGAAATGTCCGGGTGATGCAGCCGAGCAAGGCAGTTATCCGGGCCTTCTTCGCTGGGCGTACGTGGGACTCTATCAGCTTGGAGCAGGCCGTGCGGAGGGGCATGCATCTCGGCGCTATCCGCGATGAGCCCTTCCACTGGCTCACCGTGACCAACGAGGGGGCGGAGGCTGTGAATCTTGCGTGTCTATCGGCGTGCGGCTACGACAAGCCTGAGAACCTATCGCCGCTCTGCGGTGACCTCAAGGTGCTATACCTCGAATGGGTTGTCGGGGGATGGCCTGGGCATTTCGCGGCATGCCCATGTATCGGCCATGCGTCTGGCTGTCTATCCTTCATGGAATGATAGCTGCTGTTCACGTCGCTGATGCATCGGTGTGCTCAGTTCTGTCCTCACTGGGCCGTCCTGCCGGACACTCGGGGGAGGCTATTCTAGGTATCTGGCCCGCAGCGTTTATTTATCGCGCCTGGCGTCGTTGTTCGGCTCACGCGGAACCTCGACAAGGAGCGGGGCTTCGTGAACGGCTCCACTGGCACTATCGATGTTGTACTGGAGAATAAGTCTACCTTTACGGTGACCCTCACGGGCACCAAGCACCGTATCCTCGTGCACCGTATCACAGACGGCGGTGACTTCTTCCTGCCGTGCACCTACGGCTATGCCACCACCATCCGCAGGGCTCAGGGATCTTCCCTCGGGCTTGGTGCGCTATACTTCGATCATTGCTATCCCCCCGAGCGGGGCTATGGCTACGTGGGTGCCAGCCGTTTCAGATTCGCTGAGCGCGTCTATCATTTTGGGTGCATCCGGCGAACGGACTGGCTTCCAGTCAGCATGAAGCGAGATGGCCCGGATGAGCAGACTAGGAGGTCCGCTCAGAGCGACTCTGATGACGAGTACGGGCCTATGCCAGATGACAGCGACACGGGTTCCGAGGCTGGCAGTGGTTCTGACTATCCTTCTTCTGAAGAGGACGACGAGTCCCGGCGCGCTATCCTCGAGCAGATGGCTGCATTTTCTGGGGCATGCGACTTGGCAACTTTCGCGGGGTCCTATGTGGCTGCTTGATTGTTTTGTCTGCACCCTATGCGTCGTTATCAAAATCATCTTCGCGTTGAGTTGCTTCTGCCTGCGACGAACTGCTAACCCACACCACGACGACGAGCTACCAGCAGGAAATGGTATGTGATGAGGACGGGCTGTGACGACGATGACGACGACGCTCGACTGTCGATGTGTGTGTGTGCGCAGTGCACTTCATCAGCTGGCATTTTCGTTGCATCAGGCTTGTGAGCGGTCTATGCTATGCTATGCTATGCTATGCTATGCTACACCATAGGTTCCCCACTTAGTGGGGAACCTCTGCTTCGCATGCTGCGCTATGCTATTCTATGCTACGGTATGCAAGGGAGTCGTCGTCCCGTCGCTCCTTGGCAGCGCTCAAGGGAGCGTCGTCTCGTCGTCGTCGCCGTTGTCGTCGTCGTCGTCGTCGCCCCGGTGCTCCTTGTGAGCGCTCATCGTCGTCGTCGTCGTCCGGGTCACCCGGAGACGCTCCAGAGCCGTCTCCGGGTGATCCGGAGATGGCTCTGGAGCGTCTCCGGGTCACTCAGGTCTCTGCTATCGTAGCCGTGTGGTTTGCAGGTGGCGTTGCATTTGTGCTATCACCCTCACCATGTCGTCCGGGGGTGGCGACTGGCACCCGCCCTATGATAGGACCGCCATGATTGAGTTGTTCGACCTTGAGCTATGTCCGTTCGTGCACTGCCTTCGAGTTGGCTGGCCTACTGACATTGACGACGACATGGTTCAGCGTGCTATCAGACAGTGTGTCATGCTGAACCAATTTCTTGAAACAGTTCCGGTGGGCGATTCGGACCGCCAGCGCATCTATGAGTGGCTATTTCCGTTTGTGCCCCCTGAGCAGTCCAGCTGGCTTGTCGTGTCTTTTTTGAACGTGTTGAAGTATGTTCTCATCAGCATGAGAAGCCGCTATGCCTCTATCTTGGCATGTGCTATGATTTCTCAGTTGTATCGAATGGACAAGCCTCACGCCGCGGCGGGCATGGTCTTGCAGGGCTTTTTGAGTTATATCCAATACCACGGCACTCTATCGTGGAAGCAAATGGTGAACATCTGCCAACAGTCTATGCCTGACGGGCGTTTGACTATCCAGGGCGCCGTGCAGTGGCTCTGTCGCACGCGCGATATCAATCGCCAGCCGACTATTTGCGTTCACTTCCTCGATTTTGTTAATTTAGATGGCATGTCTCCGCCGCAGCAGCCCCCCTATGCCACCGAGTGAGGCTATGTGCTGTCTTTCCTTCCTTCCCATTTCTAATCTCAGAGCATGCTGCTATCAGCGGGGTCTGCATTCGCGCTCTTCCTTTCGTTGTTCTATGTATAATGTACTCGGGTTCTTCCATGCTGCGCTACGCTCTGCTACCCAGTGCTATGTTCCACCATAGGTTCCCCCTCTAGTGGGGAGCCTGTTTTCCATTGTGGTCTGCTATGCTATGCTATGCCATGCTATGCTACATCATATGTTCTTCATTAGTGGGGAACCCATGTTTGCCATGTTCATTATCTATGCTGGCGTATGCTATGCTATGCTACACCGTAGGTTCCCCACTTGGTGGGGAACCCATGCTTTGCATGCTGTGCTTACCTACGCTACGCTATGCTATGTTCTGTGCCACAGCAACCTATGCTCGTATGCTTTTGCCCTTTTGCTATGTTTGGGTATGCTACGCTATGCTGCACCATAGGTTCCCCACTTCGTGGGGAATCTCTGCTTTGCCATGCTGCGCTATGCTATACTATGCCATGCTACGCTATGCTACACCGTAGGTTCCCCACTTAGTGGGGAACCTGTGCTTTGCCATTTGTGCTGTGCTATGCTACGCTCCTATGCTTTGTCTTGTGCTAGGATATGCCATGTCTCGCAGTGTGAAGCTCTCCCGCGTGTGTCTCCGGTATAGTCGGAACCTTTCTCTGCTATGCTGCGCCATGATCTGGCCATTCTATGCGTCCGTTGTTTTGCTATACAGTGTGCATGGTCTGCCATTGTGCTATGCTGAGTTGTTCCTGCCATGGTATGCTATCCGCCCCATGCGCCTTGGATCGCCCCATGTACGTATATACCTTTCCGTACTTTGTTCCTGTGTGCTTCCGCTCCTATACCCTATCCTCTCCTTGTCCCCGCTGGACTATTTGAACGACCCCACTTGGGGTCTCCGCTGTCGTTTCATTGTACAGCGTTGATTATTTTCGGTGTCATTCCATATTAGCACCTCGCTATCTATGACCGATGCCACTGCTGGCCTCGCAAAGAACGTGGTTGCTCTCGTTCCTCTTTCGTCCCTTCGCTCTCAGCGTCCGTTTACACTATTGCGACTCTTATATCATGATCTTTGGCATGGCATTCCATAGAACTATGTTTTTATTTCTACGATGTCGATTGTTGTCCATGTGCCATTTTCTGTGCACATGCGCATGCGATGTTTCGATATCTTTCCACGGCGTGTCTCTTCTCAGGCGATTGTCCAGCTTCAACCACTCTATAGTTAGATTATCATAAGTGTTTAGATTCTGAGCTCATTCTATGACGTCATTTCACTTATTGAATCGCTTCGCTCATTCCGCCTGACCATGTTGTAGCGTCGCTGGCACTTGCTGACGTGTTGGGGGAGACATTTGGGTGGCCTGCAGGGGCCGCTTTGGGGGTATCTTGGGGGCCTCCTGAGGGCTTGTTGGGGGCCTCCTGGTGCCTCTTATGGATCTCTTGGGGCCTCCTAGGGACTTCTGAGGGCCGAGGGCTCGACGTGTTGTTTAGTGGCCCCCACCTGGGGCCCCCCTTCTGGTGTTCTAGGGGCGCTCTTGTGTCGTCTTGTAGTTCTTACGCACCGCCTTGGAGCACTCTTGATGACACTGCCATGCGGCTGCTGATCAGGATGTTGGTGATGATGATGATGATGTGATGACGATGATGATGCTGATAGTGATGATGAAGATGATGATAATGAACATAGTGGTGACGACGATGATGATCCTGATGATGATGCTGATAGAGATGAGTCGCTGTCTACATGTACATGTTTGGCATCCCATTTATTTACACAATGTCCCGCCGCTATGCTATAGTAATATCCCGTAGGTCCCCAAAAGGTATCAAATGTATATGCGCGCAGTCTTTTGTTCCTGCTTGCCATGTGCCTATCAGTCACTGTGGCACAGCATTTCTATAAACGTTTCCTGTATCTCCTTTGAGCCTATCGCGCAACCGTGGTATGGCAGCATTGTTCCTGCTTGCCATGTGCCTATCATGCCATTGTGGCACAGCATTTCTATAAGCGTTCCTGTATCTCCTCTGAGCCTATCACGCAACCGTGCTATGGCAGCACAACGTGAGTCTTCCGAGAGTGGGCGCTATCTCTCGGTCGTTTCTTCATTACATATCTGAGGACTATCCCATTGGCCTTATGTAGCAGCACACGTTCTCTGCATATCCCCTGTCCGCGGCAGCGCTTATTTCTATCATGCTCGTTGCCGTTATTGCTTCAGCAGCTATTGTATAAAACTGCCTACTAGGTCCGCCATAAAATGGCAGGGTATCACACAATCACCCTTTTTTTGCCCGCCCCCGCCGCGATGCGCGTGCGCGGCGATCCGAGATGGCGCGCGAGGCGAGGGGCTGTTGAGATGCCCCCCGCGCGCAGTGCACGCTCCGATCGTTCTGTTCCATCTGCCGCAGACTGGCCGGTTGTCTGCCACGGTGGTTTCGCATGCGTCCGTGCTCTGCTCGTTTCTCGGCGGCGAGCGCGCGGGGAGAAGTGAGAAGGAAAAGGCCTTCTCAGAAGGCGGCGGGGCTTCTCAGGGGCTTCCCGCGCTTTCTGAGAAGTTGTGCTGTGTCTCCGGGGAAGGAACAAACAACTTCTCAGAAGGCCCGGGGACTTCCGAGCCGTCTGAAAAGTCCTGCCCCGTCTCACTTCCCCCCCGCGCTTGCCGCCAAGTCTCGTGCGCTCCGTCGAGCGTTCCGAGCTGCGCCGCCACGCGTGCCAAAGCCGGGGGGGCGGAAGATGAGGCGGATATCGGGTTTGGGCTGGCCTCATACTTTGACGCGTCGATCCGTGAATTCGTTGTTTTCGGCTCGCGAGAAGGCGTCACGGCCGTCACTTTTGCGGGTCAGGTCCGTCGGTTTCGGTCCCAGGCCGTTTTCACTACACTGCCGTTTTTTTATACATGCTCCGCGTGCGGATCATGTATTACAAATGCAGGGATTTACTATTGAAAACAACGGTGAGTACATGCATACATCGATCATGTATTCAAAATCCCACATTTTTATTATCCTATTAAAAACTGTCTTGCAAAGGGTGGTTTACTAAAGGGGGATGTGTCCACCGCCGACGAGGCGCTGCGCCCATCTGCCGGTCTCAGTTTCTCTGCCTGCTCTGCCCGCCGGTGCCTTGGCGTGCCGCCTGCGCCGCGCCGTCTGCCGAGCTGGCGAGGGCCAAAGGATCAAGTCGGGCCTGCCCCCCGACGGGGGGATTTTCGACGAAAAATATAAAATCCCCCAAAAGTGCAAGAAGGTCAACAAATATTCAAAATATAGTACCCAGATCATTTGTGGATTATTGTTGAGTTATATATGTTGCGTTATATATATACATATATATGTATATATATATATATATATAATTTTATATAAAAACATCGTCGAAAATCCCCCTGTCGGGGGACAGGCCCGACTTAACCAAAGGAGGAACACATACCCATGCCGCTTCACCTCTCCGTCCTCTCTAGGGGGGGGCGGACACCCAATCTACATTCAACGCGTCCCTATTTTGTGTTTTTCAGCCTACTTGTCCCGACGGGTGGGTGCCCATACCGCGGCCGTCCCCTCGCGCTCGCATTTTTGGGCCTCCTGGGAGGCCCTCGTCGCCACCGCCTCATTCGCCTCGGAGTTCCCTTGCCAGAACGCACCCCAGAAGAGGTGCGAGGAGTACAGAGGAGACCCGTGCCAATAAACACCCTGCTTGCCTCCAGGGTGCCCTGCGTTTCTTGGGTTTCGGTGGTTTACACTAAAAGCAATGGACGTAATGGGGTCTCAGGGTTGGGTTTCTTGTGGAAGGTTTCTTGGAGTCGAACTCCTGCTGTAGCGGTATAGGTGTTTGCTGGTTTCTCTTGGAGGAGGGTTTGGGGAGGTCCGGGGGCGTCCAAGAGGGGTGTGGTCGGGGGACGGCGGGGGTGTATCATTGTTCGGTATCGTTTAACCAGTCCCCATCCCTGTCCCCATCCTCTTCGAGACCCCCACCAAATGACCACCCCAGTTGGGGATACACCTTTCGAAACTCGAAGGGAACGACCTATATCCCCATCCAGGGGGGCAAATCGGCCAGTGGGGCCCAGGCCACGCCGCTGGGGATGGGGATCGGTTGAACGATATTCAGTTGCCAGGACCGCGAGATCGCCCGAAAGCGTGGCCGCTCCTCCTGGCTTCAATGCGTCCCTTGGGTTCCTTTTCGTCCGCGCGCGTGCGTCGGGCCCCGATATGCCAAGCCTCCATGTCCGCACCCACGCTCCGGGGCTCGTGTCGATGCCCCCGGTTCGATCTGTTTCGGCTGCGAGGGTTCCCGAGTCCGATTCGAATCGGCTTCGGATCCCGATGTGTGGTCCGATTTCGCAATGCAGGCCGACCGGCCAGCCGATTCCCGCCGATTCGACTGCTCCCGAATCGGCTGCCGATTTCCGCCGATCCGATTCGTTCCGATCGCTGGCCCGGCTTGTCGATTCAATTATGGGGTCTCCCGCGCGCCCCGCTCGGACGCCACGCCGATCAGCTCGCGCACGTTGCACTCTTCTTCCCCTGCACGTCCCTCTTGGGCGGTGTTTTCGCGACCACCCCGCGCGGAAGGCGCCCATGCGACCGCGCACCCACGGGATGGACGGAGTCCAGATTGCGACGCTGTGGACACGGATGCGCTCGGCGATCGTGGCGCGGCCTGCGCGTGGTGGCCCGTGTTGTGCCCCTGCCGTCGGAAGTGGGAGGAGGCGGAGGAGGAGGCAGGGGGGAGGAAGAGGAGGAGGAGGAGGAGGAGGAGGAGGAGGAGGCGGAGGAGGAGGCAGGGGGGAGGAGGAGGAGGAGGAGGAGGAGGAGGAGGAGGAGGAGGAGCAGCAGGAGCAGCAGGAGCAGGAGGAGGACGCTCCTGGTTCCGCGCCCTCGGCTTCCGGGCACTGCCGGGAGGGATCGGCTCAGGGGGGACGCATCGGCGCCCAATCGTTAACCAGCCTCGAACGTATCCCTATCCCTAAGATTGACACGCCAAGAGGCGATGACAATCTTAGGGATTCGCCTTCAAAAAATCAGGGATTCCCTAAGAAGATTGACATCGTGATGAGGAGGTGCCCAGCATAGGGATAGGGATATGTTCCAGGCTGGTAAAATCGCCCACTCTCGAGGCAAGCGAATCTCGGTCAAAGCCCGCGGCCAAGCGACGGGTCCCGTGCCCATGCCGCGCCAGCGCGCCGCCGTCGCCCAAGGAGGTGGCACTGGGCTTTATGTTTCCCGAGCATGTTCTTTGGTTGGAGGGCAAAGGGTGAAGCCTGAAATGCCGTTTCGATGGATTTTCGAGGCGAAGGTGAATCGCAGGACGGATCGATCTTCGGGGTGCAGAAGCCAATATGGATTTCACATTGAGCCTTCGACCCAAAGAAAATGCTCAGGCTTCGGGGGTGCCTCCGGCGTGTGCCCGGCAACCGCCCACTCCCCGGCGACAGGGGCCCGACAACCCGCCCGGGCCAGCTGCGCACGGCTTCGCTACCGCGGGCCTATCGCCAATCCATCGGCGAGGCGTCGCCGATTCCCGGTCCACTTCCCCCCCCTGGTGAGCCAGTCCAACCTTCGGGGAACAGAAAGTGGCATAAACATACAAACTCGGACGTCCGCGCGGATTTCTCGGATCGGCGCTGGGGCCCTCCGGCGCCGCCCCTGGCGCGCTCCGCGCGCCAGGGAGGGGGGTCCAGCGCCGATCCGAGAAATCCGTGCGGACCTCCGAGTTTGTATGTTTATGTCACTTTTTGTTCCCCTGAACCTTCACAGTCAACCCGCAGAATGAGGATGGGCAACTTTCCCAAGGGTACCTTGCATCCTTGCCTCCTCGCTCCATCCTTGGCCACTCCCGTCGGACGCGCCCCGCTCGAGAAGCCTCGACGTGGGCGTCCAAGGCAGCCTCTCCGCCCGCCGCGGCTCAGGCCGCGCCAGCGCCCCCGGCCTCGTCGGCTCCGCCCCCTCGGCGTCCCGTGGGGTCCCTCGGCTCCCGCCTGGCCCGCAGACGGGCCCAGGGTCGGGACAGATCGCTCCGGAATGGAGAGGGAGGAGGAGGGGGAGGAGGAGGAGGAGGAGGAGGGGGAGGAGGAGGAGGAGGAGGAGGAGGAGGAGGAGGAGGAGGATGATGATGATGATGAGGAGGAGGAGGAGGAGGAGGAGGAGGAGGAGGAGCAGGAGGGGACGAGGCGGAGGGGGAGAAGGAGGAGGAGGAGGAGGAGGAGGAGGAGGGGAAGGAGGAGGAGGGAGGGAAAAGTCTCAGAGCGTTCCCGAACGCTCTGAGAAGGCCGCGGTGCCCGATACATCCGCCGGATCTCATAGACTGTCAAAATGAGTCCCGCTCGGAGGTTGTCTCCCGATCTTGCTTGCGTTTTCACCCTCATCCTCGTCGTCATCGGCCTGCCCAGGAGGAATTTCGGCGCAGAAGTGCAGTCTTTCAGCGCGCACTCGAGCATCGGCTCTGCTCCTGCGTAGCATTGCCGCACCACCAGGGCTCAGGCAATCCCGCCTGCGCTCCTGCACGACGGCGGGGTGGGCTTACCGCTCACGTAATATACCCCGAAACAGGTAACACGCTCTATCGCCCGACATTTTTGCGCGTCCGCTTCCCGCTTCCGCACGAGGGATGACGCCGAGGGAGGCAAGGACGCAACGGAGGGCAAGGGGATACAGCGGAGGAAAAACGCAGCCTTGCCGTAGTCCGCGCAGTCCGCTGGTTCTGTGGGCAGCGTGTCAGGCTTGACTGGGCCCGCCCATCATGCTTCTACAGTCGGCCAAGAGTAGGTCGACCCTGCCAAATCAAGGGTACCCTTGTGTCCTGTGTCTAGCGGCCCATGCTTCCTACATTCCTGTGGCAATGTGGCCCTCGGAAGGGTCTTTGTGTCCTCTCGCGTGTCCTATCCAATCGAGTCCGACTGTATGTGCCCCCCCCCCGCTCCTAAAATCGAGGCCGGGTCGCGGCGCACAAGAGCCCGCGACCGCATCCCTTGCTGGCTGGAGGCTGGCCCGCCGCGCGCGCACGCCGTGAGCAGGGTGCGACGGCGGGTTTGCTGGAGGCCGTCGCTCCGTTTCTGGGGAAGGCGTCGGAGGGTTTCGATGTACAGTGGGGGCGCGCATCAAGAAACCACATGCTTTTCGTCAGGGTATCCTTGGTTTCTTCGCTTCGCGCGCTGCGCGGCGACTTCCCGCGGCCGTTGAAGGAGCTGTTGCGTTCGGAGTACTCCAGGTTTCCTCTCTGGTGCACTTCGCGCGCTGGTTTTCAGGGTCGGGTCTCTTGCGAGGGTTTCTCGCGGCCGCGTCCGCACTGTACACGTCGCGTGCTTTGGTCGGCCAGGGAGCCAGGGAATTCGGCGCTCCCGCGCGTGAAGTCCTGTGTGTAGACAATCCGGCGTCCCACGGGGCGGGCACCTGGGGCCCCGTGGTGGAGCGAGTCCGCCCGCCAGCCGAGGCGGACCGAGCCTTTCCCAAAGGAAGAGCACTTGGGAGAGTGGATGGGGGGCTGGCGAGCCTCTCGGCGGCGGGGGTGGGGGCGGCACTGAGGCCCCAAGGAGAGCGCCCCCCAACGCCGAGGTCCACGGTACTTCCAGAGAGGTGCATGTTGGAGGTGCCTCGAGCGGGGCACCAGCAAACGGCGACACCGCATCGCCATGGTCGGGGGCGACGACAGGAGCGAATAGCCCAGGGGCGGGGGGGGGGGAAATGCATGTATCCACTGGCGCCCACGGGCCATGTCTATGGCGAGGCTTCCCAGCGAATGTGAGTAGTGCCCTCGCCTGGGC
>CAUYUJ010021690.1:47500-135113 GCA_963575745.1 Prorocentrum cordatum | reverse complement strand
GAGGAGGAGGAGGAGGGGGAGGAGGAGGCGGAGGAGGAGGAGGAGGAGGGGGAGGAGGAGGAGGAGGTGCGAGGATGCAGCATGGGGGACGGAGGTGGTGACCAACATCACCACCACGCCGACGACGACCACCACCACCGCGACGACGCCGCGTTGATGGCGACGACGGCGACGGTCGTCGTCGTCGCCATTGTCGTCGTCGCAGGGGCGTGGAAACACCTCGCGCGCTCTTTGTTCGACCTCGCGGCGTTTTCCCCAGTAAATGCCTACACCGAAGGGATCCTCACGAAAATGGTGCGGCTCT
The DNA here is from genome assembly GCA_963575745.1 of Prorocentrum cordatum. NCBI lineage: Eukaryota > Dinophyceae > Prorocentrales > Prorocentraceae > Prorocentrum > Prorocentrum cordatum. Next base: position 134,809 of record CAUYUJ010021690.1, on the reverse strand, counting down.
GGCGGAGATGCCTGGCCGATTTCGGTGGGAGGGGGCCGCGGCCGCCCACCTAATCTGTTCTCCAAGCCCTGGGCCCGAGGCGGGGAACCCAGGAACCCGCTGGCTCCTGGGTTCTCGGTTCTGGGTCATGTGGTCCCGGGAAAGTCGATTTCGGCTGGCGGCTGGACTCCCAAGCTCCCTGTCACGATGCTGCGACGATGCTCGTAGTTTTTTTTGCGAGCGGACAGCAATGATTCACGCCACTGGCCTCGCCAAACGCACCGTCGACAAAGCAAGCACCCCCAAAGTTGTCCTGCGAGCGTGGCCGAAATTCTGGCTACGGGAAACAGACAAGAAGAACAAGCAAGAGTAAATTTCGCTGGGGACGGTCTCAAATCCAGGATCGGCAGGTACACCAAAAAATGGAGAGGCGCCCCGCGAAGGCGGCAACACGCAAAGAAAATGTTACGAACTACGACCCGCAAGTGCGGGAGGAGGAGGAGGGAGAAAGGAGAGCGGCGAGAAGAAACGCACATCATGCTGCACTGCATTCGCACTCGGCTGACGACAAGCAGTCGTGGCTATGTCCCCTGGGGGCCGAATCAGCTGCAAAACAGAAACACCACATTGCACTGAGTGATGCACCCTAGTCGCAGAGGCGGATTCGCTGCACGCGTGCAGAGGAGGGTGAGGAGGGGCAGCAGCGGCAGGAGGAGGAGGAGGAGGAAGAGGAAGGGGAACCGAACAAAGAGAAAAATGTGTAATGCTACCGGCCACGGCAGGTCAGGCTCCGTGGATTACGACGCTGGCGCTGAAAAAGCAGGCAGGGCAGACGGCATGGCATTGAATGAACACCAGGAAAGAGGAGGAGGAGGAGGAAGAAGACGGAGCTAACCAATGCATGACCAGAAAACTGGCAGCACAGGCCAGCGAGCTGAACTAGGCGCGCTCCAGACGGTCACCAGCAGCGGAGGCTGTGCGGATGCACTCCGACAGGCCTGGGGCCGAGACGACGCCCGTCATGTAGGCCTGCTCCCATATGTCGTCAAGGGAAGTTGGGGGGACGACGAGGAGGGTCTCGAAGAGCTGGGGCGAGCTCGGAGGTGCTCGTGAGATCTCTGAGAGCTCTTGGTACACATCCAAGCGTTCACCCGCTCGGCATCGGAGTTGGAAGCAGCAGGAGGGATTCTGCCCAAGCTTCGATCGCCGATGACCATACGCGACGACGCGCATACAGTGGAAGCGGCACTGAGCCCAATGAAAGGCAACCAAAACCACCGAGGGCACGCAGATCACCCATCGCAGCCACAAAACAGGTCAAGGCATCAAATGTTACACGCGACGGCGCGCCAGCACTCCCACCGGCCCTCTGGGCGTAGGTGGCTTCAGGAGTTGGCTATTCCGTCCTCCTCTCTCCCTCAGCCTCTCCCTGGGGCTGGACTCGCCATCGCTCGGACGTCCACTCCCCGTGCATGCTTCGGCTTCGCGCGCGTATTTTTTCGCAAGATGACCTCAGATGCTCCTCGATGGCCCTGGCCGAGAAAACATGCACACGTCCGAGCGATGCCAAAGTGGAAGGGAGCGTCCCGCGGATGGGCACGAGCTGGATCGAATCGAGAGATCGAATCGGATCGGAAACAGGTCGGACCGCCAGCGGATCGTCCCGAGGCAGATCAGAATCGCATCTCGCCGCGCCTGGCTCCGGCTGGCACCGGCCGGTGCTGGCGAAACGGACCGAATCGAATCGGAATCGCGGCCCCAGCTGGCGGGTCGAACCGCATCGCATCGATGAAGGGGCCCACAAACACACAAATAAATACACACAAATAAAAAGATTCCACATATTTTCTTATATTTTCTGGGTTTTTGTCTTCCCCCCCACTTCCCATATGTTCCCATATTTTCTGGGGAACCGACGATTAATTCTATCTGTGTGTTTCTTTCCCTCCTGAATCGAGTCGTAGGCGGCCCTGGCGGGTCGCTGGAGCGTCCAAGGAGTGCACACGCGGGGGCTGGCGGCCAGGCTGCCCGACCCCGGAGCGCACGGCCGAAGGCTGGGAGCGCCCCGCGGCGGTGGCACACGATCGTCCGGGGGGGGGGGGCGGGGCCGGCCCAGCCCGAGGACAGCACGAGCGAGCGGCAGCGAGCTCCAAAGGGCCCCAAGAGAGCCCCGGGATGGCACGAAGGAGCGGCAGCGAGCTCACCGAGGGTTCGGTGGCAACTCGTGGGAGCCTCCCATACCATCTTGTCGGCCCCTGCGAATCGACGCCAAATCGACGCGAATTCGGCGCTATCCCATCGACTCCCAGACGCTAATCGACGCCAATCGACGCTAAAGACAGAATCACGTGGGTACACTTCAGTCGGGCCTGTCCCTCTGCAGGAGGAATTGTCAGAAACAGTGTGAAAAAAGTCTGGGGGCGATTTTGTCTACCACTTTTTTGACTATTTGGGAACATCTTGGGGGGATTTTTACTTTTCGTCCAAAATCCGCCTGTGGGGGGGGACATGCCCGACCTAAGGGTACAGAAGCCTCGCATGATTTGCTGCCGAACACGAGGGGACGCAGAGCGGCATCGGGAGCCACCGAGGGCCAAAACGTCGTGATGCCTCCCCGCCGGCAGCGGCGGCGCGGCGACGGGCGGGCGGGCGGCGCTGCGCGCCCGCATCTCGCCGAGGACCTCCCCCATCAGTCGCTCACCCAGCCGAGCCTGGGGAGCGGTTGGGCATCGTTGAACCGACCCCTATCTGGGAGAACAAAAAGCCGACACCAACACCAAGAAAGTACTTGTTTCACGAAATGTCGAATTGCGTTTTGGACCAGCGCGAGCCCGCCCTGGCCTGAGGAATCGCAGAGTGGGCGAGGAGGACGGGGGAAGGGAGACGTCGCGCAGCACGCAGGAGGGAAAGCAGGAAATAACAAGTGCAAGCGAGAAGCGAAACTAGCGGGCGCTCTCGGGAGAAGAGGGAGAGAAGAGGGAAGGCTGCGGCATCCCCCATGGCTGAAGCTTCACTCCCCCGACCGCCGCCCTCCACCACGCCTACCCCCGCCCGCCCGCCCCCCTCTCATTCCCCCCACCCCTCACCCACCCTATGTCCGCCCGCGTCGCATCCCTGACCCTCGTCTGGCCCGACACCATGGCCCGACGAGTTCGAATCCGCCGCTCTCTGCGAAGGGGGGCGGTGGCCGCCCGTCGCGGCCTGGGCATAAGACCGTGGCCCCCTCTTGACCCAAGCCCGCAGCCCGTGGCAACCTTCCGAAATCGTCGAGGGGTTCAGCTCGCACATGGGGCCGCCGTTCCAATGGGGGTCTTGGTGCTGGTGTCGGCTTTTTGATGTTGCAGGGAACAAAAAGCCGGCACCAGCACCAAGACGCCACTGGAAAAGTTCGGAGCGCTTTCCCTGTGGGGGCTGAGCGACCCAACGAAGCCAAGAAAGCTTGAGATGGCTCGCATTGCTCTCCGACTTTGCAAGCCACGGCGCTTCCATGATAGGGAAACGTCCCATGCAGCTCATGGCGCCCCTGAGGCCCACGGGGCTCCCATGGCCCGCGGGGTTTCCAAGGCTCAGAAACCAGATGTGGCCCTGACGAGTCAGGGAGCCAATGGTGCCCGCGCGGCATGCTGGGCCAGCGCGGCGCGTTGGGCTTATGCGCGCTGCGTTGCACGTTCGGCCCATGAAGCCCTTCGTGGAACTTGCGGGGTTCATGGGGCTGGCTGGGTTCGCACGGCCCGCGGGACTCGCGCGGCCCATGGAAATCCTAACGCTCACTTGGGGAACTGGAGACGGCCCGTTATGTTCCCACGCGCTCAGAGCTGGCATTCATCAACTCTGGACACGCGAACCCGAAGACACGGGCGACGGCATTCAACAGAGGCTGCAATGTTTTCTTTTCTAGTGGCTTCTTGGTGTTGGTGTCGGGTTCCTGTGCGCCTACTATCCCCATGAGCGTGGCCTGGGCCCCCCTGGCCAATTGACCCCCCAGATGGGGATATAGGCCGGTCCCTTCGGGCTTCGAGGTGCGTGTCCCCAACTGGGTTGCGAGGAGGATGCTGGGGGTCTGGATGGGGATGGGGATGGGGATGCGGATGGGGATGGGGATCGGTGAAACGATAACGAGCGGTGGGGGCAGGATCAGCCAGCATCGGCTCGGAAAGGCGAATCGAATCGGATCGCGCGTGGCAGCGGACCGCCTCGGCACGGAACCGAGACCGCGAAGCGGGTCGGCTGCACCAGTGTGCGCAGCAGCGCCACGTGAGCGTCGGGTCGCATCGGATCGGCGGGAGGTCGAATCGGAGCGAGGGGCTCGAAGCGGGCCCCGTGGGGGGGGCGGGGGCGGCTGCCCGCCTCCCCCGGCAGAGGGTGACCGGCAGGAGGGAAGACGGACGGAACGAGGAGGAGCACGGCACGCTCGTATCGCGACGGCATCGGCGGCGGCTCCTGACAACGCGTGGGTCCTTCAATCTTGAACGGTCGCGGCCCCTCCCCATCCCCCACTCCCCCCGACAAGAGGGTGGTCGGCAAGGGGGAAGAGAATAAAGAGCGGGAACGGGATGGGCCCCACTGCGGTGCGATGCGAGACTGGCGACAATGCCATACCAGAACTGCGAGCAACGTCCCTGGGCCACTGCTCGCACTTGAGACGCCGCAGATAGGTCTGAGACGTGTGTGGGGGGCGAGAAGGAGCACTGCAAGGCCGAGGAGGAGGACCGGGAGAAGGAGAAGAAGGGCAGGCAGGCAGGCGGCGCGCTGCTTCCCCCCGCGAGTGCGCCTGAAGCGAGGTCGCGCGCGGGCGGGTGAGATGTGACTCTGCTCTCGCCACATCGATCCTGGAAGCCGAAGCAAAGCGCGCGCCTGTTTTGCTTTCGCCGCCCACGTCGGAAAGCTGACTGGAGGAGGAGGAGGAGGAGGAGGAGGAGGAGGAGGAGGAGGAGGAGAAGAAGGAGGAGAAGGAGGAGGAGGAGGGAGGAGGAGGAGCAGCTGCGGGTTGACTCCCCCTTGCAGGTGCGAAGACGCGAGAGCATGCCTCCGACGGGAGGGTGGCCGATGCCTTGCTCTCGTGACAGCGATGTCGCGCTGGGGCGCTCAACCAGGTCCAACGACGAGCAACCATCTACACTCCTGCCACCGACACCAGCCAAACCAAACCTAGACCCTCAAGAGCAACGCGCAGAGTCAGCACTACCTATCTTTCCACCACCGAACCCAACCGACCCTCATGGCGGCATATCTCATCGATTACGTGACAGCATGCTCCAAGCCCAATCACACGAGCTCCTGTTCAGTCAGGCCGTGCGGGCTGGATCGGACAACTTGAACGCCGATGAGAAGTGCTGCCAAAAGCCGCCGTCCCCACGGGAGAGGAGCACGACGCGGACGGGGACCAAGCCCTACAAGCCGACCGACCACTTGGAGACCGAGCAACCACTCCCAGACGCAACGACTAATGCCAGACAGCACCCCCAGCCCCAGAGGGACGCACATCCACGACGAGCAATGCTGCCGTTCAGGAGCTACCACGGAGCTAGCGGGCAGCCGACGGGGCGGCAACAACCCATCTCTGCACCACAACGACGTACAACCCCAGCCATGCACCCCTTCCGCATCCCAACTAGGCGGAGCACAACGGCGGAAGACGCCCGAGACAACCAACGCACTAGCCAACACACCAGCACTGGCAGCGAGTACAGCGACGACTACCGGCGCTGCGAGCGCAGAAGGAGACGACGACAAAGAACTAGACCAGCAACACACGGGCAAGCGCACAAAACCGACCAGCGCAGAGACAGCAACAGCACGCAGCGACGCTTCCTCAACATCGGAGCCCCACAGTTCCTACCGACGCAATTCCAGCAACACATCCAGAAGCTGACATGGCATTACGACCTCGAAGAGCACGACCTGCACGAGCATACCAGGCTGGCGGTGAAGCACCTTGCTCCCTCGAGACCTTTGTCGGCTGTGAAGCGGCACTACTACTTCACCGACGCGTCATACCATGCCAAAGCACCGGGTACATCAACATGGGCAGTGGTACACCTGAGAGAGGACGACCAGGGCATCGCCTACTACAGGCACATGTACTCCAACCACGCCCTGTCCGTCAGCGAGGAGATGGCCAACAACATCACCTCCAGCACCAGCCCCGAATTGGGAGCGCTACTCTGGGCAGGCATCGCATGTACACAGGAGGACGATGAGCAGGAAATCGTCATTATCGGAGACAACACCGCGGCTTTGGGAGCGGCAGCTGGAACATCGCGGATCAGATCGAGTAGGAACCGCCCTCTTGCGAGATTTACACGCATATTATTCCAGCAGTTACAGCTTACAAAGGACATTAGCTTCGAGCACACTCATGCGCATCGAGACGCACCCTGGAATGAAGCAGCAGATATTCTATCAAAATATGCCGCACTCCAACCAGCGCCACCACCACCTGCGGAAGAGCTAGTCAATATAGTACAGTATACCAGCACACTCGAATGGGCATGGATGGCTAATCCTGCGGGCAATGACCTACATGCGTACCCACCGTGGAGGCATGGACGGCTCGAGGAGCACGTCCCGCCCCAGCGGGCTGACGCAGACCACATCCCCGACCTCACCGCAGACAGCTACAACAAGGGCACGCTGAAGCTCAACATCGCGCAGTACAACGCTCAGTCCATGGTGGGCGACTTCACCTCCACAGACCTGCACCTGGACATCTCCAGTAAAGGGGCTCTAGTCAGAGCCCAGCTTTTGGACCACCATGCACACGTCGCGGGGCTGCAGGAGACACGCTGTAGAGAGGCCATATGGACAGGACAAGGCTTTATCAACATCCAGAGCGATGCGCAGGACGGCAACTGGGGACGTGCACTACTACTCAACGTCGAGTTACCGCACGGGCAGCTCAAAGGGAAAGACCTGTACTTCAAGCAGTCCCAGCTGACAAAACTGTACTCGTCAGCCAGGATTCTCTTTGTCCGCGTGCAGGCTCCTTTGTTCCATCACGTCATCGCCGTTGCTCATGCCCCGTACCAGAAGGCCAAGGACATCAACGGCTGGTGGGAGCACTTCAGGGAGCTGTGTGACACGTGGAAACCAGAGATCCTGCTCATCGACGCGAACGCCAACTAAGTCACAAGGACGGAGAGGACACTCAATGGTTGGGCCAGAAAGGTCCAAATCAGCTGACAGACAAAAATGGACACGAATTCCACGAGTCTGTCGCCAGCTGCCACCTGCACGTCGTCAACACATACTACGGGAACAACGACGATTACACGTACCACAAGGACGGGATCTCCAACCGCATCGACTACGTTGCCATGGCTCCCTGCCTGTTCAAGTGCGTGGCGGCTTGCACTGTCTTGAGAGACTTTCAAAAGCCAACCGCCAAAAAGAAGAACGAGCACAACAAGCAGAGGAGGAACTACGCCCAGAACGGCTACGACACGACCACAGACCACATGCCCGTGCTAGTTGAAGTTGTGGGCGAAATCATCGGGCGCCACCGTAGTTCGAAGGGGAACGGGTTATTGGATACTAACAAACTCAAGAACCCAGAGCGCATCATCGCATTCAAGCAGGACCTGAACAACATCAGCCTACCACCGTGGAAGGCAGACGTCAACGACCATTACCACGAGACAGCGGGACTCCTTGTCGAGAAGACGAAGCAGCATTTCGGACGGGACCCGCTTACCCCTTGCAACGTCACAATCTCAGAGGCCAGCATGCGCCTATTGAGGCTGCGCAGATATGCTGAGAGCTCCACGCGGACCTACACGAACAACGGGGACCCAGCACCTCTAGAAGTTTTCCGCAAGAGGCTCTGCCACGAGGCGCCTGTCTATGCCCGCGTGGAAGATAGCTGGTACTGCTCTGTGGCAGCCCTTGTTGGAGCGTGCCAGCTCAGTCATGCCACCGGCTGCCTCGGCATCGCGCATGACGCTGCCAGGCTCTTCATCGACCACACCAAGGACACGTTCAGACACCAGCGTAGTACCGACCGCAACCATTACTTTCACGAACTTGGCAGCAAATTGGCGGATAGCAGAACAGCAAGAGACGCCAGGACCGAGTGGCAGCTGACAAAGAAGATTCTGATCCACGGCGGCCGCAAACCAAAATATGTTAGCGCGCTGCCCACTATGCAGCAGCCCGACGGCACCGTCATGGGCAGCCAGGGCGAGATCAGCAGAGCCACCCTGCAGCACTTCGCCAAGATCGAGTCAGCCGACATCAGGGACAAGTACGACCTGGCGGACCGCTACAATATCAGCCGTACCCACAGATCGCCACCCGACGAGGTCTCACAGCACCTGCACATGACACTCAACGATCTGGTGGAGAGCTTTGCGGACGGCAAGAAGGGACGAGCAGGAGGACCCGACGGCAATTTGGACGACATCCTCAAACTCGCACCCGAGGAGACTGCCCGCCACTGGTACCCAGTCGTCTTGAAGACGATACTGCGAGGCCGAGAACCGATCCAATTTAAAGCAGGTATTGCAGTGAAGCTGTACAAGGGTAGCGGCACGAGGGCCCTCCTGGAATATTACAAGTCGATCCTCCTCAACAACACCGTGGCCAAGCACTACCACAAGTGGCTCCGCGCAACTACGTTGAGGGTCTGCAGCAGCCTGCTGAGGGTCACCCAGCATGGCGGAATCCCGAAGAAGTCAGGCGCGTACTCCACCCATACTATCAAAGCGTTCTTCAGGATCTGCAGGCGGAGACGTCTCAGCGCAGTCGGCATCCTGCTGGATCTACGACAGGCCTTTTACTCAGTTATTCGAGAATTTGTGCTGGGACGGGAAGGGGAGAAGCCTTGGCTCCTAAAGGTGATGGCAGGAGGCGCTCCACCTGAATGGCTCATGCCGGCCATCCAGCAGCTGATAGCGTCTCCAGGCTACTTAGCACTCAACGATGTAGACGAGAACCTGCGATTCCAGCTAGAGGAAGCACACGACACGACATTCTTCCAAGTGCGGGGAGAAGAGCTCTGCGCGGAGAGCCGCAAGGGCACACGCCCAGGCAACGGCCTGGCCGACCTCATCTTCAACATCAGCTTCGCGCACGCTCTGGGCCCACTGGAGCAGGAGCTACATGCAGGAGGGTACCTACTTCAACTACCACCAGCGGGCGAACAAGCCATTGTCACGTCAGGACAGCTCCAAGGGCTGGAAGGGACCCTGCCAGAAGTATCCTTCATGGACGACGCGACATTCCTGTGCGTACTTAACGACAACACGAAAATCGAGAGCAGCATCTTCGACATATTGTCCATCATTGCAAGGAGACTCAAGATCTTCGGGCATGACCTACACCCCAAGAAGACTAAAGCGTTGCTGCATATCGATGGGCACGCCAAGCAGCATATCAAGGCGAAGATTTTCAAGACAAATCCCATCACGCTGCTGCGCGAGGATGGTCAGCCGCCAACCAGCACTGAAGTGTCAACGGCGGAGGTCACGACCCAGGGACTCACATTGGGCAATATCGTGACAAGTGATGGTGGGGAGGGGCCGAACCTTATGAGACGCATCATAGACCACAGATCCGCAGAGGGCCCCTTGAAGAAGTCCATCTTCCGCCTGCCGCACATCGACCTCAAGGCCAAGCTGTTGTACCTCACGGCACTGGCGCAAAGCAAGCTGACCTACGACTGCGAAGTGTGGGGACCACTTACAGTACAGCAGAAGCAGATGCTGCAGAGCAGACACATGGCGAGCCTGCGGGCCGCCGCAAGACAACAGCGACACAGCGCGGGACATGTACATACCTTGGATGACGAAATATACTTGTTGTGCGACGAAGTACCGATCCACATGTACCTGCGCCGACGGCGCCTGATGTACCTGGCCAGGATGGCGCATGCAGACGCGCCCTTCCTACACCGCCTCATCGACGAACTTTGGGAGGATGAGAAGGCCTGGAATGCTCTTATCGTCGAAGATCTGGACTGGATAAGAAGGTTCCTACTAGACGACGAGGACATCGGCAGCGACATCAGGGGATTGTTACGATGGCTACGCACACAGCATGTGCGAGCCGCACAAGCCACGATCACCCGTGCGTGGCTCAGGTACAAAGCATGGCAGCACGACATATATCGACATCGAGTTTGGCAAAGGCAGTTACACCGTCTTGCGCAAGAGTTTGGATTGACCACGCCCAACTTCGAGGGGCTGCCGCCCGCACAGCACTGTGGCTACATATGCTATGAGTGTGGCAAGATATTAAAAACTCGGGGAGCATGGAAGCGCCATCGCACCATGGAACACATCGGCTACGACCTTCCCGAATTGCTTGCCCGTTCGACTACCTGCCCTGGGTGCGGGAAGAACTTCATAACGAGATCCCGCATACTCAAGCACCTGAGAAGGTGCCCCAAATGCCTGGCGGTCCTCCAAGCAATCGAGGCCCCAATGGATTTGCAGGAGGCAGCCGAACGCCGAGAAGAAGAACGAGAAGCTGTGGCGGCGAGGAAGGCAATGGGGCATGGAGCTACAAAGGCGCTGGTGCCCGCCCAACAGGTCATACAGCTCAAGCTGGCCGACTACATAGAGCAGCACCAGCTCCAACTCTCGCCGGCCCCGCCTGCAGCAGCGGACGTCCAAACAGCGACACCACCTGCAATCGTATTCTCACCGTGCAGGCCCATGGTTACCACGGCTATGTTCTTGCTGCACCTTTTCTCGGGCAGACGTCGAATCGAGGATTTCCAGTACCACTTCGAGATGAACATTCGAGAATGCAACTTGGTAGTACTATCGATCGACGAGCAGATAGACCCCGTCAAAGGAGACCTGACGAAGCCAGACGTCGTCGATTTTTGGTGCGCAGCGATACGACAGGGCCAAATATTTGGTATTGTGGCGGGCCCGCCCTGCGAGACGTGGTGCTCATCGCGCTGGCATGCCGCCGAGGGGAAGGCACCACGACCACTACGTACACATGAAGCCCCCTGGGGCATACAAGCAGCTAGCCAAGCGGAGCATCAACAGATCGCACTAGCCAACGGGCTATACAGGACAGCCTTACTACTCATCACCACGGGCCTGCAGTACAACGTCTCAGCCGTACTCGAGCACCCCGCCCCAGCCACCTGGTGCCCTCAAGCGCCTAGCAGCTGGCAGCGAGCAGAGACGCTCTGGCTCCTCGAGCAGACGGGCGTCGAGCTTCACTACATAGACCAGTGCCAGTTCGGGCAGGACGCGAGAAAACCAACATGTCTGATGGCGGCACACCTCGGTGAACTCGCACAGGAGCTAAGGGCGGTACCTGGGGGACAGCTATGCCGACATGCGGGACATGCCGGAGCTTACGGACGAGACGGCCAAGGCGGCTGGAGGACCGCCCCTCTCAAAGAGTATCCATCAAGGCTGTGCAAGGCAATGGCTACCGCTTTCGCAGCCCACTGGGGGCAGCTTGCCGACGAAGAGGCAATGTGGGCCGAGACGGACGACTGCTACCACAGGTTCTACGCCCCCTTGGACTACTACATGGAGACAGATCAGATCGGCCATGATTGTCACAGGGCATGGGGCAACCATCGGCGCTAGCATTCGGCACTGCAGCGGCTCATTTGGTGCAGTTAGTCGAGTCAAGCGTCCAGTATTATATACTTTTGCCCCGCAAGGGAACACTGGTCTGCATTTTGGCGCAGACCACCGGCTTGCTACAGATTGGATGGCAGCTGGCATCACAATATTGTATACAGAGCATTTCAGACTGGCAGCAGAAGGGTCAGCATCAGCGCACCTACTGCATGGCCCAATGCCCCGTTGCTAACGGGTTACTGGTACGGCTGCGCCCTGGACAACGATTGCGTGCCATCTCGAGGGGGGGGGGACCCGTAGCGCCCATACGGGTGGGCACGATCCCTCAATGGCGACGGAGCGTGCCCCCCCCTCGAGCACTTGCTGGATTTATCGACTTTCCTAACACTGGCATTGTTTTCTATGATTATTTGGCCCTGGACAGGCATTACGGTGTGCTGCTTAAGTCCTGAGGAAGCCCCGAATGCGTGGGAAGACCTCAGGCAGCGACGCCAATTTTGGCTATTGTTAGAACGCAAGACCTGGGGAAGCCCCGAATGCGAGGGAACACCCCAGGCACAAGTCGCCACGTTTTGATGTGTACCGCGGCGGCCCCTGGAGATCTACAGTATGGATGGCGCCAGCTGGCTGGCAGCGGGCGGCCCATCGGCCGTCAGCGTACCACCGACCGACACCGACAGCACTCCCAACACGACCCCCTACAACTCCTTCCAAGTCAACGCTGTCCTGGCGAGGATCAAACTTCGAGACGGGCTCGAAGGGCTGGGGGGGAAGGACGAGTACTTCCCGCGCCCGCCAGCGGGGATGGTGAGGGGCAGGGGGGGGGTAGGACGGCCACTACCCGCGCCCCCGCGGTCCGCCCTAGCTCGCCACCCCCACCATTCCCATGGAGAAGGAGGAGCTACCCGATCGCCCGAGGGCGAAGCTGGACAGCCGAGACACACCACTCCGACGACAAGTACCAGGCCTGGGGTTCGCCCCCACCGAGGGCACCGTGACCCCTAGCCATAGCGGGACGAGGTGGGACAGTAACGAACCCCACTTGAAGTCGGTGCATGGAGGCCTTGGGAGCCCACCACCAACACAACACCAGCAACAGCCCGACCCCCAACGACCTCGCCAACTCGCTCCACATCTGCACGCAGCCCCATACAACGACATCTACAACATCCGAGATCAGTACCCTCCTGCAGCTCAAAAGCAGGGGGTCATGACCGACGGCCCTAGCGTGGCAGGCGAGGAGAGTGCTGCAGAGCCGCTGAACCCAGAGGCTCGGCGGGCCTCCACAGCGCTGAGCGCCGAAGGGTGGAGGCCGCCGCAGAGAAGGCGGCCATCCACCTGATGACCTGGCGGCTGGGCTCAGCGCGAGGCGCCGAAGGGAGCCCAGCCGCCGTACATGAGACCGAACGCTAGGCGAGGAGAGTGCTGCAGAGCCGCTGAAGTCAGAGGCTCGGCGGACCCCACAGCGCTGAGCGCCGAAGGGTGGAGGCCACCGCAGAGAAGGCAGCCATCCACCTGATGACCTGGCGGCTGGGCTCAGCGCGAGGCGCCGAAGGGAGCCCAGCCGCCGCGCAAGAGGCCGACCGCCCACAAAGAGGCCGAGGCTAGGACAGCGCTGCAGAGCCGCTGAAGTCAGAGGCTCGGCGGGCCTCCACAGCGCTGAGCGCCGAAGGGTGGAGGCCGCCGCAGAGAAGGCGGCCAGCCACCCGATGACCTGGCGGCTGGGCTCAGCGCGAGGCGCCGAAGGGAGCCCAGCCGCCACACAAAAGGCCGACCGCCCACAAAGAGGCCGAGGCCTGGCTGCGGGCCGAGCTGGCTGAGCTGGCACGGGCGCGCGCGGCGCCTGCCGAGGGCCCAGATGGGCCCTCATCTTTTTGTTTTACTGAAACCCGGCCCCTCCCTCCCTTCTCTATGATTTACTGGTCCCAGGCTCCCTGTTTCCCTCGGGGCCGGGTTCCCGGGGCCGCAGTCTGAGCGCCCGCACGGCCCTGGTGGGCCGCTGCAGAGCGCTCCGCGCCCGCGGGGCGCGCGACAAGACGCTGCATAGCGAGAAACGCAGAAACGCAACGCAGGGAGGAGGAGGAAGGAGGAGGAGCAGGAGGAGGAGGGCGAAGGAGAAGGAGGAGGGAGGAAGGGAGGGAGGGAGGGGAGGGAGGAGGAGGAGGAGGAGAAGGAGGAGGAGGAGGAGAGGAGGCGGAGGAGGAGCAGGAGGAGGGAGGGAGGGAGGGAGGGAGGGAGGGAGGGAGGAAGGGAGGGAGGGAGGAGGAGGAGGAGGAGAAGCGCGTTCGCAGCAAAACGCCGCGCGAAAACCCCCCCAAACAAAATTCCGCCCCCGCTCGTGCACGGCCCACGTGTGTGTGTGTTCCTGCGCCGAGAACAGTCGAGAGAGCTGGGCCGCACGCGCACGCAAAGCGTGTTTTTTTTCCCGCGACCGCTGCTTTGGGAGCGCGCGCGATCTCAACTTTCTGGCTGTGTACACGTTGGTTTTACAGGCTCGGGGAGAGACGGCGGGACGGGGCGAGGCTTCTTGGGGGCTCGCTCGAGCTGGATAACCAGGGAGAAGCGAGGGAGAGCCGCCGCTACCTGGGAGCTCGCGCGATCCCCACTTCTGGCTGTACCAACGCTGGCCCTCATGTTCGGGAAAGGACGGTAGGAAACTGGGCGGGGCTTCTGGGGCTCGCTCGAGCTGGATGGCCAGGGAGAAAAGATGGAGAACACCCCCCCTGGACGATCGTTGGCATCGAGCGGGGGGGCGGATTCAGCGGAGCGATATTTTCAGCACCGCACCAAACGGCGAAAGACAATAATTCCCCCCCCTTCGATCGTAAGTACTACCGCGAAGGTAGTGGAGCCTTTTCCCAGGCGCGGTAAGCGAGGCTGCGGTCGTCTTCGCGTTCACAGCTGTTCCTGAAATCGATCGAATGCCCTCGTCCTCTTCCTATACATCCCAGGGTATCGCTCCGCCCCCCGCATGCAGCGTTACCTGTGCACTGGAGAACGCTGAAAACGATAAATTCCCGTCCGCGACTTAGCGGAAAAAGTACTTACGGCACTAGTAGTAGTAGTCGTAGTCGTCGTCGTCGTCGCCGTCGTCATCGTCGTCGTCGACGTCGTCGTCGTAGCGATCGTAGTCGTGTCGTCGTATATGTCGTACTAGTGGTGCTAGTAGTAGCAGTAGCAGTAGTAGTAGTAGCAGTAGTAGTAGTAGCAGTAGTGGTAGCAGTAGTGGTAGCAGTAGTGGTGGCAGTGGTCGTGGTCGAGGTCGAGGTCGCGGTCTTCGTGGTGGTAATGGTCGTGGTGGTATTCGTGATCGTAGCAGTAGTAGTAGTAGTAGTAGTAGTAGTAGTAGTAGTAGTAGTAGTAGTAGTAGTAGTAGTAGTAGTAGTAGTAGTAGTAGTAGTAGTAGAGTGCAGTGGTAGTTGGTTAGAGGAGCCAGTGGTAAGTAGTAGTATAGTAGTAGTGATAGGAGTAGTAGTAGTAGTAGTAGTAGTGTAGTAGGGCAGTAGTAGTTAGTAAGGTAGTAGTACTAGTAGTCGTAGTAGTCGTAGTAGTCGTAGTAGTTCGTAGTAGTCGTAGTTAGTCGTCAGTAGTAGTAATAGTAGTAGTAGTAGTTAGTAGAGTAACTAGTAGTCGTAGTAGTAGTAGTACTAGTAGTGTAGTAGTAGAGTGTAGTAGTAGTCGTAGTAGTCGTAGTAGTAGTCAGTAGTAGTAGTAGTAGTAGTAGTAGTAGTAGTAGTAGTAGTCGTAGTAGTCGTAGTAGTAGTAGTAGTAGTAGTAGTGGTAGTAGTAGTCGCGGCAGTAACAGGAAAAGTAGTAGCAGCAGTAGTGATGGTAACTGTAATAACCATACGAGTAGTAGCAGTAGTAGTAGTCGTAGTAGTAGTAGTAGTCGTTGCCGTAGTCGTAGTAGTAGTAGTAGTAGTAGTAGTAGTAGTAGTAGTAATATCAGAAGTAGCAGGAGTAGTAGCAGCAGCAGGAGTATCAGTAGTAGTAGTAGTAGTAGTAGTAGTAGTCGTAGTAGTAGTAGTAGTAGTGGGAGTAGTGGCAATAATACAATAGTAGCAGCAGTAGTAGAAACAGTAGTAATTGTAGTAAAAACATAGAAGCAGTAGTAATAGTAATAGTGGTGGTGGTAATAGTAATAAAAATAATCGTAGTAGTAGTAGTAGTAGTAGTAGTAGTAGTAGTAGTTGTAGTAATAGTAGTAGCTGTAGTGTTTGTAGTAGCAGTGGTAGGAGCAGTAGTAGTAGTAGTAGTAGTAGTAGTAGTAGTAATACTAGTAGAAGTAGTAGTAGTGGTGGTAGTAGTAGTAGTAGTTGTAGTTGTAGTTGTAGTAGCAGTCGTAGACGTAGTAATGGTAGTAATAGTCGTAGCCACAATAGTACTGGTGGGCACAGCTCTCGTACGCCTCGTGGCCCCATCGGGAAGTCTCGTGAAGGCCCGAGGGGCTCCGCTCGCGTGTCTCCGCTCCGCCCGGCTGGGGCCAGTGGGCGCCAGATGTCAGGCTAACGCTTCAGGGAGCGGAGGAGGAGGAGGAGGAGGAGGAGGAGGAGGATCGTTTCGCCCGAAAGGGGAGGGGGTTCTCAATCGCTCCCCACGGTGAGATAGACTCCTGCTATCATTCGCTATTACTATCTGCACTCAAACTCCCAACGAACTGTCCGATCAAGGGCAGATGTGGAACCGTCCATATGGCCCACCAAATACAACAGAAGTCTAAGCTGTTCTTTTCTACGTTGACGTGCTGCCGTCGACGCTGCAAAACGCGCGGCCGGCCTGGGACGTTGTGCACCTCGCGCGAAAAGAAGCGAATGGTCGCTGTCGCATGGGTACCGCGCTCATGTTTCCCAAGAGTTGGGTTACCGCCTCGGAGCGGCGCACAACTCTCGCTGGCCAGCTCGTCGGAAGCAAGGTCGCCTTTCTGCTCGTAAAACTCGTTGACGCGCGGGCGGGCCACAGTATCGCACTCGCCTCGGCGCCGCGCAGATTTCGCTTTGCGAACGTGTCCTTATTCGGCGTTTCGACACTGCGCGAAATCGGGGTGGGAGGGGGGGGTCTGGCCCCAGACCTCTGCTGAATGCGACCGTTTGCAGCAGGGAGTTGTTTATGGGGGAGGCCCCACCTGCTCGAACCAAGCGCCAACAACAGCCAAGATCCACTCCATCGAGGGAGGCGGGAGGGGGGGGGGGCGGGGGCCCGCGGCGATCGGCAAGACAACGAATAAGAAGACGACGCCCACCTCGTCGGAGGCAGGGTCGCGCTTCTGCTCGCCAACTCGTCGACGCGCGGGCGGGCACAACCACCGCGCCCGCCTCGGCACCGCGCAGGCGTCGCTTGTCTGTGACGCTCCGGCCTCCGCGCGTCGCATATGCTCACCAGCCTCGAACGCATCCCCATCCCTAAGATTGACACGCCAAAAGGCGACGACAATCTTAGGGGTTCGCCCTCAGAAAATTAGGGAATCCCCAAGATTGGCATCGTGATGAGGAGGTGCCCAGCATAGCGATAGGGATATGTTCCAGGCTGGTGACATGCCGAGAGCTCGCAGAGAAAGTCGTCGGGGGCGGGGCCGCGCGCGAGCGGGCGCGACGTGTCGCCCTCGCCCGCGCTGCTCCGCGCAGAGCTCGCGGGGAAGTGCGGCGTGCCCGCGGAGGGCGCGGCGCGCACGCGGCGCTCCGCCGACCTCCCGCGGCGAGGCGGCAGCCAGCCTCCTCGGCTGGGGGGCGGAAAGATGCGGATACGTGTTGTCCCCGGACCTCTCCTGGGGTGCGTTCTGACCAGAATTTCGAGGCGAATCCAGCGGTGACAGCGAGGATTCCCCAGGAGGACCAGGAAAGGCCGAAAACGAAGGGGGACAACACGTATCCGTATCTTTTTCTCCCCCGACTCGGGGCCGCGCGAGGGCGGGCGAGATGCGCCCCTCGCCCGCGCGGAGGTTTTCTGCGCCGGGCTGGCAGGTATAGGCCTGCAGACGACGGGTGGCGACCAAAAGGCGGCGACGGGGCCGCGATGGCGGCAACATCACCGCCAGGCCCAGACCTCCCGGCGTCGTGAAAAGCTCACGACGGGAGGCTTTTCGAATTCTGGTCCCGCCCGTGGGCGGGCCGCGCTGTCTTCCCCGCGCCAAGCCGCTGGCAAGGGGGCACCGCGCGCGAGCGCTCCCCGCTCGCTGGGCGGGAACGCGCGCCGGCCCCAGGAGCTGGGCAGCCTGCCAGACCACCCCAACCAAACCCGAAGACCCGCACGTCGGGTAGCGGGGGGTACGGGTTCCATACGTGTTTTTTCGAAGTTCCCCGACCCCCCTTCCCCCACTGGAAATGGAGGGCAAACAGAGACCTTCGGGTTGGGCTGGGGTGGTTTGATGAGTGGTGTGAGTTAGCCCCGTACCCCCGTCGCCGTGGGGACAACTGGGCAGACGGGAACTGGTCCCGGCACAAGCGCCATGCAGCGGTGGCCGCGGAGGACAGGGGAGGGAGGAGGAAAAGAAGCAGGTGACGAGCCGACCTGTCCGCCCGCCTTCCCCTGCGTCCCGTCCTCCTCGCGCATCCGGTGCCTCCACGTGGCGATTGGGGGGTTTCGATTCTTGACGCGACCTTGTCACAGGAGCAGCTGCCAGATGGCTGGACGAATTCGTGGAGTATGGCTTCAATCTGCTGGGTTCGGCATGAAATTGTTTTCATTGTGCTCGAGAGATTCCGATGGGGTTTGAAGCGCAATCAGGTAATTCCAAGCCTCATTCAGTGCCATTGCAATATTACCGTGTTCATCCGCGTGGTGGTGCTCGCGTTTCGGGTCGGAGCCATCCGTGGTCAGTGGTTTTCGTCACCTTCATCCTGCTGCTCGAGGTGGCTGCATCATTCATCTTCCAATTCGTTGCTCACGGGCGGAAGTATACCTATGTTGTTTCACGATCCAGAGGCTTGTCCCACGTGCGGAAGAAACGCCGAGGAACATGAGGTGCGTCCAACTTGGTGAAGGTATTTCCCGAAGCCTTGTTTCCGTAGCGTTTCACAAGGTATGTTCGTGGATGTGGCTTCTAGGTGTACGTTGCGCTGTTTAGTCTATTTCCTGGTTGGGCCGTGATGTTTCTCAGATGATTGCACAGACCTTGCAGACGTACTGCAGCGGATTTTTGCGCGGACTTCTATCCATACAAAACCCCGAAACGGCCAGCGAAAAACGACGCGAATTTCATGTGGATGTTTTGAAGTCTTCATTTCTGGCCCAAAAAACTCGCACGAAATTCACTTCGAAATCCGAAACGAAATTCTCCAGGACAATCTGGTCCCATCCCATTGTTTTCCGAACGAAATCAGCTCTGCGATGTTGGCGCCATGACACATACGGTCTGTTTTGAGAGGTTGCGTTTGTCTGCAATTTTTTCGCGAAGTGCTTCTTCCTGTGCGTGCGCGGTGGGCCGTGGTTGTTCACGATGTCTGCTGTTTGGCGGTGGCTTCCCCAGGTGCGCGTTGTGCTGGTTGCAGTCTTTCCCGGCTGGGCTGTGGTAGTTCACATCCGTTCCGTTCTTGGAGGCTGTTTTGCCAGCCGTGGTATTTCGGGGAATGTATCTTCCTGTGCGTGCGCGTACTCATCCACGTCGTACCGCTGCTCCGCGAGCTCGGGGCACGTGTGTTGTGGTAGTACGACTGCGTCATCCACCCCCATTCCCTCCCTCCCGACCCTCCCTCCAGCCTCCCCTCCCCTCCCCATACGGTCAAAATCATTCAAATTCCATTGCCAGGACGCAGAGTAAGCATGCAAAACCCTCGGAGGGTCTACTTGGAGCTCCCTTAGGCGCCAAAACTTGCTCGGAGTGGGTCGGAGAAGCAGGGATGTAAATGCGGCCCTGATGAAGCAGCGCGCACTTTCTGTAGAATTGGCCTGCACTCTTCGGGCGTAGCAACCGGGCTACTGGGCGTGCGACCTGATGTCGGACACGCCTGCTCACATCTCGCTGCCTGCCTTCTGCGATGGGCGCGTCGAGCTTCACGAGCTCTTGGAGGAGCAAAGA
Organism: Prorocentrum cordatum; assembly: GCA_963575745.1. Lineage (NCBI taxonomy): Eukaryota > Dinophyceae > Prorocentrales > Prorocentraceae > Prorocentrum > Prorocentrum cordatum. The sequence continues at coordinate 115,264 of CAUYUJ010021690.1, read as the reverse complement.
GACATATACAACAGAGGTTTAGCCTGTACTCCTCCTTCCCTCCCTCCGTCCTCTCGGGCGTTGGCAGAACTGGGTTTAGTGGGACCTGGTTTAGTGATGTGCACTGGGGGACGCCCCCCCCGCCCCGGTCCACTGACTGGAACTGCCGCCACCCGACAAAAATACCAGCCACGCAAGACCTGGTTTCGTAACTCCGGCCAATTGAGGGGCTCTGGGGCCCTACTACCAGGAGAGCCCAGAATCGAATCGATAAGTCGGATCGGCGATCGAAATGAGTCGGATCGGCGGAAATCGGCGGCCGAGTCGGGAAAAGTCGAATCGGCGGACATCGGCAGGCTAATATGCCTCCAGTAAGGAATCGGAGCCCAAATCGGAATCCGAAGTCCAATCGAATCGGAATCGGAAGCCATCGAAGTCGAATCGAATCGAATCGGAAGAATCGAAACGAGCCCTGTACTACTGACCGGGTCACCTTACCTGGGGTCCTGGCTACACCCGATGCTCGCAGGAGGGCGAGCGCGAGCGAGGCGCGGGGGGGAGGAGGGGCCCCGTCGACAGCGGGGGCGGTGCGGCGCGGGAGGCCCGCAGCGGCTCCGGGCTCTGCCACACCTCCGCGGTCTCGCCGCTGATCTCCACCTCGCAGCCGGGCACCAGCTCTTCGCGCGAGGGCGGGGGTGCGCGGGGGGCCGAGGAGTCCGGGGCGAAGGGGGAGGAAAGAAGATCAAGGATGATGGCAATAATAACGATTATACGATTCATAGAAATAATAAAAATCAGAATAATCATAATCATAAGAATAATAATATGAAGCAGAAGAAGAAGAAAAAAAATACTGATAATAATAATAGTGATAGTGCTAGTAATAAGTAGAATAATACAAAATGATCGTAATAGTAATAGTAACCAAAAACGTAAAACTACTACTGATAATAACGGAAAGAATAGCAACCATATGAACAACAACTACAACAACAACTATCGGAAGAAGAAGACAGTAATAAGAACAATAAACAGCAAAAGCGGGAAATAAGAAGAAAAAGACGAATCATAATAATATTCGGTTTTTCTAACATGATCGACCCACGAACCCGGAAAGGAATATAGAAATGTAAGACATGGCAACGTTTCAAAGACACCTGATTGGGCGACGGGCAAATGCAATGCTTAGTGTATCGACCTTGATGTACCGTGCCGAGGGCTGTGCTGTGCTGTGCCGTGCTGAATTGCGATGTGCCATGCCACGAGTGTGCTCTATAGCGTTGTGGATCGAGTCCTCCTTTGCATCCGAGTCCTGACCGAACTGATCTGGATCTTAAGCTCGAGCTGCCTAAGCACATAACTAGTAGCTGCCCCAGAGTTGATTGACAAGGGAACATGCCAGGAGGACGCGCCGCAGAACGTCCCAAGGGACGCGCCAGGCGACGTGCCAGGGGACGTGCCATGGGGACGCACCGCGGGACGTGCCAAGGGGACGCGCTACGGAATGTGCCAATGGACGTGCCACGGGACGTGCCAAGAGACGCACCAAGCGAGGTGTCAGGGGACGTGCCACGGGGACGCACCGCGGGACGTGCCAAGGGGACGCGCTACGGAACGTGCCAATGGACGTGCCACGGGACGTGCCAGGGGACGCGCCGCGCGACGTGCCAGGGGGACTCGCCACAGGACGCGCCACGGAACGTGCCAAAGAACGTGCCAAGTTGCAATGCTGAGTGAGTGTATCGATCTTGATGTACCGTGCCGCGGGCTGTGCTGTGCTGCGCCGTGCTGAACTGCGATGTGCCACGTGACGATTGTGCTCTATAGCGTTGTGGATCGAGTCCTCCTTTGCATCCGAGTCCTAACCGAACTGATCTGGATCTTAAGCTCGAGCTGCCTGAGCACATAGTAGCTGCCCCAGAGCTAATTCACTGGGGGCATGCTAGGAAGACGCGCCGCCGAAAGTTCCAAGGGACGCGCCAGGCGACGTGCCAGGGGACGTGCCATGGGGACGCACCGCGGGACGTGCCAAGGGGACGCGCTACGGAACGTGCCAGTGCATTATGGACGTGCCACGGTACGTGCCAGGGGACGCGCCGCGCGACGTGTCAGGGGGACTCGCCACAGGACGCGCCACGGAACGTGCCAAAGAACGTGCCAAGTTGCAATGCTGAGTGAGTGTACCGATCTTGATGTAATGTGCCGAAGGCTGTGCTGTGCTGCGCCGTGCTGAACTGCGATGTGCCATGCCACGATTGTGCTCTACAGCGTTGTGGATCAAGTCCTCCGTTGCATCCGAGTCCTGACCGAACTGATCTGGATCTTAAGCTCGAGCTGCCTGAGCACATAGTCCACGAAGTAGCTGCCGCAGAGCTAATTGACAAGGAATTATGCCAGGAAGACGCGCCGCGGAACGTTCCAAGGGACGCGCCAGGCGACGTGCCAGGGGACGTGCCACGGGGACGCACCGCGAGACGTGCCAAGGGGACGCGCTACAGAACGTGCTGGGGACAAGCGTCGTGTTGGTGGCCTGGACACGTAAAAACACGGTGCCAGCTCGGGACAACCATGAGAGATACCCCCTGGGTGGCCTGGACACGTAAAACACGTGGTTCCAGCTCGGGACAATCATGTTAGAGATCTCCCTGGGTGGCCTGAGCATGAAAAAACACGTGGTTCCAGCTCGGGACAGCCATGTTAGATACCCCTCTGCGTGACTTGGATACGCTGAATTCGCGCTCCCGCTCGAGACATCCTCACAACGTCTTCCCTGGAGAGGCCCCCAAAGCGCACCCCCCTGTTCAGAGCAAGAAGCCATCACTTTTCCTCATAATTCGGCGTTGGGCCCGACGCCATGTTAGATACCCCAACTCTGCAAAACCAGCGTTTCGCTCGAGACATCCTCAACAAATTCTGAAAGCAAGCGTTTCGCTCGAGACATCCCCCAACTCTGCAAAACCAGCGTTTCGCTCGAGACATCCTCAACAAATTCTGAAAAACAAGCGTTTCGCTCGAGACATCCTGTCAAAATCCCAAGAAATCCAAATACCCGCGCGCGGGACGCGGCACGCGCGAGACATCCTCAGAATTCCTGCGCGAGGGGCGCTTTTCCGTGTCGCGGTCGGCTCTGCAAAACCAGCGTGTCGCTCGAGACATCCTCAACAAATTCTGAAACCAAGTGTTTCGCTCGAGACATCCCCCAACTCTGCAAAACCAGCGTTTCGCTCGAGACATCCTCAACAAATTCTGAAAAACAAGCGTTTCGCTCGAGACATCCTGTCAAAATCCCAAGAAATCCAAATACCCGCGCGCGGGACGCGGCACGCGCGAGACATCCTTGGAATTCCTGCGCGAGGGGCGCTTTTCCGTGTCGCGGTCGGCTCTGCAAAACCAGCGTGTCGCTCGAGACATCCTCAACAAATTCTGAAACCAAGCGTTTCGCTCGAGACATCCCCAACTCTGCAAAACCAGCGTCTCGCTCGAGACATCCTCAACAAATTCTGAAAAACAAGCGTTTCGCTCGAGACATCCTCAAAAATAATTTCGCCGGCCCTCTTCCCGCATGTAATTTATCGCAAAATTATTTCGCCGGCCCAAGTCGCAGGGGGGCCGGGGGGTTAACCTACTAAAAGAGAACCCTGGGCCCGCGCCCTTTCCGGGAAAAAGGAATAACAATAAGAGTGCAAAGAAAGAACGTAAGGGTCCTACCAAGCCGCCCCTGGTCCTCACGCCCCGCCCCGGGTCGGCCTGGTAGGGTCCCAGCAGCCTCGTGACTGTTGCGTCCTGGTAATCCTAAAACGCGCAAGGACGCCTTTCCTGGGACTTCGCCCCTACGAATCCTTAAAACTGCTGCAGAACTTCAGGACGAATGCGCTTGGCGCTGAGGCAGAAGCGACAGTTTGAAAACGACATGGCAACCATCCCTGAAACTGCTCCAAATGTTTGAAACGAATGCGGCGGCGAGAGCTCCATTTTGAAAAACGACCCGCCCGCCCTCCATCCTTGGAACGACTGTAAGCATTTGAGACATATGTGCGCGGCGCCACGGCGACAAGTCTCAGGCGACATGCCTGGCCCGACCTACCGACACGTCTGGGGGTGCGCCAGGGAGGATCGATGTTCAAAGGGATGAAGGATGAGGGAGGAGGAGGAAGCGGAGGAGGAGGAGGAGGAGGAGGAGGAGGAGGAGGTGGAGCCTGGAGGAGGAGGAGGAGGAGGAGGACGAGGAGGGAGGAGGCGGAGGAGGAGGAGGGAGGAGGAGGAGGAGGAGGAGGAAAAGTCGGAAGCGGAGAAGAGGAAGAGGAGCAGAGAGGCCTCGCCTCCTCCTCACTCCCCCTCCTCCGCAGAGGTTTTCGGCGAGCTTCTCGCACTTCAGTGGCCGATGAGGCTCGAGGAGGCTCTGGGGGGCTCCAGTTGGGAGGGCGACGAGGAAGGGTAGGACTGGGGAGAGTGAGGAAGAGGAAGAGGGGGGAGGGGATGAGGTGGATGGAGGACAGGGAGGACAGGGAGGAGGGGAGGAGGAGGAGGAGGAGGAGGAGGAGGGCTTGCGCTAGCCCCGAGCCAAGCGGCACACGGACGGGCGCCTCCCCCCCTTCCCGTGGCCAGAATCTACATCGGGACTGGCACGGACCCGGCATCCCCACTCTGTCCCCTACTCACGTTATTCCGATGTTGGTCGGCTAACTCTCACCACGCCTCCGCTCGCTCTCGCTGAGCCAAGGAGCCCTCGTGAAAAAAGGAAGGTTTCAGACTGAACGCGGTTCTGCCAGGCGCTTGGCATAACAAAGCTTCTCATCCCCCTCATCCACCAATAATCCTCCGCCAGTGCCCCAACTACTACCGTCGCCCCCCTCTCCCCTCTCCTCCTCATCCTCCTCGCCTCCCTCTTCATCCACCACCATCGTCCGCCACTGCCGCCGCAGCTCTCCTTCACCCCATCCTCCTGGTCTCTCCCGCCATCATGATCACCCAAATGCCCCTAGGCTCGCCTTCCTCGCCCTCCCCCTCACCGTCTAGCACAATTGTCCTAGTCCTTCGGAGCAGGGTAGGTTGGGACAACAGCAGCTAAAAATCGATCCCTGGACCCCTCCCGGGGTCCAACCGCACCAGTTTTCTGAGCTGCGTCCAGCCGTGGCGACGAGGGACCCCCCGAAGGTCAACTGCCGTTGTCTCAATTCGCCCCCATCTGAGTCCTCCCCTACTTCCCCCTCCTGACTCTCCTCGTCCTTCTCCTCCTGCCCGGTGGAGTCTCCAAGGGTATCCCTGCTCATGCTCTCATCAGCCAAAGGTGCGGAAACAGCACTACCACCGTCCCGTCTCCCAGCTCGCCGATGAGGACGAGCCTCGGCGCGGTGTAGGTGTCATCTCTCCGCCTCCTCCGCCTCCTCCTCCTCCTTTTCCTCCTCCTCATCCTCCTCTTCTTCCTCCTCCTCCTCCTCCTCTTCCTCATCGTCATCACCACCCCGACCACAGTCATCATCATCATCATCATCATCATCATCATCATCATCATCATCATCATCATCATCATCATCATCATCATCATCAGCATCAGCATCAGCATCAGCATCAGCATCAGCATCAGCAGCATCATCAGCAGCATCATCAGCATCATCATCAGCATCAGCATCATCATCACCACCACAACCGCCACCCCCACCACAATCAGAATCCTCATCCTCCTCCTCCTCGTCATCTGCAACATCATTATCGTCATCAGCATCATAATCATCATCAACACCACAACCATCAGCATCACCAATGTCATCATCAGCATCATCATGATCATCATCAGCATCATCATCAGTATCATCAGCATCATCGTCACCACCATCATCATCATCATCATCAGCATCATCAGCATCAGCATCAGCATCAGCATCATCATCATCACCACGGCAATCATCATCATCGTCATCATCAACATCAGCATCATCATCAACATCATCATCATCATCAGAATCATCATCAGCATCATCATCACCACCACCACCATCATTATCACCATCCTTATCATCATCAGCAGCATCATCAGCATCATCATCATCAGTTTCATCAGCATCATCAACATCATCATCATCGTCAGCATCGTCATCATCAGCAGCCGCATCAATATCATCATCATCTGCATCAGCATCATCATCATCAGCATCATCATGATCAGAATCAGAATGATCATCATCATCATCATCATCGCCATCATCCTCAGCATCATCATCGACATCAGCGGCACCATCATCATGATCATCATCATCATCACCACCACCATCATCGCCATCATCGTCAGCATTGTCACCATCAGCAGCGTCATCACCATCATCATCATAAACAACATGATCATCATCATCATCATCATCATCATCATCATCATCATCATCATCATCATCATCATCATCACCATCATCATCATCATCATCATCATCATCATCATCATCATCATCATCATCATCATCATCATCATCATCATCATCATCATCATCATCCGCAGCATCCTCATCACCATCAGCAGCAGCATCAACATCAACAGCAGCATCATCACCAGAATCAGCATCATCATCACCATCATCGTCGTCGTCATCGTCGTCTTCCTCGTCATCTTCGTCGTCCACGCCGTCCTCATCCTCGTCCTCCCCCTCCTCCTCCTCCTCATCATCAAGTCGCCGCTTCCAGCCTAGAAGCGGTAACCGACTGGCACAAAATGCCAGCACTGCCCCCTTTCGTGTACACCCCGCCACACAGCCGAAGGGGTGAGGGGGGGATGGCGCTGTTCTCTTACTTGCTCGCGTGCGCTGTGCTGAGCGGATGCGTGACGGAAGGGGTGGGATCGGACTGCGAGGGTAGGGTGCGCATGGTGTCGTTGAACCCACTGTATGCATACTATGACAGGCCTCAGGACATTAGCAGGGAGCTCAAATCCTGGGATTGCATCATGTTGGTCAGAGCGCAACATTGCGCAGAACTTGACTACCCGAGTGCGCAGGTGCAGCTTAACCACCATTGGGGCATTCGTTTCGGAGCAGGTCGGGGGAAGCACGCAAACAAGAGCTGTGGAGTTTCGGTTCTCATGGGGAACCACTATGCTAAGACGGCGCTGCGAGAAATCTATGACCTACCTAAGGCGATTCAGGGACGGGCGGGGGCCATACGAGTGCGAACGGCGCAGGAGGATCCCTTGCTTGCTGCTGTATATTTTGGTCCCGTCACTGATAAGTGGAGTGCAGATACGGCGGACAAAATATGTGAGTGGCTAGGCCAACTGTATGATCGGGCTTGTAGGAGGAGATATCAACAGCGACTTCGGGCTGGCCAGGGATGAGGCAGGAGTCATGTGCAGTACACAGGGCAGGGAAATAGGACGATGCTACCCGAGATGTGAAAACACGAATGGGAGGAGGTTCAGGCGTTTTTGTGAGGAGAACCACATGTTCCTGCCAACTACTGACAGCACGGGTGTGCAACAGACTTTTTATGGACCGAAAGGTGGCGGGACCCGTATCGACCACATCGGCATACCCACTTGGGCGAGGGATCTAGTGGAGCAGTGCTGTGTGCTAAAAGATGCGGAGCGGAGACTACAGGCCATACGGAGTCGACTGCCCAGGGACCCTGTACCAGTAGGACTGCAGATACCACCAGGACTGGCGGCACGGAGCTACACGCGACTGCAGCACACACCACAGCTGGATAGGGGCATGCCCACGCGCTGCCTGCAGGAGGGAGTGAGGCGAGAGGAGTTCTTTCAAGAAGGTGGAGGAGGAGGAGGAGGAGGAGGAGGAGGAGGAGGAGGAGGAGGGGGAGGGGGAGGGGGAGGGGGAGGGGGAGGGGGAGAGGGGAGGAGGGGAGGAGGGGGAGGAGGGGAGGAGGGGGAGGAGGGGGAGGAGGGGGAGGAGGGGGAGGAGGGAGGAGGAGGAGGAGGAGGAGGGGGAGGGGGCGGCGGCGAGGAAGACCCCCGACCCACGGGGCGGCGCGCGAGGCCCTGCGGGAGGTGACTCCCACCGAGGAGGCGAGGGCGCCCCGAGTGGCAGCAGGAGCTCCGGAAGGGCGAGGATGTGGCTGCTGTAGGAAGGCACTAACTATACACCAACACCGATCCTGGCCCAGGATCACCCTGGGCCCAGGATCGGTGTATACGCCCTCCTGCCTTGCGCAAGAAGGCATATACACCGATCCTGGGCCCAGGGTGATCCTGGGCCAGGATCGGTGTTGGTGTATAGTTGGTGCCCTCCGATGCTGGACAGGAGGCGCGAACTACAGCTGGGGGCGTTGACCCAAGGAGCCCTAAAGGAGGAACGAGGCCCCTTTTCCCCATAAGTTAAACTCCGGTGTTCCATGGAAGACCTCAGTAAGACCCAAGGGGCACTGCCAAACAACTGAGGAACACGCAGCCCCTCCCAAACGGAAAGGGTTCCCTTCTTCAGCGCCCCGACTGTACGGGGAAAGGAGGGACAGAGGACGTGCCAAGACAAAAACGTTACCTTCGGGAGTCGGAAGGCTTCTAGCGAGGAGGAGTACGAGGAGGTTCAGAGGTTTCTGAAACAAGTGTCTGCTGAACTTAAGATCAGCCGTGACGCCGAAAACAAACGACCCCAGAAGAAACTTGCACGGGAAAGATGGGAGCCTTATTTGGGAGGGAGATGGGCGGAGACGCATTCTTTACGAGTGGAGTATGCGAGGAACGGGAGGGGGCCCAAGAAAAGATACTATTTTGCAGCTCGGACTTTCTGGAGCAAAACAGAATGGGCACGGGAACTGGCGAGAGGACCGACGGAAGGAGGTATGTCATGCACTGAAGTGGACTGGTCGGACACCCGGCGTAACTATGAAGAGGACTGCGATACAAACGGTGAGCTTCTCTTTGATGATGCCGAAATCAGGGATCAGGCACGTAGCGTAGAGACAGGTATGCCATGGAGCGATATCTTCGCAAGGGCAAGAAACGACGAGCTTGGCCCAGTTGGGGATTGCCGACGGAAGCAAATCGAGCGGAGCAGGAGAAGGACGAGGAGGACCTCGAGAGACCGGCTGCCCAGAGGAGGATGGACAGAGGGAGGAGGCTTCTCGAGAAGATGGGGTGGCCGAGCGGGGAGAGCATCGGCAAGAAGCAGAGGGCGGAGGGCGCGGCGCCGCAAGCAGTGGTGGACGACGATCTGTGGGTGTTCGGCCGTGCGACGAGGGCAGGCTTGGGGAGCGAACCGTTTAAAGGCAAAGATGCAGCCCCTTTCTTCAACTCAACTTGATACATGGTTATCTTAGTTCGCCGGGAGCAGTGTATGCCGATGGACACGTTGCGTGCTCAGAGTTTCTCGTCGAGCAAGAATAATGGCAAAGCTGGCATAGCTGGTCGTGGGATTATGCACAGTTATTGGCATTCCTGGGGACTCGCTTGGCACTCGGGGATCCATGCTAGAGCCCAAGAAGTTAGGAGGCCTGCCTGGGCTCATGGGGGACTTCGTCATCGCTCTCGGGAAAATGCTCTTGTCAGCCTGCAGTCGGCGCAATGGAGGTGCAGGCAGGCCCAACTACCGTACGTTACGACTAATTTCGACTGTACGAATGCATTTGCGAGTACTCGCAGGGAAGTGCTGGAGGCGACAGACAGTGGCACGACAATCCGACCCGAAGGATGAGCTATTTGCTTTAGGGGCGGTGCAGCATCAAGCGATGAGCATTGCAGGGTATGACGGGAGAGCGCACTTGAGCAGCACTACGGGCGCGCAGATGGGGTTTTGTCTTGCACCCAGGGGCTTCAATGATTGTTGCAACCCAGTGCTCGATGCGTGCCTGGGGGAAGACCAACATGCATCCAACAGGCTACTCAAAGCGTTGTGTCCAGATACGCAGGAATATATGAAATTGTCGGTGTGCTCTTTTATGGTCGACGTGACGAAGCTATCTACGTGGAAAGGGGGTTACACAAGCTACGGGGTACGAGCGGAGCTAAATCGCATGACGAAACAGCTGGAACAGAAATTGCAAGAGGGTGGGGACTGGCAATTGAACCCGTCAAAAACGGAGCACATGCTGAGCCTGGTGGGGGAAGGGTGGCAAACTATGACACGCAAATTTCGAGTGTATCTACACACGTCTGGGAACCTGGGAGGAGAAGTGAGGAGGAGGATCTTTGCTGCTAGAAAGGCGTGGAGGCTTGCTGGAAGCTTCTGGGGGTCGGACACGCCGCGAGATGTGCGACGCATGATGTTCATTGCCTTTGTGCAGGGAGCGGCGTTGAGTGGTCTCATTTGTATGGTTCTCGAGCCTCGGTGGACAGATGCGTTAGACAGTGCGCTTTGCAAGATGCTTCGGAGCCTGGACCAAGGGGGATGCTCGTGGACGGAGGCAGACGGCACCAGGAGACAACTCACGAACAGAGCTGAGTTCAGAAAGATGAAGATAAATCGCGCGGCCACGGAACTTATGATCCGCAGATTGAAATGGTACAAGAAATGGGCTGCTCATCCCGAGGCGCACGTGCAAGTATTTGCTGCTGTGTTCGGGCCGACCCCACTTGACTTCAGGAATGCGACGCCTAGGCTGCAGGAAGGAAGGGTAGGCGCTCACAGCACGCCCTGGGCAGTGCAATACGTGCAGGACATTCAGTTCTTACGAGACCACTGCGAGGAGATATCGTGGTATGACGACAGGGAATCGGATATCTTGATTTTGTAATGGGGGACGGAGGATCATAGCAGGTGGAAAAGGACGGATGTTGACATCCTGCGTACGCTAAAAATGACGAGAAACTGGGGGGCGGACCTATTGATCTGGAGGGGGATCTACAGGAGGTGGTACTGGAGGAGAAGAAGCCGTATGTGTGTGAAAATCTGGATTTGGGAAATGCTTGCCCTCGGAAGGAAGGAGGAGAACACGTATGTGGGAAACGATTCAAAACGTACAGCGGGCTGATCACCCATCAAACGTGTGTGCACGGCCAGCGGGATTTATTGAGTTTGTTGACTGTGACGAACCAGTGCCCTTGGTGCCGAAGTACATTCAGCAACAGAGATGTGGCGGTCCAACATGGTTGCTCGGCGTGCGAGGACAGAAAGGTATGTTGCGTTGACTTCAGCCCGTGGAGACACGAAGTGGTTCAACCGAAATCACTCACATGCCCTGTATGTTGCGTTGAGGTTCAAAGTTTGGAGGCACGTCAGACTCATGTATGCAGTCATCACGTTGGCCCTGACAGGGCTCGTTTTCCTCGAGACCACCCGTTGCGACAGCATCGCGATTCGCAGCAAGGGCAGCCAGACGTCGCGGAGGGTGACAGGAGCGGCGGCGGCGGCATGGGGGCAGGCGGGGGGGCGGCGGCTTCTGGAGGAGGCGGCGGCACAGCCGCGATCAAGGGCGGCAGGGACGGGGCCAAGGGCGCACCGCCGAAGTCCCAGAGGGGCAAGGGCGGCACCGGGCTCCCAGGCAGGGAAGACGCCGACCTGGTGGACGCGGTGATCTCGCTGCAGAAGCCGGGACTCAGGCAGGACCTCAGGAGTCGCGAGCACGAACTGCGAACTGCCAACTGCGACCTGCTTGGAACGCCGCGGGGGCGCTGCAGGGTGGGGCCGAAGCACCCAGAGAGCGACAATACAGCACTACCGGAATGCGTCTGGGATATAGCGAAATCTACAAAATCGTCCTCTAGATCGGTCCGCAAGTCGCGAGCACGAACACATGTTATCCCTGGTTCGCCTGGTCCTCAAGACGAGCAAGACGGCGACCATGGAATTGCAGGCGGGGATAGACTACTACTGCGCGCGGCGGTGGCAGCGCGAGGGCAAGGGCACCAGGCTCGGAGCGCCTCGCCCGCACGCGGCGGCTGGAGAGTTCGGCGGGCCGGTCGAGGACTGCAGGGACGGGCAGCACAAGGAGGTACTGTTGGCCTACAAGCGGGTCTTCCAGGCGGAGGTGGGGCCCAAGCTCGTGCAGGAGATCTTCGGCTGCGTCGGGGCGAGGGAGGCGTATAAGCGAGGACGGAGCCGCGGAGGCAGGCGTCGAGGTGAAGGTGGACCTCGGCATCGATCCGATGGCGGACGTGGCGGGCGTGGCGGACTGCTGCCAGGTGAAGACGGGAGACGTGCCAGCGCTCGCCACCTTGAGATCCCGAAGGCCTTCGAGGAGGCGGGCGGAGTCGCGGGAGAGGAATCCGCGCCAAAGGACAAGCTCGCCAGGGTCGTGGAGCGGCAGCCGCACGGACTGCAGCAGCAGAAACTGGTCGGACGGGAGGCTGCCTCCAACACGGTGCAGCTGGAGCGGCTACGGAGTATGGCTGCACGTGGCAGTGAGCATGCACGGCGGATGTTGGGCACAGCAGAGCAGGTGAGAGAACAGCGCACGGGCGGGACTGCGCCTCCAAAGCGGGCAGGGACCCACCCGCCGTCGGCAAGAGGATTGAGATCCCCTGTGCCGACGCGGCACCGACCTCGGGGTCTGGTGCTCCAGGCGGCCGCCGCAGGTCCGCTCCGACGGCGTGGAAATGCAGAAGAGCGGGGCCACTACACAGGGACCCACCCGCCGTCGGCAAGAGGATTGAGATCCCCTGTGCCGACGCGGCACCGACCTCGGGGTCTGGTGCTCCAGGCGGCCGCCGCAGGTCCGCTCCGACGGCGTGGAAATGCAGAAGAGCGGGGCCACTACACATCGCTCGCGGGGAGCACTTTATGCGGCGTATGAAGCGGGGTTATTCTAGCCCGCGGAAGTGCAGCACTGTTGCCCCCCAAGCGCATATCATATCATATCATATCATATCATATCATTTCATATCATGTCATATCAGATCATGTCATCATCATCATCATCATCATCATCATCATCATCATCATCATCATCATCATCATCATCAGCATCATCATCATCCTCATCATCATCATCATCGTCGTCATCGTCATCGTCATCGTCATCATCATCAGCATCAGCAACAGCATCAGCATCAGCATCAGTCATCATCATCATCATCATCATCATCATCATCATCATCATCATCATCATCATCATCACATCATTCATCATCATCATCATCATCATCATCATCATCATCATCATCATCATCATCATCATCATCATCATCATCATCATCATCATCATCATCATCATCATCATCATCGAGAGAGAGAGAGCGTGATCCACCGCCGCTTTACTGTGGAAAATTGCCAACCTTTTCCTCCGGAACCCGGGGGTCGCCCCCCCCCCCCTCCGAAAATCCCCCCCCCCTGCTGGAACCCCTCCCCCCCCCCCACCCCTTCCCCCGGCAAAACCCCCCCCCTCCCCTAACCCCCCCCCCCCCCCCCCCTCCCTTCGAAACCGGTGGGGGGGTCACCTACGGTTCGAACCCCCCCCCCCCCCCCCACCTCCGGATCCGAAAAACCCGGGGGGGGGTCAACTAACCGGTTCGAACCCCCCCCCCCCCCCCCCCCTACTCCCGCCAGCAAACGACTCCCGGTCCCTACCACCGCTCGCATCACATCCCCCACTGTTGTTCCCAGCACCAGTGTCCGCACCACCAATGTCCCCACTGGTTCCACCACCGTCCCTATTGTCCCCACCAATGCCCCCACCACTGTCGCACTGCCCCCACTGTTCCCACAACTGTTCCCACCACGGTTCCACTCTCCCCACTGTCTCCACGGACCCAACAACTGCCTATCCCCACTGTCCCCACTGTCCCACTGACTCCTCCGCTGTCCCACTGAGCTGTCCCACTGTTTCCACCACTGTCCCCACTGTCCCCACCACTGTCCCCACTGCACCTCTGTCCCATTGTCCCACCGCCGTCCTCGCCACCGCCTTTACCAGTGTCCCCACCACCATTGTACCCTCCACTGTCCCAGTGTTTCCACCTCATTCCCACTGTCCCCACACCAGTCCCCACCACCACCGTTCCCACCACTGTCCACTCTCCCCCCCTGTTCCCACCATTGTCCCCACCACTGTCCCCACCACTACCGTCCCCACCACTGTCCCACTGTCCCCCCACCGTCCCCACCACTGCCCCGCTGTCCCCTCACCACTGTCCCCACCAACAACCGTCCCCACCACTGGGTCCGCACCCCCACTCTCGTTTTCGAGGGGGGGGGGGGGGGGAGGGGTTTCGAACCGGTTACGTGAACCCCCCCCCCTTTCCTGATGAGGCCGTGGGGTGGGGGGGGGAGGGGTTCGAACCGGTAAGTGGACCCCCCCCGGTTTTCCGAGGGGGGGGGGGGGGGGGGGTTCGAACCGGTTAGTGACCCCCCCCGGTTTTCCCGCAAGCATCGGTAGAACACGCTCTTTCTCATCATCAGCTCATCATCATCATCATCCATCATCATCATCATCATCATCATCATCATCATCATCTCATTCATCACATCATCATCATCATCATCATCATGATCATCATCATCAGTATCCTCATCCTCATCCTCATCCTCATCCTCATTATCCTCCTCATCATCATCAACACCATCATCAGCAGCATCATTATGATTAGGTTGTATTACCTTTGTGATCATCATGATTATCATTATCATCCCTCTCCCAACCCTCTTTCCTTCGGCCCTCCTCCCCCTCCTGGCAGAGGGCTCCGTCTCATTTTGCTCTCCCGAGGGCGATGGAATGTTCGCCCACCCACTCAACCAAAACTAGGGGAACGAAGAATGACATAAACATAACATGATGGACCCACGAACCCGGAAAGAGATATAGACATGCGCAGCATGGTCACGTTTTCACGATACCCAACTGGGCGACACCTCACAAAACATCCCACGAGACACCCCGCGAAACATCCCACGAGACACCCCGCGAAACATCCCACGAGACACCTCGCGAAACATTCCACGAGACACCTCGCGAAACGTTCCACGAGACACCCCGCGAAACGTTCCACGAGACACCCCATGGGCCCACGTGATTTCATTACGTGAAAACACCCGGATTCGTCCCCCTGGAGAGGGCGAATCTATAGGCACATACGTAACAAAACAAGCGTTTCGCTCGAGACATCCTCGGCAAACTCTGCGGAGCAAGCGTTTCGCTCGAGACATCCTCAACGCACGAAAAAGTGGCCCGCACCCTGTGATTTATCGATCGGGATTTCAAAAACAAGCGTTTCGCCTGAGACATCCTCAAATTTTAATCCGCTGGCCTCCTTCGACCTCGATATTTATCAGGTAAAGAATCCGCCGGCCTCCTTCAAGTTGGGCACGGGGGGACATTGTTTACATACCAAAAGAGAACCCTGGGCCTTTGCCCTTTCCGGGAAAAACTCGGAGGTCCTCGCGGATTTCTCGGATCCGCGCTGGGGCCCCCTGGCGGCGCCTCCGGCGCCGCCCCTGGCGCGCTCCGCGCGCCAGGGCGGGGATCCAGCGCCGATCCGAGAAACCCGCGCGGACCTCCGAGTTTTTATGTTTATGTCATTGCGTGTTTCCCTAAAACTAGGTCGGGCCCGTCCCCCTACAGGGGGATTCTGGACGAAACATGATGGACCCACGAACCCGGAAAGGGATAAAGACATGTGCAGCATGGTCACGTTTTCACGATACCCAACTGGGCGACATCTCACGAAACATCCCACGAGACACCCCGCGAAACATCCCACGAGACACCTCACGAAACATTCCACGAGACACCTCACGAAACATTCCACGAGACACCCGTGAAACATTCCACGAGACACCCCACGAACAGGCAACCACTCAACCAGACACGCCACGAAACATTCCACGGGGGTGCGACTGGGTGTGGTCGTGCTGGGGTGTGGTCGTGCTGGGGTGTGGTCGTGCTGGGGAGTGGTCGTGCTGGGGTGTGGTCGTGCTGGGGGGTGGTCGTGCTGGGGGTGGTCGTGCTGGGGGGGTGGTCGTGCTGGGGGTGGTTGTGCTGGGGCGTGGTCGTGCTGGGGCGTGGTCGTGCTGGGGCGTGGTCGTGCTGGGGTGTGGTCGTGCTGTGGTGAGGTCGTGCTGGGGTGTGGTCGTGCTGGGGTGTGGTCTTGCTGGGGTAGGGTCGTGCTGGGTCGGGTCGTGCTGGGGTGTGGTCGTGCTGGGGTATGGTCGTGCTGGGGTGGGGTCGTGCTGGGGTGGGGTCGTGCTGGGTCTGGTCGTGCTGGGGTGTGGTCGTGCTGGGGTATGGTCGTGCTAGGGTGGGGTCGTGCATTTCGCTCGAGACATCCTGCCAAAATTCCAGGAAATCGTACAAAAACAAAGGAATTAAAATTAAAAAATAAAAAAAAATAAAAAATTAAAGTTAAGCGAGACATCATCGGAATTCCTGCGCGCGGGGCGCTTTTCCGTGTCGCGGTCGGCTCTGCAAAAAACGCTGCAAAACAAGCGTTTTCGCTCGAGACATCTCGGCAAACACTCTGCGGAGCAAGCGTTTATCTCGAGAGACATTCCTCAACACACGAAAAGTGGGCCCGCAACCCTGTTGATTTATCGATCGGGATTTCAAAAACAAGCGTTTCGCTCGAGACATCCTCAAATTTTAATTCGCCGGCCTCCTTCGACCTCGATATTTATCAGGGAAAAAATTCGCCGGCCTCCTTCAAGTTGGCACCGGGGGACTAGGTTTACCCACTAAAAGAGAACCCTGGGCCCGAGCCCTTTCCGGGAAAATAAAACATATAACCAAAACATACCCTCAAATACTCAACATGATGGACCCACGAACCCGGAAAGGGATAAAGACATGTGCAGCATGGTCACGTTTTCACGATACCCAACTGGGCGACATCTCACGAAACATCCCACGAGACACCCCGCGAAACATCCCACGAGACACCTCACGAAACATTCCACGAGACACCTCACGAAACATTCCACGAGGCACCCTTTGAAACATTCCACGAGACACCCCACGAACAGGCAACCACTCAACCAGACACGCCACGAAACATTCCACGGGGGTGCGACTGGGTGTGGTCGTGCTGGGGTGTGGTCGTGCTGGGGTGTGGTCGTGCTGGGGAGTGTTCGTGCTGGGGTGTGGTCGTGCTGGGGGGTGGTCGTGCTGGGGGGTGGTCGTGCTGGGGGGGTGGTCGTGCTGGGGCGTGGTCGTGCCACCCCGCGAAACATCCCACGAGACACCTCACGAAACATTCCACGAGACACCTCACGAAACATTCCACGAGACACCCTTTGAAACATTCCACGAGACACCCCACCAACAGGCAACCACTCAACCAGACACGCCACGAAACATTCCACGGGGGTGCGACTGGGTGTGGTCGTGCTGGGGTGTGGTCGTGCTGGGGTGTGGTCGTGCTGGGGAGTGGTCGTGCTGGGGTGTGGTCGTGCTGGGGGGTGGTCGTGCTGGGGGGTGGTCGTGCTGGGGTGGTGGTCGTGCTGGGGGGTGGTCGTGCTGGGGCGTGGTCGTGCTGGGGCGTGGTCGTGCCCCCCGCGAAACATCCCCGAAGACACCTCACGAAAACAGCCACTAGATACCTCACGAAAACATTCCACGAGACACCCTTTGAACATTCCACGGACACCCCACGAACGGCAACCACTCACCCAACAACGCCACGAAACATTCCACGGGGGGTCGACTGGGTGGGGGTCGTGCTTGGGGTGTGGTTCGTGCTGGGTGTGGTCGTGCTGGGAGTGGTCGTGCTGGGGTGTGGTCGTGCTGGGGGGTGGTCGTGCTGGGGGGTGGTCGTGCTGGGGGGGTGGTCGTGCTGGGGGGTGGTCGTGCTGGGGCGTGGTCGTGCTGGGGCGTGGTCGTGCTGGGGCGTGGTCGTGCTGGGGCGTGGTCGTGCTGTGGTGAGGTCGTGCTGGGGTGTGGTCGTGCTGGGGTGTGGTCTTGCTGGGGTAGGGTCGTGCTGGGGTCGGGTCGTGCTGGGGTGTGTTCGTGCTGGGGTATGGTCGTGCTGGGGTGGGGTCGTGCTGGGGTGGGGTCGTGCTGGGGTCTGGTCGTGCTGGGGTGTGGTCGTGCTGGGGTATGGTCGAGCTAGGGTGGGGTCGTGCATTTCGCTCGAGACATCCTGCCAAAATTCCAGGAAATCGTACAAAAACAAACAAATTAGTCGAAACATCATCGAAATTCCTTCGCGCGGGGCGTTTTTCCGCGTCGCGGTCGGCTCTGCAAAACAATCGTTTCGCTCGAGACATCCTCGGCAAACTCTGCGGAGCAAGCGTTTCGCTCGAGACATCCTCAACTCTGCAAAACCAGCGTTTCGCTCGAGACATCCTCAAGAAATTCTGAAAAACAAGCGTTTCGCTCGAGACATCCTCAATTTTTAATTCGCCGGCCTCCTTCGACCTCGTTATTTATCAGGGAAAAAATTCGCCGGCCTCCCTCAAGTTGGCACCGGGGGACAGGTTACCCACTAAAAGAGAACCCTGGGCCTGAGCCCTTTCCGGGAACATGATGGACCCACGAACCCGGAAAGGGATATAGACATGTGGAGCATGGACACGTTTTCATGATACCCAACTGGGCAACACCTCACGAAACATCCCACGAGACACCTCACGAAACAGCCCACGAGACACCTCACGAAACATTCCACGAGACACCTCACGAAACATTTCACGAGACACCCCGCGAAACATTCCACGAGACACCCCACGAAACATTCCACGACGACAGGCAACCACTCAACCAAGGCGGTGTGGTCGTGCTGGGGAGTGGTCGTGCTGGGGTGTGGTCGTGCTGGGGGGTGGTCGTGCTGGGGGGTGGTCGTGCTGGGGGGGTGGTCGTGCTGGGGGTGGTGTGCTGGGGCGTGGTCGTGCTGGGGCGTGGTCGTGCTGGGGCGTGGTCGTGCTGGGGCGTGGTCGTGCTGGGGCGTGGTCGTGCTGGGGCGTGGTCGTGCTGGGGTGTGGTCGTGCTGTGGTAAGGTCGTGCTGGGGTGCGGTCGTGCTGGGGTGTGGTCTTGCTGGGGTGGGGTCGTGCTGGGGTGTGATCGTGCTGGGGTGGGGTCGTGCTGGGGTGTGGTCGTGCTGGGGTGTGGTCGTGCTAGGGTGGGGTCGTGCTGGGGTGGGGTCGTGCTGGGGAGTGGTCGTGCTGGGGTGTGGTCGTGCTGGGGTGTGGTCATGCTGGGGCGTGGTCGTGCTGGGGTGGGGTCGTGCTGGGGTGGGGTCGTGCTGGGGTGGGTTTCGTGCTGGGGTGCTCCGCACCCTGTGATTTATCGATCGGGTCGTGCTGGGGTGTGGTCGTGCTGGGGTGTGGTCGTGCTGGTGGTCGTGCTGGGGTGTGGTCGTGCTGGGGTGTGGTCGTGCTGGGGAGTGGTCGTGCTGGGGTGTGGTCGTGCTGGGGGGTGGTCGTGCTGGGGGGTGGTCGTGCTGGGGGGGGGTTCGTGCTGGGGCGTGGTCGTGCTGGGGCGTGGTCGTGCTGGGGTGTGGTCGTGCTGGGGTGAGGTCGTGCTGGGGGGTGGTCGTGCTGGGGTGTGGTCTTGCTGGGGTAGGGTCGTGCTGGGGTCGGGTCGTGCTGGGGTGTGGTCGTGCTGGGGTATGGTCGTGCTGGGGTGGGGTCGTGCTGGGGTGGGGTCGTGCTGGGGTCTGGTCGTGCTGGGGTGTGGTCGTGCTGGGGTATGGTCGTGCTAGGGTGGGGTCGTGCATTTCGCTCGAGACATCCTGCCAAAATTCCAGGAAATCGTACAAAAACAAAGGAATTAGTCGAGACATCATCGAAATTCCTTCGCGCGGGGCGCTTTTCCGCGTCGCGGTCGGCTCTGCAAAACAAGCGTTTCGCTCGAGACATCCTCGGCAAACTCTGCGGAGCAAGCGTTTCGCTCGAGACATCCTCAACACACGAAAAAGTGGCCCGCACCCTGTGATTTATCGATCGGGATTTCAAAAACAAGCGTTTCGCTCGAGACATCCTCAAATTTTAATTCGCCGGCCTCCTTCGACCTCGTTATTTATCAGGGAAAAAATTCGCCGGCCTCCCTCAAGCAGGCACCGGGGGACTAGGTTTACCTACTAAAAGAGAACCCTGGGCCAAAGCCCTTTCCGGGAAAAATGGTCAAGAAATCGTTTCCAGGCTATGTTTTGACTGCTCTGGAATTTTCCTCCTGTAAAGGGACAGGCCCGACTTAACCCTAAAAACACACCCGACACACACGCACACATACACACACACACACTCACTTTTTGGTCGGCGGGGCGAGAGCGAACCTCTTCCGCTAAAAGCTAGGCGGGCTACGCACAGCTCTAATTGGGGAGACAGGGCACAGACACACGCACACACGCACACGCACGCACGCACGCACGCACGCACGCACGCACGCACGCACGCACGCACGCACGCACGCACGCACGCACGCACGCACACACACACACACACACACACACACACACACACACACACGCGTGCGTACACAACATCTTCGTCGGCTGCGCGCACGGCGGCAGAAGCGGTGGCGGTCGTCGGCGAGAGCGAGAGAGAAGCCCAAGCTCCAGGCCAGGCTTAATTCGGGCGTGCCCCCCTACAGGGGGATTTGCGACGAAAACAAATACTCACTAAATACCCTCAAAATGGTCAAAAATATTCAAAAAAAGGTCCCCAAACTATTTTACTATTTCCCCACATGCTTCGTGGGGTTCTGGTTTTCTTCCTTGCCGCGCCGCACCCGCGACACTCACACACCTCTCACACACCTCACCTCTCTCTCTCCTTCTCACACAGCGCAGCACAGCACAGCACAGCACAGCACAGCACAGCTCAACGCAGCACAGCACAGCACAGCACAGCACAGCACAGCATAGCACAGCTCAACGCAGCACAGCACAGCACAGCACAGCAGAGCACAGCACAGCACAGCTCAGCACAGCTCAGCTAAGCTCGGCACCGCACAGCACATCACGGCACAACTCAGCACAGCATAGCACACAAGGCAGGCGCGCAGGGCACGGCACGGCAGAGCGTGACACGGGTGGCATTTTCTCGACACCGGAGAGTGTGCGCAGGGGGTGGTCCCTCAGCGAGGTCTCTATGCATGCAAACGCATAAGATTTAAATTAAGTAGACGGTTGCGCTACCGAGGAACCCCACATACTTAATTCCCCACATGTTGCACCCGCGTCTCCTCACACCTCCCCTCCTCCCTATTCTTCCTCTCCTCACCCGCGCTCAACACATGCACGGCAAGCACATGACACACGCGTCTACATACAGCCGCACGCATGCACACATTCGCACACACAACACACACACACACACACACACACACCATACAACGCTAGTGCGCGCCTGGCGTGTTCACTGCACCACACATCCACGACATGAGACACGTCCCGATATGGCCGCTATGCACGACGGTCGTCCACGCAAAGCACGCGTGGCACGTCCTCGACACCAGAGGGGGTGCGCTGGGGGTGGGGGCCCTATGCGTTTCGGGCTCGCAAAGCGTGGCAGGCGTGGCACTTCCTCGACACCAAAAGGGGGTGCGCTGGGGGTGCGGGCCCTATGCGTTTCGGGTTCGCAACGCGTGGCAGGCGTGGCACCTCCTCGACACCAGAGGGGGTGCGCTGGGGTGGGGACCCTATGCGTTTTCGAGCATCCGCAAAGCATAGAGCGTGGCAGGCGTGGCACTTCCTCGACACCAACAGGGGGTGCGCTGGGGGTGCGGGCCCTATGCGTTTCGGGTTCGCAACGCGTGGCAGGCGTGGCACCTCCTCGACACCAGAGGGGGTGCGCTGGGGGTGGGGACCCTATGCGTTTCGAGCTCGCAAAGCATGGTACGCGTGGCACTTCCTCGACACCACAGGGGGTGCGCTGGGGGTGGGGGCCCTATGCGTTTCGGTGTCGCAAAGCGTGGCAGGCGTGGCACTTCCTCGACACCAGAGGGGGTGCGTCGGGGGTGGGAGCCCGTATCTTGTCAAGAACTGTAGATTGGGTGGGACGAGGAGGAGGAGGAGGACGACGACGACGACGACGATGACCACGAGTGCGGCGACGAGTACGACGAGCACTCCGAGTACAACGAGTACGACGACGACGAGTGCGACGACGAGTGCGACGAGCACGACGACGAATGCGAAGACGAGTACGATGGCGAGGTACGACGACGAGTACGATGACGAGTAAGACGATAGAACAGCGACGAGTACGACGACGAGTACGACGAGTACGACGACGAGTACGATAAGTACGACGACGATTCGCGACGAGGGTTTAGAACGCAGGATTGCGCATAGATGATAATGACAAGCAAACACATAAGATTAAAAATCAGTGTGTGGGGTTCCTCGGTAGAGTAATTTTGAAAATTCCCCCTGCAGAGGGACTCGCTCGACTTAAGGCCAGGCGAAAAGAACAAGTACAAAAACACACACAGACACACACACTCAAACACACACACACACACACACACACACACACACACACACACACACACACAAACACACACACACACAAACAAACACATGCATCGTCAGTGCTGTCGGCAATGTCGTAGCCGCCGTTTGGGATCTACGGACAGGAAGCGCTGCGCCCAGCAGGGCACCTGAGCAAAACTGGCCGGTGGAATACCCTCCCAAAGCCCAGTGGACATGCTGCTCGCATCTGAAAGAACTGCAGCGTTGCCCACCACATCGACAGCAGAAGGGAAAGGGGGGAGGGGAGGGGGGCGGAGAAGGAGGCTCACGAGGAAGGAGTGGGGCAATGAGCCAGTGGGCTCCTCGAGGTTCCTCTGTCACTACCTTTGGCATTTATGTTGGACTCGGGCGCAGTGCCCGTGGCTCTGCAGAAAGAGCACAGTTAGTGCATGGGCTGCCCAGGGCACATCTACAACTTGTCATTGGGCGGCAGAGGGAACGGGGAGGGCCTGCGCTGCCGCCGTCGCGTCGCCGCCGCCATCACGTCCCCTCATTCCCCTGAGTCCGTCGCCGCTCCCCCCCTTTCCTTGGGCCATCGTCCTCAAGCGCGCCAGAAAAAGCAAAATACACCAGCCCATCCACAGCGAAAGGAATCAGCGTCGTCATCGAGTCGAAGGGAGGCCCATTCCTTCTGATCCCCTCCCCACGGGGGGTGGGGGATCCCAGGGGGTGGTCCTGGGGGGTGGTCCTCGGGGGTGGTCCCGGGTCAGAATACCACCCTCCCGGCCCGCCCTCTCCCTCCCATTTCCATCGAGGGCCGAGGTCTCCAGGGTCGGCGGCACCAGCCGCAAGGCCTTCGCAATAGTTAATGTATGGGCTGCACAAGGCACATCTACAACTCGCCATTGGGAGGCAAAGGGAATGGGGAGGGCCTGCACACGTCAGAAGATACTGCGACCTTCGCGGCTCATTACGATGGAGGCCTGTCCACAAGAAACCTTCCACAAGAGACCCAACCCTGGCACTCCAGGACGTCCACTGACTTCTGGCGTGGGAACTTCGCGCGAACCCAAGAAACCCAGGGCACCCTAGAGGCAAGCAGGGGTGCATCTTGGCGTGGGCCCCCGCTGCACGCCGGCAGATGGCGCGGCACAGGCCGCAGCAAAGCGACGGGCGCCTGCGCGGCGCCCTACGCGGGCAGCGCACGCGCGAACGTCCACGCGATCGGCTCGATCTGCTCAAGCGGCCCGATGTATGAGGACGGCACAACCCACCTCCTCCTCCTCATCCTCCTCCAGCATGAGCCCCCACTCCCGACGTGATGATCCAGGGGGTCCTGGCTGGGGGTGAAGTGGCTCTTGCCGCCACGCAACAATCCCCACCCCCGGCCAGAGCCCTCTGGATCTAGGGGGAACACAAACCTACCTCGCTTTTGACCACCCTCGCTTCCAAGAGATACCAAACGATGCCAAATTGCAGCCCGTACTGGTCAGGCCGCTTGACGAGGAGGCGCGTGGTATGGCTTGGTTTTGCCTGGAAGCGAAAGCGGGGTAAGTAATTCACGCTCTGAGGATCACCGGGTCGGGAGTGGGGTCCTGGCTGGGGATGGGGGTGGGCTGGGCTGTTCTCCATGTAGTTATGCAGGTGCTCGGGCGACCGAAGGGCGTTCCGCCACGAAGAGCCGCGGGTGAGCACGCACGCTCTCGCGCCCCTGGCAGCCGCAGCAGCGGCAGCGGGCAGGAGTGGCCGATGCCCCGGGGAAGCGGGCGCGCTGGTTTTGCCTTCACGGCCAGCCGAACAAATGACGTGTGCCACGGTCTGCGAGGCACGGGTTGAAAAAGCGGAGGTCATAGCCCACCGCTCACCGCAGAGGCGAGTCAGTGTAGAGCGCCCAGTCGCCCCATGCGGATCCCGTCAGGCCATCCTGATAGAACATGCCGATGATGGCCATCATCGCCAGCCTACCGTTCGCGATCTCCGAGTTCAGCTTGCGAGTCCGAGCCTCGCCCAGGGGCATGGTGCTGCCGTTGGGGACGCCGAGCACGCCCCCGTTCGCGAAGTCGCCAGGCGCGCGCGTCGGGTCGTGCACGAAGACCGCCTTCTCGATGCAGCCGATGAAGAGGAAGATCTGCACCCATCCTGGGCGGCACGCAGGGAGGGGGAGGGGGGAGGGGGGAAGGGCTCCTCAGAAGGAGGCTGCTAGCTTAGAAGCCGCCGGCCCTGCCATCTACAGAGCCCGGGCCCGCGCCCTCTAGGAAGCAGGGTGCTCCTGAGAATAGAAGAAGACAACCGCCATAAACCTAAACATTTGGCGCTCCGCGCCGATTTCTTGGATCTGTGCTGGACCCCCCTCCCTGGTTCGCGGAGCGTGCCAGGGGCGGCGCCACAGGCGCCGCCAGGCTGTCTGGTGATTCAGGCTGAAATAGGTTGGAATATCATACTGCTAGTTATCGCACGTTTTCTTCGTCAATTCTTAGAAGCCTTCCCCCTCCCATGCCTAGAGGAAGCCAAGACGCCATAAGCCTAAACTCCTGGCGCTCCGCGCGGACCTCCGAGTTTCTACGCTTCTGTCAGTCCTTCGTTCCCCCGGCCTTCCCCCCTCCCCCATACCACCACCCCCCTTGCGCGTGTCAGCGCCCCTCTAACGGGGACTCCACTAACGTGTACTTTGGCCAGTGACCCTGCGAACCTAACCCTCCCCGATGTGGGCAACGCTGCAATGCCACAAAAAGGCCCTAAAGTGGCAACTTTCGGCATAATTTCAAAGTACCCGTTAGTAAGTACCCGTTACGGTGCCGTTGAGCGTGGCCGACATCCTGCGCCCGGCACCTTCGAGATAGCGGCCAGGCCGTTCGGGATGTCCTTGAACGCCAGGGCCTCGCGCCGGCGGGGCGCGAAGGCGAGGGCGAGGGCGAGGTGAGGCCCCCGCCGCTCGTCGGCGGGCGCGGGGCGAAGGCCCTCTGGAGGGGCACGGCCACATACGGTGAGGGCCCCGGCCTCTTCAGAAGGTCCTCCTCCTCCTCCTCCTCCTCCTCCTCCTCCTCCTCCTCCTCCTCCTCCTCCTCCTCCTCCTCCTCCTCCTCCTCCTCCTCCTCCTCCTCCTCCTCCTCCTCCTCCTCTTCCTCCTCCTCTTCCTACCCCCCAAGCTGGTCCCAGGAGGTCGAGCATGGCTCAAGATAGCCTCCGACAGACATCTAAGAGGCCTCAAGACAGGCTCAAGAAGGCTCGGGATAGCCTCCGACAGCCTCTACCCGAGCATGGCTCAAGACAGCCTCCGAGAGGCCTCAAGAAAGCCTCAGATCGTGTCTGGATGGGCTGGTGGGGAAACGCGAAACGTCAAGAATTGAAGGCCCTGGTCTCTTCAAAGCTCCCCCGTCCCTCACCCTGGCCCACTTTGCTCGCCGCTGGCCTTAGACGGGGAGCAGTCGCCCGGCCATCTGTAAAACTCTGGTGTGATGTACCCAATGGCGGCGTACATGGCCACGCGGCCGTGCTTCAGCTCGGTGGCGCGCCTGCGCTTGAACGCCTCCACGTCGCCGTCCGCGCACATGCCGGCGGGGTCCCAGAAGCCGAAGGGCGCCTGAGCGCCCAGCTCGTTCTCGAAGGCGCGCAGCGGAGAGTCCGTGTAGAGCGCCCAGTCGCCCCATGCAGAGCCGGTCAGGCCGTCCTGGAAAAACATGCCGATGATGGCCATCATCGCCAATCGGCCGTTGGCGATTTCGGCGTTGAGCCGGCGCTTCCTGGTCTCGGGATCGGCGCTTGTCAGCAGGGGAGGCTTCCAGCCCACGTTGCCGGGCTCCGTCTTCGCGTCTTCGTCGTAGCCCTGCTGGATCTCGCAAAAGGCGAACCAGGAGGCGATCTGGAGCCAACCCAGCCCAGGGACCTTGGAAATGGCAGCCAGGCCGTTCGGGACGTCGGCAAACTTCAGCCCCTCGGACTTGCTGAGGTAGCCTGGCCACTTTCCAGCCACCTCTGGCGTAATGTAGCCCATAGTGGCCATCATGCAGATCCGGCCGTGCTTAATCTCAACGGAGCGGCGGCGCTTGAAGGAGCTGACGTCACCGTCCGAGGACAGGCCCAGCGGGTCCCAGAAGCCAAGGGGGGCCTGCACGCCGAGCTCGCTCTCGAAGGCGCGCAGGGGGGAGCCCGTGTAGAGCGCCCAGTCACCCCACGCGCTGCCCGTCAAGCCGTCTTGGAAGAACATCCCAATGATGGCCATCATGGCAAGACGACCGTTCGCGATCTCGGCAGCAAGCTTCTTCTGCCTCTCTGCAGGGTCGCTGGAGGTCAGCAGCTTGAACCCGAACTCTCCGCGGGAGGCGGGAGAACCTTAGAGGAACAAAAAACAACATGAGCTCAAACGTTCGGAGTTCCGCGCGGATTTCGTGGATCGGCGCTGGAACCCCCTCCATGGCGCGCGGAGCGCGCCAGGGGCGGCGCCGAAGGCGCCGCCAGGAGGGCCCAGCGCCGATCAAAGACATCCGCGCGGATCTCCTAAAGGTTCTGTTCATGCACTTGTTTCTTCTTCGACGCCTGGGATCGTCTGGTCCTGCGAGATCTCTACGTACGCGCAGTACAGGAACATCTGCCCCCACCCCGCCAAGGGGACCTTAGAGAGCGCTCCGAGCCCATTCGGGATGTCCGCGTACTTCAGGCCAGTGCTCGGAGAGAGGTAGCCCGGGAAAGGTCCTGAGAGCCAACGACAGGAAAGACTGGCTCAGCAGTGGGGGGGGCATCGACCTGGAATCGGCGATACATCACCGATAGATCGGCGACAGGCCCCCGATAGCCAATCCGCACGTTCCGGGGCGGGGCGGGTCATCGGGCCACTATCGCCGACAAATTAGCGAGTGAGACCGATGCTTCCCCCCACGAGCCCGTCCCCCGCCTCAACGTTGACCCTGAGGTCCGATCAGCTGGGGGGTGATGTAGCCCATGGCCGCCAGCATCGCGACGCGGCCGTGCTTGATCTCGGTGGCGCGCCTGCGGGCGAAGTCCGCCGCGCTGCCGTCGGCGGTGAACCCCGCCGGGTCCCAGAAGCCGGCGGGGGGCTGCACGCCCAACTCGTTCTCGAAGGCGCGCAGCGGAGAGCCCGTGTAGAGCGCCCAGTCGCCCCACGCAGAGCCGGTCAGGCCGTCCTGGAAAAACATGCCGATGATCGCCATCATGGCCAGGCGGCCGTTGGCGATCTCCGCCGCAAGCTTCTTCTGCTTCTCCGCGGGGTCGGTGGACGTCAGCACCTTGAAGCCGAAGTCACCCGCCGCGGCAGCGGTGCCAGCGGACTGGTCCTGGAGGCTCGGAGGTGGAAGGTCTCCCACGGAAAATCAGGCGAAAGAGGATGACGAAACGAGGCCGATGCTCAGCAAAGGCGATGGCAATGACGATGCTGATTCAAACGGGCTCAGCGCGTGCGTCTGCTTCTCGACCTCAGCCTCACACGTCTCCCCTTCCCCTCTTTCCCCCACCTGAGAGGTAGAGGGAGAGAGGGTGAGAGAGGGGGGGAGAGAGAGAGAGAACAACGAAACAAGAGAGAGAGAGAGAGAAACGCCTAGGACTAGGAGTGAAGTACCGGTGTACGAAAACTCGCGGAGTAGAGTAAGACTCGAGCACATTGGAAGTAGGATGGGGCTCATACGAGCCAAGCAGAAGCCAAGAGGATGTTGAGCAGTAGCTTAGATTGCGAATGAGGTGCACGTGTGAG
This sequence comes from Prorocentrum cordatum, assembly GCA_963575745.1. NCBI lineage: Eukaryota > Dinophyceae > Prorocentrales > Prorocentraceae > Prorocentrum > Prorocentrum cordatum. Next base: position 87,370 of record CAUYUJ010021690.1, on the reverse strand, counting down.
TTGCGCAGCACAAAATTAATGTTTCTAGCCCTTCACGATCCCTACCTTTCTCCGAACATGAGCCTATCACACGCTCTGCTCTCGCTGTCCCCCATATACATACGCATACTCTTAGTTTCACCTACACCCCGCTTCCTGCTCCCACCAAATCGCATGCACACATGCGGATAATCCTAATCACTTCCTGCTCCTAGTTCGAATTCTACCCTCAACGCTCCTACCCAGATCCCTGCTCACATTCAAACTCCTCTGGGTCATATGCAAACTCCTGCTCATTACTAGAGGCTTGCTCCTGCTTCGACACCTTTACCCTGTGTCTACCCTTAGCCAGACCCATATCATTCCAAACCCTGCCTCGAACTCTTGGCCCGACTCCTACTTGAATAGAAAGTTGACTGGCTTGAACACAAATAGCTCAACACCTATAGCTCTCAAGAATGCGGAGGGGCTTAACGAACACGATTTGCACATGTAGGTTCTGTCGTACTGGGCTACGGCTAAAATGGGTTAAAGTCGTGGCAGTGCATGGCTATACTGAGAGGGGGCAACACAACATATGATCGTGAGAAAAGCTGTACCACGAGGGGGATCGGTAGGAGCTGGCAGGGCGCAACACGATTAGAACAAAGAACCTGTACAGACATGCACATAATGTGCACCACATAGCTTACACAGCATAGCTATACCACGTTGAGTGCATCGCACAGCTTGCACCACATAGCTTGCATCACATAGCCTGCACCCCATAGCTTGCACAACATTACTTACACCACTTAGATGGTACCACATAGTTTATAGCTCACGCCACATAGCTTCAACCGCACATGTTGCACCACCTAGTTTACTCCACCAAGTTTGCACCACCTAGTTTGCAAAACATACAGTTATCACATAGGCTGCCACCGCTTGGCGTACAGAAACACATGTGACCACATAGCTTTCACCACATGATGAACACCATCGCGGTAACACAACATAGCTTGAACCCCGTAGCTTGCAAACATAGCTTACTCCACAACGCCTACACCACGTGACTTACAAAACTTAGCTTGCATCACGTAGCGTACACCACCTAGCTTGCACCTCGCAGCCTGCACAACCTACATCCCGCCAATCCTCTAGGCGTGAGGTTCTAGCGAGCGCGCCCAGCTAACGCCATCATCCCTCTTCGGGGAGGGTGCTCCCCCTCCCCCATACCCCCTCCTCTTGGGTCTGGACGGGGCGCTACGCTGGTCGTTGGAGCGTCTCAGATGGCCCCAGGTGGCTCCAAGATGGTCCCGGGGAGCCCAAAATGGCCTCCAGGATCGCGCAAGATATCCCCAGATGACTCAAGATAGCTTCCAACATGCTATGAAGAATCCTCAAGACCGTCCGAGGACCGTTCCAGTGAGGCCTCCAAGACGCCAACCCTCTCGCCTTTTCACTTCCGATGGGCTCCTGAGGCCTCAAGATAGCTCCACGATGACCCATGAGGTGCCCAAGAGAGGCTCAAGAGGGGCCCAAGACGGCCCCAAGAGCGCCCCTAGCCAAGAGGTTCCCAAGAGGCCTCTGTTCGGGTCGCACTCTCGGAGCGTCTTGGAAGCAAGTTGGGCCGCCGGAGGCGGCAAGTGAGCTGTCTGAAACGTCTCGAGGCCGTCCTGGGACGACCCGAGGCCGCCGTGGATCGTCTTGGCGGCTGCCCAATCGCCCTCGACGTCGAACTGAGGCTCCCGAAGCGTGCGCGGGACGCGCCAGACCTCCCATTTTGAGGTCCAGGTTCCTATATGTGTAGATGGCGGAGCAGGAACACGAAAAAGGTCGATGGGGGGGGGAAGAAGAGGCCCCAGAGAATTTCCAAAATGGCCTCCAGGATCGCTCAAGATATCCCGAGATGATTCAAGATAGCTTCCAACATGCTTTCACGAACCCTCAAGACCGCCCGAGGACGGCTCCAAGTGCCCTCCGACCTCCCCAACGAGGCCTCCAAGACGCCAAAAGCATTCAAACCCCTTATGTGTGTCATGATTGTTGCCCTCTCGCCTTTTCACTTCCGATGGGCTCCTGAGGCCTCAAGATGGCTCCAGACCTCCCAGTTTGAGGTCCAGGTTCCCATGTGTAAATGGGGAAGAAGAGGAACAGAAGAAAACGGGTAAATTCCACGTCGGAGCCGGTCCTGCGACAGCTCGCAGAAAGCGCCGTACGCCACGATCTGCGCCCAGCCAGCCGCGGGAACCTTGGAGATCGCACCGAGGCCGTTCGGGATGTCCGCGAACTTGAGCCCTGCGCTAGGCGACAGATAGCCCGGAAGCTTGCCAGTGATCTCTGGGGTGATGTAGCCCATGGTCGCCAGCATCGACACGCGGCCATGCTTCAGCTCGGTCTGGCGGCGGCGCGCGAAATTCGCCGTGCTTCCGTCCGCAGTGAACCCGGCGGGATCCCAGAAGCCAACCGGATCCTGCACGCCGAGCTCGCTCTCGAAGGCGCGCAGGGGGGAGCCCGTGTAGAGCGCCCAGTCACCCCACGCGCTGCCCGTCAAGCCGTCTTGGAAGAACATCCCAATGATGGCCATCATGGCAAGACGACCGTTCGCGATCTCGGCAGCAAGCTTCTTCTGCCTCTCTGCAGGGTCGCTGGAGGTCAGCAGCTTGAACCCGAACTCTCCGCGGGAGGCGGGAGAACCTTAGAGGAACAAAAAACAACATGAGCTCAAACGTTCGGAGTTCCGCGCGGATTTCGTGGATCGGCGCTGGAACCCCCTCCATGGCGCGCGGAGCGCGCCAGGGGCGGCGCCGAAGGCGCCGCCAGGAGGGCCCAGCGCCGATCAAAGACATCCGCGCGGATCTCCTAAAGGTTCTGTTCATGCACTTGTTTCTTCTTCGACGCCTGGGATCGTCTGGTCCTGCGAGATCTCTACGTACGCGCAGTACAGGAACATCTGCCCCCACCCCGCCAAGGGGACCTTAGAGAGCGCTCCGAGCCCATTCGGGATGTCCGCGTACTTCAGGCCAGTGCTCGGAGAGAGGTAGCCCGGGAAAGGTCCTGAGAGCCAACGACAGGAAAGACTGGCTCAGCAGTGGGGGGGGCATCGACCTGGGATCGGCGATACATCACCGATAGATCGGCGACAGGCCCCCGATAGCCAATCCGCACGTTCCGGGGCGGGGCGGGTCATCGGGCCACTATCGCCGACAAATTAGCGAGTGAGACCGATGCTTCCCCCCACGAGCCCGTCCCCCGCCTCAACGTTGACCCTGAGGTCCGATCAGCTGGGGGGTGATGTAGCCCATGGCCGCCAGCATCGCGACGCGGCCGTGCTTGATCTCGGTGGCGCGCCTGCGGGCGAAGTCCGCCGCGCTGCCGTCGGCGGTGAACCCCGCCGGGTCCCAGAAGCCGGCGGGGGGCTGCACGCCCAACTCGTTCTCGAAGGCGCGCAGCGGAGAGCCCGTGTAGAGCGCCCAGTCGCCCCACGCAGAGCCGGTCAGGCCGTCCTGGAAAAACATGCCGATGATCGCCATCATGGCCAGGCGTCCGTTGGCGATCTCCGCCGCAAGCTTCTTCTGCTTCTCCGCGGGGTCGGTGGACGTCAGCACCTTGAAGCCGAAGTCACCCGCCGCGGCAGCGGTGCCAGCGGACTGGTCCTGGAGGCTCGGAGGTGGAAGGTCTCCCACGGAAAATCAGGCGAAAGAGGATGACGAAACGAGGCCGATGCTCAGCAAAGGCGATGGCAATGACGATGCTGATTCAAACGGGCTCAGCGCGTGCGTCTGCTTCTCGACCTCAGCCTCACACGTCTCCCCTTCCCCTCTTTCCCCCACCTGAGAGGTAGAGGGAGAAAGGGTGAGAGAGGGGGGGAGAGAGAGAGAGAGAACAACGAAACAAGAGAGAGAGAGAGAGAAACGCCTAGGACTAGGAGTGAAGTACCGGTGTACGAAAACTCGCGGAGTAGAGTAGGACTCGAGCACATTGAAAGTAGGATGGAGCTCATACGAGCCAAGCAGAAGCCAAGAGGATGTTGAGCAGTAGCTCAGATTGCGAATGAGGTGCACGTGTGAGTTGTGCAGCACAAAATGAATGTTCCCAGCCCTTCACGATCCCTACCTTTCTCCGAACATGAGCCTATCACACGCTTTGCTCTCGCTGTCCCCCTATACATACGCATACTCTTAGTTTCACCTACACCCCGCTCGCTTCCTGCTCCCACCAAATCGCATGCACGCATACGGAAAATCCTAATCGCTTCCTGCTCCTAGTTCGAATTCTACCTTCACGACTCCTACTCAGATCCCTGCTCATATTCAAACTCCTCTGGGTCATATGCAAACTCCTGCTCATTGGTAGAGTCTTGATCCCGCTTCGACACCTTTACCCTGTGTCTACCCTTAGCCAGACCCAGATCATTCCAACTCCTGCCTGTAACTCTTGGCCTCACTCCCACTTGAAGAGAAAGTTGACTGGCTTGAACACAAATAGCTCAACACCTACAGCTCTCAAGAATGCGGAGGGGCTTAACGAACACGATTTGCCCATGTAGGTTCTGTCGTACTGGGCTACGGCAAAATGGGTTAAAGTCGTGGCAGTGCATGGCTATACTGAGAGGGGGCAACACAACATATGATCGTGAGAACGGTAGTACCACGAGGGGGATCGGTAGGAGCTGGCAGGGCGCAACACGATTAGAAAAAGAACCTGTACAAACATGCGCATAATGTGCACCACATAGCTTACACAGCATAGCTATACCACGTTGAGTGCATTGCACAGCTTGCACCACATAGCTTGCATCACATAGCCTGCACCCCTTAGCTTGCACAAAGTTGCTTACACAACCTAGATGGCAACACACAGCTTACACCACATAACTTCAACCGCACATGTTGCACCACTTAGCTTACACCACCAAGCTTGCACCACCTAGTTTGCAAAACATACAGTTATCACATAGGCTGCCACCGCGTGGCGTACAGAAACATATGTGTCCACAATCCTCTAGGCGTGAGGTTCTAGCGCGCGCGCCCAGCTAACGCCATCATCCCTCTTCGGGGAGGGTGCTCCCCCTCCCCAATACCCCCTCCTCTTGGGTCTGGACGGGGCGCTACGCTGGTCGTTGGAGCGTCTCATATGGCCCCAGATGGCTGCAAGAGGGTCCCGGAGAGCCCAAAATGGCCTCCAGGATCGCGCAAGATATCCCCAGATGATTCAAGATAGCTTCCAACATGCTATGAAGAATCCTCAAAACCGTCCGAGGACCGCTCCAGTGAGGCCTCCAAGACGCCAACCCTCTCACCTTTTCACTTCCGATGGGCTCCAGGATCGCTCAAGATATCCCAAGATGATTCAAGATAGCTTCCAACATGCTTTCAAGAACCCTCAAGACCGCCCGAGGACGGCTCCAAGTGCCCTCCGACCTCCCCAACGAGGCCTCCAAGACGCCAAAAGCATTCAAACCCCTTATGTGTGTCATGATTGTTGCCCTCTCGCCTTTTCACTTCCGATGGGCTCCTGAGGCCTCAAGATGGCTCCAGACCTCCCATTTGGAGGTCCAGGTTCCCATATGTGTAAATGGGGAGAGGGACAGAAGAAAACGGGTAAATTCCACGTCGGAGCCGGTCCTGCGACAGCTCGCAGAAAGCGCCGTACGCCACGATCTGCGCCCAGCCAGCCGCGGGAACCTTGGAGATCGCACCGAGGCCGTTCGGGATGTCCGCGAACTTGAGCCCTGCGCTAGGCGACAGATAGCCCGGAAGCTTGCCAGTGATCTCTGGGGTGATGTAGCCCATGGTCGCCAGCATCGACACGCGGCCATGCTTCAGCTCGGTCTGGCGGCGGCGCGCGAAATTCGCCGTGCTTCCGTCCGCAGTGAACCCGGCGGGATCCCAGAAGCCAACCGGATCCTGCACGCCGAGCTCGCTCTCGAAGGCGCGCAGGGGGGAGCCCGTGTAGAGCGCCCAGTCACCCCACGCGCTGCCCGTCAAGCCGTCTTGGAAGAACATCCCAATGATGGCCATCATGGCAAGACGACCGTTCGCGATCTCGGCAGCAAGCTTCTTCTGCCTCTCTGCAGGGTCGCTGGAGGTCAGCAGCTTGAACCCGAACTCTCCGCGGGAGGCGGGAGAACCTTAGAGGAACAAAAAACAACATGAGCTCAAACGTTCGGAGTTCCGCGCGGATTTCGTGGGTCGGCGCTGGAACCCCCTCCATGGCGCGCGGAGCGCGCCAGGGGCGGCGCCGAAGGCGCCGCCAGGAGGGCCCAGCGCCGATCAAAGACATCCGCGCGGATCTCCTAAAGGTTCTGTTCATGCACTTGTTTCTTCTTCGACGCCTGGGATCGTCTGGTCCTGCGAGATCTCTACGTACGCGCAGTACAGGAACATCTGCCCCCACCCCGCCAAGGGGACCTTAGAGAGCGCTCCGAGCCCATTCGGGATGTCCGCGTACTTCAGGCCAGTGCTCGGAGAGAGGTAGCCCGGGAAAGGTCCTGAGAGCCAACGACAGGAAAGACTGGCTCAGCAGTGGGGGGGGCATCGACCTGGGATCGGCGATACATCACCGATAGATCGGCGACAGGCCCCCGATAGCCAATCCGCACGTTCCGGGGCGGGGCGGGTCATCGGGCCACTATCGCCGACAAATTAGCGAGTGAGACCGATGCTTCCCCCCACGAGCCCGTCCCCCGCCTCAACGATGACCCTGAGGTCCGATCAGCTGGGGGGTGATGTAGCCCATGGCCGCCAGCATCGCGACGCGGCCGTGCTTGATCTCGGTGGCGCGCCTGCGGGCGAAGTCCGCCGCGCTGCCGTCGGCGGTGAACCCCGCCGGGTCCCAGAAGCCGGCGGGGGGCTGCACGCCCAACTCGTTCTCGAAGGCGCGCAGCGGAGAGCCCGTGTAGAGCGCCCAGTCGCCCCACGCAGAGCCGGTCAGGCCGTCCTGGAAAAACATGCCGATGATCGCCATCATGGCCAGGCGGCCGTTGGCGATCTCCGCCGCAAGCTTCTTCTGCTTCTCCGCGGGGTCGGTGGACGTCAGCACCTTGAAGCCGAAGTCACCCGCCGCGGCAGCGGTGCCAGCGGACTGGTCCTGGAGGCTCGGAGGTGGGAGGTCTCCCACGAAAAATCAGGCGAAAGAGGATGACGAAACGAGGCCGATGCTCAGCAAAGGCGATGGCAATGACGATGCTGATTCAAACGACTAGGACTAGGAGTGGAGTACTGGTGTACGAAAACTCGCGGAGTAGAGTAGGACTTGAGCACATCGGAAGTAGGATGGGGCTCATACGAGCCAAGCAGAAGCCAAGAGGATGTTGAGCAGTAGCTTAGATTGCGAATCAGGTGCACGTGTGAGTTGTGCAGCACAAAATGAATATGCCTAGCCCTTCACGATCCCTACCTTTCTCCGAACATGCGCCTATCACACGCTCTGCTCTCGCTGTGTCCCCCTAGACATACGCACACTCGTAGTTTCACCTACACCCCGCTTCCTGCTCCCACCAAATCGCATGCACGCAAGCAAATAATCATGGTCACTCCCTGCTCCGAATTCAAATTCTACCTTTACGGCTCCTACTCAGATCCCTGCTCATATTCAAACTCCTCCGGGTTATATGCAAACTCCTGCTCATTAGTAGAGTCTGGCTCCTGCTTCGACTCCTTTACCCTGTGTCTACCCTTCGCAAGACCTATATCATTCCAACTCCTGCCTCGAACTCTTGGCCCCACTCCCACTTGAATAAAAAGTTGACTGGCTTGAACACAAACAGTTCAAGACCTGGAGCTCTCAAGAATGCGGAGGGGCTTAACGAACACGATTTGCACATGTAGGTTCTGTCGTACTGGGCTACGGCTAAATGGGTTCAAGTCGTGGCAGTGCATGGCTATACTGAGAGGGGGCAAGTCAACTTATGATCGGAAGAACGGCAGTACCACGAGGGGGATCGGTAGGAGCTGACAGGGCGCAACACGATTAGAAAAAGAACCTGTACAAACATGCGCACAATGTGCACAACATAGCTTACACAGCATAGCTGTACCACTTTGAGTGCATCGCACAGCTTGCACCACATAGTTTGCATCACATAGTCGCACCCCGTAGCTTGCACAACATTGCTTACACCACCTAGATGGCACCACATAATGTACACCACATAGCTTCAACCGCACATGTTGCACCACCTAGCTTACTCCACCAAGCTTGCACCATCTAGTTTGCAAAACATATAATTATCACGTAGGCTGCCACCGCGTGGCGTACAGAAACACATGTGACCACATAGCTTGCACCACACATTGGACACCATCTTGGTAACACAACATCGCTTGAACCCCCTAGCTTGCACCACATAGCTTACACCACAACGTCTACACCACGTCACTTACAGTACTTAGCTTGCATCACGTAGCGTACACTACATAGTTTGCACCTCGCAGCCTGCACAACCTACATCCCGCCAGCCCTCTGGGCGTGAAGTTCTAGCGAGCGCGCCCAGCTAACGCCATCGTTCCTCTTCGGGGAGGGTGCTCCCCCTCCCCCATACCCCCTCCTCTTGGGTCTGGACGGGGCGCTACGCCGGTCGCTGGAGCGTCTCAGATGGCCCCAGGTGGCTCCAGGAGGGCCCCAGCGAGCCCAAAATGGCCTCCAGGATCGCTCAAGATATCCCAGGATGATTCAAGATAGCTTCCAACATGCTTTCAAGAACCCTCAAGACCGCCCGAGGACGGCTCGAAGTGCCCTCCGACCTCCCCAGGGAGGCCTCCAAGACGCCAAAAGCATTCAAACCCCTTGTGTGTGTGTGTCATGTCATGATTGTTGCCCTCTCGCCTTTTCACTTCCGATGGGCTCCTGAGGCCTCAAGGTGGCTCCAAGATGACCCATGAGGTGCCCAAGAGTGGCTCAAAAGGGGCCCCAGGACGGCCCCAAGAGCGCCCCAAGCCAAGAGGGCCCCAAGAGGCCATTGTTCGGGACCAGGCGGGGGGGGGAGCGTAATGAACGCCGCATCCGTTCTTCCCAACCCTCCCTGAATAGCGCACCGCTCGCGCAATCTCCCCGTCGCCCTCCTCCGCCTACCTCCTCCTGCATCCTGTGCGTCCTCTCGGGGGCCGCGCGCTGCACCACTGTCGCCACTTGCGTGGACTCGGCTCTTGAGAGGCCCGGCGGAGGCGAGGGAACGAGGATCCCTTTGAGACCTCGCGGCCCTCCCGGGGGCTGCCAACTGCGCAGCTGACGCCACTTCCGTTGGCTCCTGGAGGCAAGGCGGTGGTGAGGGCCACGCAGATCATGTCGCCCCCCGTAAGGGCTGCGAATTGCGCACCTGTCGCCATGTTCGTGAGCTTCTGGGAGGCACGGCGGAGGTGAGGGCCACGCGGATCACTTCGAAACATCGCGGCTCCCCGGGCGGCTGCGAGCTGCGCAACTGACAGCACTGCCGCGGGCGCCTAGGAAGAACGGCGGAGGCGAGGGCAGCGCGAAAAACTTCGGGGCCTCGCGGCTCCCTCGGGGGCTGCGAACTGCGCAACAGTCGCGACTTTCGTGAGCTCTTGGGAGGCACGGCGGAGGTGAGGGCGAGGCAGACCACTTCGAGACCTCGCGGCTTCCTTGTGGGCTGCGAACTGCGCAACTGCAACTGGGCTCCTGGGAGACACGGCCGAGGCGAGGACGGCGCGGATCACTTCGAGGCCTCGCGGCTCCATCGGGGGCTGCGAACTGCCCAACAGCCGCCACTTTCGTTCGCTCCTGAGAGGCACGGCAGAGGTAAGGGCACACAGCTTGCACAGGATATCTTGCACATACCCTACACCACATAGCTTGCACCAGTAAACTTGCACCACATACCTTGCGCCACATACCTTGCGCCACATAGCTTGCTCCACCTAGTTTCCGCCAAAACGTTCGCACCACATAGATTACACCACACATATGTATTCAAGATAAGACAAGCTCGACCACCCTTCCGAGCCCGGACTTCTCAGACCCCTGTGGGACATTGCAATGTACATGATATTATGCCCCTTCTCTTTTTTCCTGTAAGAAAGCATTCCATCCCAGCCAAGCCAGTATTGACCCCACGCTGGTCCTTGCCTCATAACACCATGCGCGCACACTTGCTTATCTCAAGAATCCGTTTCATCCCCCTGGCATGCATAAACAAAGTCCATACGCGCGAGAAAGTGATGCAAGCATTTCAACACGAAAACCTTTGAAACCCATGTGCGCGTCGTCGCAGAGATTGCAGACGCTCTGCCCGCTAGCACTTACTGAACACATCCAGAAGCCATGTAAGTTTAGCGATCTCGCCCGAAACCCACATTATCATTTCACCACGTGGTACATCCGCGTTGATCTAGCATGCACACAGCGCGTCCGTATCAATAGCACCATGCAAGCCACGTGCGCGCGCCGCGACGAGGGCGTGCCGAAATCCGCCGACCCTGTGTGGGTCTCTAGGCGGTGAAATTCTTCCCCCCCAAAGGCCCCCACCCGGGGCCCCGAAACCGGAAACTCTACCCCCCCCCCCCATCGCCCCGGGTAACCCCCCCTCGAACGCATCATGGGGAGATAGAAAGTCCCCGAACGAGTCCCAAGAGCCCCGAGACGCACCCAAGACGGTCCAAGAAAGTTCCGTCTCGCTGGAAGATCCTTCCAAGACGACCAAGATGGCTTCCAGACGGCCCAAAAGGCTTCCAAGAGGGCCCAGGAGACCCCCAAGAGCACTCCCGAGATGGCCCTAGGAGGGAAAAGCTGGCACTTCCCTAAAGAAACCGTATAGCTTCCGCACAGTCATCCTTTCGGCTTGCACGGCGTTCAAGACCGGCCCACGCAGCCTCAAGGCCGCCCCAAACGGCCCAGGAGGCCCCCAAGAGAGCACCAAGACAGCCCATAAGGGCCCCAAGAAGGGCTCAAGACGGCGAAAGAGAACCCCAAAACGGCCCCCAAAAAGGCCCAAGAGCAAAAGCCCGGACCCACAATCCGGGCCTTCCGCCCCAAGATGCACCCAGGAGGCCTGAAGAGGCCGCGAAGAAGCCCTCCAAAAACCTCAAGACGCGCCCAGAGGTCCCAAGACAGGCCCGAAGAAGCTTCAAAGCTGCTTCCAAGAGGCACCCGAGAAACCTCGCCAAACTGAACTCAAGAAATGGTCGGGATTTCCAGGGACCGCGCATTGCAAAAAAACAAGACATAGGATCTCTGCGTCCACGAGCCTCCACGAGCCTCCATCCTTACTATGCGGGTTGACTGAATCCTGGGACGTCTTAGAACTCTCTTAGGCCCTCTTGGGACCCTCTGGGGGTCTCTTGGGCCGTCTTGGGGCGACGTTTGGCGCCTACTGAGCCGTCTTGCAGCGTCGGAAGCCCGGAAAAGCGGGAAAAGCGCAAACCTTAAACACTTTGGAAAATGAATGGGAGAGTCCTCTTGAAGCCTTCTTCGGCCATCCTGGGGCTCTTCTGGGCCGTCTTGAGGTGCTTTGGCCGTCTTGGGGCTGTCTTTGGGACCTCTTGGGGCGCTCTTGGGTATCTTGGGCCCTCCTGGGGCCCTCCCGAGACATCTTGGGGCTTTCTTGGGCCGTTTTGGGACTCTCTTAGACTGTATGTGGACTCCCTTGAGCCTTCGTGGGGCTTTCATGGATGCCTCTTGGGGCGTCTTGGGGCGGCTTGTGGCACACCTCTGGAGCCGCCTTGGGCCGACGGAAGCCCGAAAAGGCGAGAACCCTACAAACCTTCAAAAACTAAGGGACATTCTGATTCCGGGCTTCCGGGGCCGCCTTGCAGGCCTCCTGGAGCACTCTCGGAGCGTCTTGGAGGCAATTGGGGCCGCTGGAGGCGCCGAGAGAGCTGTCCGAAACGCCTGGAGGCCGCCCAGGGACGGCTCGAGGCCGCCGTGGAGCGTCTTGATGGCCGTCTGATTGCCCTCGGCGGCGAGCTCAGACTCCCGAAGTGTGCGCGGGGCGCCCCAGACCTCCAGCAGATGGGCGGTCCATTCGAACCCGTACACGTTCGAGGGAGACTCTGAATCACCCCCGCGCCCCCGACATCAGTGTTGATCTCAGTAAAGGCGGTGCTTTGGGGTTCGAATATTTCTGTCCGCGGGGCATCTTGGGCCACAGGGTTCGAATATGATGTCCATGTACGGTCCCACTTGCGGTCCAGGTTTCGGCCAAGGGGCCCCCAGACCCAGTCCCCCGCTGCATGTATAGATGGTCTGTGTCTAAGGACTGCTGGAGGTGGAGCGGGCAGAGGAGGACCGTGAGGAGGAGCGGAAGAACGAGGAAGATGGATGGGGGAAAAAAGAACAGAAAAGAACGGGTAAATTCCACGTCGGAGCCGGTCCTGCGACAGCTCGCAGAACGCGCCGTACGCCACGATCTGCGCCCAGCCAGCCGCGGGAACCTTGGAGATCGCACCGAGGCCGTTCGGGATGTCCGCGAACTTGAGCCCTGCGCTAGGCGACAGATAGCCAGGAAGCTTGCCAGTGATCTCCGGGGTGATGTAGCCCATGGTCGCCAGCATCGACACGCGGCCATGCTTCAGCTCGGTCTGGCGGCGGCGGGCGAAATTCTCCGTGCTACCATCCGCTGTGAATCCGGCGGGATCCCAGAAGCCAACCGGATCCTGCACGCCGAGCTCGCTCTCGAAGGCGGCCGGGGGCACCCACATCTCGATACCCGTGCCTCCCGCGACACCCTCTTGGAGGACCATGCCGGTAATGGCTACCATGGCCAGGCGCCCGTTCGCGATTTCAGCGTTCAAGGAGCGCTGCTTCTTCTCCGGATCCATCACGGGCCCGAACATGCCCAGGAAGCCTTTGCCGTAGTCGCCAGCGGGACCGCTCTTCCACTCCTCGATGCCCCTGTCGCCCCCGAGCCCGAACTCGATCAGCGCCGCAAACAGAAAGATCTGCAAAAGCCCGCCGCTGGGGATCTTAGTGACCGCCTGCACTCCCATGGGAATGTCCGCGAAGTGGATGCCTTTGGAGGGGGACAAGTCGCCAGGCAGCGTGCCGTAGAAGGGGGCGATGTAACCGATGGTGGCCATCATGGACAAACGACCGTGCTTTATCTCGCAAGAGCGCAGCCGCTTGAACTCCTGCTCGGTGATGCCGTCGCAGAAGCCAGCGGGGTCCCAGAAACCGGTGGGCGCCTGCACGCCCAGCTCACCCGTGGCGCTCCACCTCTTCGGCGCCTCCACCCCGTCTGGCAGCGTGAAGCGAGCCTTGCCAGACTCATAGTTGACCACCCCTGCGCGCAGCGGAGAGCCCGTGTAGAGCGCCCAGTCGCCCCAGGCAGAGCCGGTCAAGCCGTCCTGGAAAAACATTCCGATGATTGCCATCATGGCCAGCCGACCGTTGGCGATCTCCGCCGCCAACTTCTTCTGCTTCTCCCCGGCGTCGCTGGACGTTAACACCTTGAAGCCGAAGTCACCCGCCGCGGCGGCGGTGCCAGCGGACTGGTCCTGGGAGAGCTCGCAGAAAGCGCCGTACGCAACAATCTGCGCCCAGCCCGCCGCGGGAACCTTGGAGATCGCACCGAGGCCGTTCGGGATGTCCGCGAACTTGAGCCCTGCGCTAGGCGACAGATAGCCAGGAAGCTTGCCAGTGATCTCCGGGGTGATGTAGCCCATGGTCGCCAGCATCGACACGCGGCCATGCTTCAGCTCGGTCTGGCGGCGGCGGGCGAAATTCTCCGTGCTACCATCCGCTGTGAATCCGGCGGGATCCCAGAAGCCAACCGGATCCTGCACGCCGAGCTCGCTCTCGAAGGCGGCCGGGGGCACCCACATCTCGATACCCGTGCCTCCCGCGACACCCTCTTGGAGGACCATGCCGGTAATGGCTACCATGGCCAGGCGCCCGTTCGCGATTTCAGCGTTCAAGGAGCGCTGCTTCTTCTCCGGATCCATCACGGGCCCGAACATGCCCAGGAAGCCTTTGCCGTAGTCGCCAGCGGGACCGCTCTTCCACTCCTCGATGCCCCTGTCGCCCCCGAGCCCGAACTCGATCAGCGCCGCAAACAGAAAGATCTGCAAAAGCCCGCCGCTGGGGATCTTAGTGACCGCCTGCACTCCCATGGGAATGTCCGCGAAGTGGATGCCTTTGGAGGGGGACAAGTCGCCAGGCAGCGTGCCGTAGAAGGGGGCGATGTAACCGATGGTGGCCATCATGGACAAACGACCGTGCTTTATCTCGCAAGAGCGCAGCCGCTTGAACTCCTGCTCGGTGATGCCGTCGCAGAAGCCAGCGGGGTCCCAGAAACCGGTGGGCGCCTGCACGCCCAGCTCACCCGTGGCGCTCCACCTCTTCGGCGCCTCCACCCCGTCTGGCAGCGTGAAGCGAGCCTTGCCAGACTCATAGTTGACCACCCCTGCGCGCAGCGGAGAGCCCGTGTAGAGCGCCCAGTCGCCCCAGGCAGAGCCGGTCAAGCCGTCCTGGAAAAACATTCCGATGATTGCCATCATGGCCAGCCGACCGTTGGCGATCTCCGCCGCCAACTTCTTCTGCTTCTCCCCGGCGTCGCTGGACGTTAACACCTTGAAGCCGAAGTCACCCGCCGCGGCGGCGGTGCCAGCGGACTGGTCCTGGGAGAGCTCGCAGAAAGCGCCGTACGCAACAATCTGCGCCCAGCCCGCCGCGGGAACCTTGGAGATCGCACCGAGGCCGTTCGGGACGTCCTTTGGTGCGAACAAAACAGATAGCTTGGGTTGGAGGGCAAAGCTTCTAAGGATGCCTGGGTGTTTGGGGGAAATAGGCTCATTTCTCAAACATGTCAGAGCGCTTAGAACAATGGACGAACTAACTGCGCATAAGAGTTTGGTAGCTGGCTGCTTGAACATAACTGATGAAAGGGCCGCTACTAATTGCGACCACTATCACCAGCATGGGCATCATCGCCATGCCTACACCACCCATAGCAACCATCGCAACTACGCGCAGATTGACCGCACAGCAATCAGCATAGCTACCGTAACAGTCACAAGCACATACCATACTCACAACACGCAGCATCACGTCTCATTCGTTTCCAACCAACTCCTTACCAACGCTTCACTAGCGTCCCACCACCACCAACCCCGTCAGGGGAACTTACGACTGACCTGCCCTGCTGCATGAATCCGCCACTCGCCACGTTGGAGCGTTCTACTGCTTGTCAGGTTTCCGGTTGGGCTTCTGAATTTCTTCAGGGCCGACCTCCCCTCCCCGCGAACGTTCTTAAAAGTTCTTCCCTGGATCGTTTGCTCCCAAGCGTTCGGTGGCAACTCATGGGAGCCTCCCATACCGTCTTGTTGCGAATCGACGCTAGTCGATGCTACATCGACGCCAATCGACGCTAATCGACGCTACATCGGCGCTATCTCGTCCATTCCCAGACGCTAATCGACGCTAGAGACAAACTTAAGAGGGTATACCAGGCTCCCATGATTTGCCACCGAGCAAGCGCCCTTGGTGCCTCCAGACACCTCCAAGACAACCAAAGACCGCCCTAAAAGCGACTGAAAGGCGCCCTGAAACAGTCCAGAGACGGCCCCAAACGTCCCTCCAGAGGCGCCAGGACGCCCAAAGAGAGGCAAGGAGAGGTCTCCGAAGACGGGAGGCGCGAGAGGCGGGAGGAAGAGAGGAAGCAAGGAGCAGCAGGCGCTCAGTCCAGAACGCGGGACCGACGCAGGGGTCCAGGAATAAGTCAGGGACGGGAATAGAAGAAGAAAAACGACATAAATATTAAGTCGGGCCTGTCCCCTACAGGGGGATTTTGGACGAAAAACAAAAAAAATCTAAGAAGACCCTAGAATACTCAAAATGGTCGAAACATCCTCCCCTGACTATTTTTTAAACTATTTTTGGATACTATTCCTGTAGAGGGACAGGCCCGACTTAACATAAGCATAAACCTGTTGGCGCTCCGCGCGGACTTCTTGGATCTGCGTTAGGGGCGGTGCCGGAGGCGCCGCCAGGGGGGGGCCCAGCGCGGATCCAAGAGATTCGCGCGGAGCGCCAACAGTTTGTGCTTGTGGTGTATGTCTTCTTCGAAGGAAGCTGGCCCACAGGAGAGGTCAGGTCCTGTTTTAAGTCGGGCCTGTCCCCCTAAAGGGGGATTTTCGACGAACCCAAAAATAGTCCAAAAATAATCAAAAATAGTCTGGGGACGATTTTTCGATTATGTTTTGACCTTTTTGGTGTATTTCTGGGGTACTCTTTTTTTTTTCGCCGAAGATCCCCCTGTAGGGGGACACGCCCGACATGAGTCCTGTCGGGCGAGCCCGCGTCCGCCCGCAAAGGGGGCCACTTGCGAACCCTACCCCTGCCCCCCACGATTTCTGAGGGGGAGGGCGGGGTTCACTTAATTCAGGAGCTCACGAACGAAGTGAAACCCACCCTCCCCCTCAGAAATCGTGGGGGGTAGGGGTAGGGTTCGCAAGTGGCCCCCTGCACAGGAGAGGCCAGGTCCTGTTGCGCGGGCCCGTGCCCGGCCCGCACTCCGCGGGTCCCCCCCCCAAGGCACCGCAGGCGAGCGGCGCGCAGCGTGCCGCTTCTTTTGCCGGGCCACCGCTGCGGCCGAGGCAGAAGCCCCAGGGCGTGCCACACGGCAGGCTCGAGCCGTGAGCGCAGCGACGACCTCCTCCTCCTCCTCCGCCTCCTCCTCCTCCTCCTCCTCCTCCTCCTCCTCCTCCTCCTCCTCCTCCTCCCCCTCCTCATCCTCCCCCTCCTCCTCCTCCTCCTCCTCCTCCTCCCCTCCTCCTCCTCCTCCTCCTCCTCCCCCCCCTCCTCCTCCTCCTCCTCCTCCTCCTCCTCCTCCTCCTGGACCGCACCAGGTGCTCCAGCCGACCGGTCGGTCTGCATGAAGCGGCACGCTGCGCAGGGTCTGGCAGGGGTCGTGCCTGCTCGGCCCGAGCAGTCCCCGCACCTGGCCTGGAGTGGCAGAACCTCGACGACACTGGCGACGCCTCTGTCCACTGCGAAGCTCACCCTGACAGCAACCGAACGATATGAACCACTGCAATGGTAATACCAAAAGTTCCTGCCGTGACGACGTCGGCCCGAATTTCCGATACCGCGTGGACCGTTGAATTTTGAATGATCTCCATCTTTGAAGGCCCCCACAAGCTCCCGTCCCCACCAGTCGTCTGGATCTCGCGTCGCGAATCGCTTTCTGCGGGCCCTGGGGGCCCAAACGGGCCGCGCCCAGATGGCGTTCAACCTTGAATGCCCGCGGCGGCGTCACCGCCATGTCGAAGCGGCACGAACCTGTGAAACTGAACACACGCATCGGCCGACGATCTGTAACTGGCCGAGGCCACGGCGCAAAGCCGACGCGGGGCACCGCTGCTCCACGCAAAGCGCCGTGGCTCCCTCGCCCAGGCCGTCGGCTGCCGACGATGGCGGCGTGATCGCCACGTCGAGGATTTGCACGCACGAAAATTGGGACTGCAAAAACGGGGGTGGTGTCCAACTGCAGCCGTTGCCTCAAAGCGACGTCGCCCGCAGTCGGGTGGGCGCTTCCCGCCCGCACAGTCGATTTCGATTGGGTACGACACGCGAGAGGACACGAGACCTGAGGGCCACGTTGCCACAGGAATGTAGACGACATGGGTCGCGACACAGAGGACGCTAGGGCACCCTTGATTTCGAAGGGCCGACCTACAAAATCAAACTCGACTGTAAGCCGACGACGTTCGCGGCGAGACCAGCAACGACTCCTGCTCAAGATGGGCAGGAAATGGCATTGGCCCTCGCACCCGTTATCCCCGTCCCCGTTTCGGCCCTCCGGAGAGGAAGCCAGCAGCGCGCACGCGAGGCATATCCATCGCGGGGAGGACAGCGGGAGACGCAGCCCTCCGCTTCGGCTCCTGGCTCCGGTCGGCCGGCAGGCGAGACAGGGGAACTGCGGTGCCCTCGGCGGCGGCAACACCGCACCCAGAGGCGCGGGAAGAACAGTCGGGGATGGACAGACCCCCCTTTATGAGTATCGTTTAACCGATCCCCATCCCCAGCGGCTTGGCCTGGCCCACACTGACCGGTTTACTCCCCTAGATGGGGATATAGGCCGTTCCCTTCGGGTTTCGAGGGATATATCCCCAACTGGGGTGGTGATTTGGTGGGGGTCTCGAAGGGGATGGGGATTGGGATGGGGATTGGTTAAACGATATCGACTTTAGTAAAACGTGGTTTAGAGAAAACGACCTCGGGCCCAAACCTGGCGGGCGCAAGCCTGGAAGACGACGGCCGCGGCGCGCCCTCTGGAGGACCGAACGCGGACAATGCAATGATCGGCGTGTCGGGGCAGAAGGTCCGCCACACCCCCGCAAAAGAGAGCGCCAGCTTTCTCTGAAGGGGCCCTGGGACACACAAACAAATACACCCTGCGAAATGCTTAAGAAATCATGGGTTAAGAAATTCATAGTCTCAGAACTGGAGTAAGAGCCCAGAATTTCCATCGAAGTCGTAGGATTTACATGAAAACATTAAGAATAATCGAGACTCTGGACGAAAACTTGGGTTTTCTTAAGCATCGCCCAAGGTGTACCCACAAATAAAAGGATTCCACATATTTCCCCATATTCTCTGGGTCACTGTCTTCCCCCCCCACCTCCCATACTTTCCCAAGATTTTCTGGGGGATCGACGACTCGTTGTGTCTGTGTGTTCTTGTTTTCCCCTCCTGAAGAAAGTCTGTCCACCTCCGAAAGAGAGAGCGCCAGCCTTCTCTGCCGAGGCACTCGCGCGGTAAAACCACCACGCCCCCGGGGGGGGAAAGGGGCCGCGGCCTCGGCCTCCAGCGGCCCTCTCACAGAGGGCCACCGGAGGCTGTGAAAAAAACGGCGCTACATGAAGAGCTACTCCACTGGAGGAGGAGGAGGAGGAGGAGGAGGAGGAGGAGGAGGAGGAGGGGGAGGAGGGGGAGCTGTGCTCCCCACAGCCGAAAAACAGCCACGAGCTACCCCATGGGGGGGGGGAGCGGGGAGGGTCGGGTCGGGCGAAAGGGGGGGATAGCAGAGGGGGGGTTTGAGAATCAGCTCGCGTAGCTGATTTTCCTGGCGCCTCCCAGCGCCGGGAGGCGCCCGTGTATCGAGGAATGGACCCCTCGATGGGGCCGAAACCGGCTTCATGCAGCAGATTTCGCAACCCCCCCTTACCAATCCCCCCTTTCGTCCGGCCCGAGAGAAGCATCGAGACCTACAGGGCTCCACGCCGCGAAGAACACAAAAGGCCTCGGGGGCATGGGTCGGTACAAGCCTTCGCTGGCGACAGGCCCGCCCCCAGAGGCGCCACAAGAAGCGGTGGCGGCTCGGTCGCAACGGTCCTCGTCGGCGGCAAATCCGCCCTCGGAGGCACCCCATTCGGCCATCGCGTTCTCCCATCAATCCCGTAGGTGTTTTTACGAAAGATGCTAAGTATTCCAACCCACGTCTGCCCTTTCGGGCCAGGTTTGATCACTGCCCCTTGCTAATTACATATGAATATGTATACATATATACATATGTATTTATGAAGGGAGAGAGAGAGAGAGAGAGAGAGAGACAGAGAGATATACATATGTATATATATATACATATACACATATCAACTCCACCCCACCGGCGACAAACCAGGACAAATGCCAACACCCCCGCCACCCCGATCAAAAAACAATACAAAATCTGGATCATGTCCAGGCGCCCCACGATTACTTTACCTTACTTTTGACGGGGGCGAGAGGAGGGGGGGCAGCATATGGCCCTACGTGTGCCCGATGGTTGTCGATGGCGGCCTCTGTCCCTGCTGAGACTCGGGTGCCAATTCTGTGCTGGAGTGGGTGGGAGTGAGCGAGACGGCTTGCGACCTGTGGGTAGCTGGACCACTGCTCCCTGTCAATGGACAGCCCCTTTCCCCACCCCACCGGCAGCCCACCTGGACCCATGACCCAGCGAGGCCTGGTCTGGATGCGCGCGGCCCCCAACCTCCGCCAGACCTCACAGGAGCCCACGAAAGTGGCGACAGCTGCGCAGTACACAGCCACCCAGGGAGCAGCGAGGTCCCGTCTGGATGCGCGTGGCCCCCGACTCCGCTGGACCTCCCCAGGAGCCCACGAAAGTGGCGACAGCTGCGCAGTTCACAACCACCCAGGGAGCAGCAAGGTCTCGTCTGGATGCGCGTGGCCCCCAACTCCGCTTGACCTCCCAGGAGCCCACGAAAGTGGCGACAGCTGCGCAGTTCACAGCCACCCAGGGAGCAGCGAGGTCCCGTCTGGATGCGCGTGGCCCCCAACTCCGCTGGAACTCCCAGGAGCCCACGAAAGTGGCGACAGCTGCGCAGTTCACAGCCACCCAGGGGAGCAGCGAGGTCTCGTCTGGATGCGCGTGGCCCCCGACTCCGCTGGACCTCCCAGGAGCCCATGAAAGTGGCGACAGCTGCGCAGTTCACAGCCACTCACGGGGCAGCGCAGGAGGAGGCAGACGACAGGAGGGAAGCACGGAGGATAAAGGAGGCGGGATACGTGGAGACCACAGCGCTCTAATCAAAGCAGGAGCCCAATACATGAGGGTTGGGAAAAAGGCTTCTGGCATGTCCCCGATGGGGGACCCATGATGGTCAAAACAAGCGTCCAAGAAGCTCACAGATCGAAAGTTCCGCGGGGGGCATTTGTGGTTGACTCATGGGTCTGGTCAGGCTGATCCCGCGTTTCGGTTTGACGACAGCCCCCCCTCTCTGCTCCACTGCTTAATCCTACACGTCCCTTGTCAAGGCAACTCGCCTGGGCATCGTTTCTGGATGGTTACCCGAAGCGTCAAGAATTCGAAACGATGTGGGCGACTTGATCGAAGAGCCGAGAGAAGCTGCAAGTCAATCGAGGTATTCACGAGGGAACTTCACCTCGGCCTCCCACTGCTTGAGGCGAAGATAGTCGCACACACAAAAAAGGATCGAAAACAGTAAATCCTACACCTTGCGAGGCTCTGAAGCACACGAGGCGTTTGGTACATGTTCCTGTGGCACTTGCAGCGGTGAAACAACGCGCTAGCGAGTGAGACAACGAGAGGGCTTGTTTTGCAAGGATTAGAGATCGGGTCGAAGACCTTCCGAATCAAGAAATAACTTGCTTCTGACCTGCTGAAAGATGTTGGCACGGCACCCTTACAGCGATCTTGCACGGTGGAGGCAACACTCTCACAGTAGCTCGAGGATGTGGGCACGCACTCACGAAAGAATGAGCGCGCGTATAACGGCCTCGCGCGGGGGGTGAGGTCGGAAAGCAGGCATCAGAGACGGGAGGACGAGGACAGGAATAGAGCGGCAGACAGAGCGAGAACATGTCCTCTCAAACACTCGGCCATGACCATCACGCTGTTAGCGGAGATGCTGCACTGCCGTGCCGAGCTTGCCAGACACAAGCGGCATTAAAGAAAAAAACGATGAAGAAGAAGATGAAGATAAAAAAACGCCATAAGCATTAGACTTTTGGCACTCCGCGCGGATTTCTCGGATCCGCGCTGGACCCCCCTGGCGGCGCCTCCAGCGGCGCCGTGGCGCGCTCCGCGCGCCAGGGAGGGGGGCCCAGCGCCAATCCGAGAAAGCCGCGCGGACCTCCGAGTGGTTATGTTTATGCCATTCTCCGCTCCCCTACATGACCAGCACACCGACGGCGGAGATGCTGCGCTCCCGTGCCGAGCTTGCCAGACGCAAGCGGCACTCCTGGAGCGGCCGCTACACTCTCCGACCCCGGGTCAATCAACAACCTCCCTGCAGAGCGGACAGCCACCGGAGCCGTGGAACGCCAACCACCGCACGATGCACCCGTGGTGGAACCCGTGGCCTGAGCATCGCTCAAGCGATCCATGACCCCACTGGCATGGCCTTGGCCCCGCTGACCGATTTACTGCAGGATCGTGTGGTGTCGACCCCGGCGTTGGTTCTGGACACCGCGGGGAGGGGTCGTTCAGCTTTGAACGATCGGACGTTTCCGAAACGTCCCATCGTTGAACATCGAACGAATCTGGGTCGCCGGCGGCGTTCAACGTTGAACGCCAGCGGCGGGGTCGCCGCTGGTCGACACGACACGAAAATACCGTACCCCTCTGGATGGGCATATAGGCCTTTCCCTTCGGGTTTCGAGGGGTATATCCCCAACCGGGGTGCTGAGATGTCGAGGCTCAGATGCCATGGCCTGGTGGGGATAGGGATAGATTCAACGGTACTGATGGCCGCAGGGCAGGCCCACGACCCGCTCCTCGCTCTCCACGTCCTCCATGCAGATGGCGCAGGAGTCCATCGAGATGTCGCCGGCCCGGACCGTGCGCTTCACGACGAGCGCGGTGGACCTGAGGCTCCGGTCCGTGACGCAGCACTGCGACAGGACAGCCATCGCCCCTGGCGCGGCGCGGCGGACGACCATCTCGACGGCCAGTGACTTGGCCATCTCCTCCAAAATCGCCCACGGCGCCGTGACGCCGTTCACGGAGACGATGCTGTCGCCAGGGGCCACGACCGCCGAGGGGTGCCGCTCGAGCCACTGGCTCATCGCACCTCCCTTGGCGATGAGCATGATCATCAGGCCGGCCTCCCTGCTGTCCTCCGCGTAGACCAGGCGCACGCCGTACGCGCCCGCCCCGTCTTTCTTCTCGAGCTTCAGCGTCGTCAGCTCCGGGTCCTCGCAGCAGCACGGGGTCCTCATCGCGTCGCCGTCCAGATCGCACTTGGCTGCCCCGTCAAGGCCGACAACTCCGACTTCCCCCGAGAGTCTCGGGCTCGTCGCGCTGTGAGCGGCGCCGCCGCGCCGGGAGAGGAGGTAGTCCACGAGCGCATCATCCCTCGGCGCTGGCTTGCGAGAACGGGCCACGACCGCCGTGCTGCTTTCCGCACAGCCCATCGCCCCGAGAGCCCTGACCGACCCCCTGGATCTGCGCAACCGTGCTCGACTACCTACCAGACCACCCCAACCCAACCCGAAGACCCGCATCTCGGGTTGGGGGGGGGGTGCGCGGGCTCCACATGTGTTTTTGCTCCATGTTCCCCGACCCCCCCCCCGTGGAAAGGACGGGCAAATTCGGGCCTCCGGGTTTAGAGGCCTCCTAGATGGGATTGGAGTAGATGGGGTCGGAGGATCGCGCCGCATCGCCGATACAATGGCGATGCATCGGCAATGCGCCAGCGATGCATCGTCGACGTCAGCGGCGCATCGGCGGCGTCGGCGCGAGGCAAATCGGGCCCCGCATCGGCGATGCATCGGCGATGCGGAGCGATCCTTCGACCCCATCTGCTCGGACCCCATCTAGGATCGGGGATGGACAGACCCCCCTTTAGTACAACGTGGTTTAGCGAAAACGCCCTCGGGCCCAAACCTGGCGGGCGCAAGCCTGGAAAATGACGGCCGCGGCGCCCTCTGGAGAACCGAAAACGGACAATTCGCTAATCGACGTGTCAGGGTAGGAGGTCTGTCCACCCCCGATAGGAGGCCTAGAGGGTTGGACCGCGGGGTGGTCCGGTGCGCGGTCCGTGCTGCAGCGCGGCGCTGGAGAAAAAAACGCAGCGCGCCCCTGTGAGCCAAAGTGGCTACACGGCGGCGGCCGCCGCACGCCTGGCGCAGCGCCGGGGGGAGTGAGGGCGGGGCGCCTCCGCGCGCGCCCGACCGTGGGCCCGACCGCCGGGGGGCCACGCGGCGGCGCGGGGGGCAGCGGCGGCAAAGGGCGTATGGCTCGGCAGGGCGAGGGCCCGGCTGTGGTCAGGAGGGAAAAAAACACACACACACACACACACACAGACACAATGAATCGTCGATTCCCCAGAGAATGTGGGAAAATATGGGAAGTGGGGGGGGAAGACACAGACCCCGAAAATAGGGGGAAAATAAGGGAAACCCTGTCATTTGTGTATATTTATTTGTGTGTCCCAGGGCGCCTTCACTTGGGCCCGCGCGTGTCCGCCACTGCGATGGCCCTCTCGAGCGTCGCACGCCAGGGGCGGCCCGCTCGCTCCGGAGCTCACCATCATCAACTCCTCTCATTCCTCCTCCTCCTCCTCCTCCTCCTCCTCCTCCTCCTCCTCCTCCTCCTCCTCCCCTCCTCCTCCTCCTCCTCCTCCTCCTCCTCCTCCTCCTCCTCCTCCTCCTCCTCCTCCTCCTCCTCCTCCTCCTCCTCCTCCTCCCCTGCCCCCCCCCCTCTCCTCCTCCTCCTCCTCCTCCTCCGGCGGCAAGGAGCTGCCCCACCGGGGGGCGCGGGGGCGTGCAGGTCTCGACGCCCCGGCGTCGTCCCGCGCCGGGGGGGGTCCGTCTCGTCCGTCTGGCGGGGGGCGCGGGGGGGGGCCTGTTTTGGTGAGCCGTCGTCTCTTCGCGTGGGGGGGTCCCTGAGAGCCTGGCGACTCCATTTTTGCTCGAGCTGGGCGTTCTCGCAATTTTCGGGCCCTGGGAGCCTCACAGATCGATCCGGCTCGGAGAGTGGCGTAGAAAGAGGGGGGCCTGGGGCTCCGGGCGCGGCTTCCCACGATGCTGCAATAGTTATTTCCGCCACGTCGGATCTCAGGGGTGGGGGAGCGAGTACACCATGCGAAATGCTTAAGAAATCATGGGTTAAGAAATTCATAGTCTCAGAAATTGAATAAAACCCAGAACTTCTGTCAAAATCTTGGGATTTACATTGAAAAAGTTAAGAATAATCGAGACTCTGGACGAAAACTTAGGTTTTCTTAAGCATCGCCTAAGGTGTACGCTCTTGATCGGCGGCGGCGGAGCGAACGTTGCCCTTCGGGGGCGAGCGCGGGAGCACACCGCGGCGAGCGAGTGGTGCGCAGCAGGCGGGCAGCACACGCTCGGCGGGCCCCCCCCGGGAGTGCGGGGCCCCGCCGGTGGCAGCTCTCCCGCCCTCGACCCGCGGAGGCGGCGGCGGCGCGGCGGCGCACGCGCGCGGCTGGAGGAGGAGGGCCTGCGGTGCCGCGCAGGGGCACGAGCTCGGCAGCCGCCCGGGAGGCAGGCGTCCCCGAGGGCGAGGAGGAGGAGGCGGAGGAGGAGGAGGAGGAGGAGGAGGAGGAGGAGGAGGAGGAGGAGGAGGGGGGGGGGAGCAGCAAGTCGAGCCAGGAGAGGCAGCAGCGGCAGAAGCACAGGCGTCTGGCGCTCCGCGCGGGCTTCTCGGGTCTGCGCGGGGCCCGCCCCCCTCCCTGGCGCGCGGGGCGCGCCGGGAGCGGCGCCGGGAGCGGCGCCGAAGGCGGGGCCTGGCACGGATGCAGGAAATCAACGCGGAGCGCCGAAAGTTTATGTTTATGACTTTCTTTCTTCGAGGGGCACCATACACTAGGGGCCCGACCAGAAGACACCCTCCACAAGAAACCCAACCCTGAGGCCCCAGGCCGTCCATCGATGCTTGGTGTGGGAACGCCACGCTTTCCGCTGCAAGACCTCCGAAAGTCTATGTTTATTGAGCATCGTTCAACCGATCCCCCTCCCAAGCGGCGTGGCCTGGGACCCACTGGCCGATTTACTCCCCTAGATGGGGACATAGGCCGTATCCTTCGGGCTTCGAGGGGTGCATCTCCAGCTGGGGGGGGTAATTTGGTGGGGGTCTAGCAGAGGATGCACATGGGGATGGGGATCGGTGAAACGATACCGACTTTATGTTGGCATGTCTCCCTAGAGGGGGATTTTGGACGAAAAATCAAAAATACCCCCAAAAATATTGCAAAATAGCGAAAATTGGTCCAAAAATAGTCCCCTGACTATTTTTGACTGTTTTTGAATATTCCCCCTGTAAAGGGACAGGCCCGACTGATGTAGGTTGTTGTCCCTCGTCGAGCTCGGTTTCACCCTTGCGAGCCGGAGTTTCTCGGGGGCGGCGCCGCGGGCGAGCAGCCCAGGCGCGGGCATGGTACGCACCTCCGCCGGGGGGGCCTCGCCGAAGGCACCGCGCCCTCCCTCGGCGCCCCCCCGGTGCATGCGCTGCTCCCCCCTTGGGCGGTTCGCCCCTGTCGCTGGGGGGCCGAAAAACGGTACAGGATGAACCGTTCCTTTTCCTCCTCCTCCTCCTCCTCCTCCTCCTCCTCCTCCTCCTCCTCCTCCTCCTCCTCCTCCTCCTCCTCCTCCTCCTCCTGCTCCTCCTCCTGCTCCTGCTCCTCTGCCTCCTCCTTTTCCTCCTCCTCCTCCTCCTCCTCCTCCTCCTCCTCCTCCTCCTCCTCCTCCTCCTCCTCCTCCTCCTCCTCCTCCTCCTCCTCCTCCTCCTCCTCCTCCTCCTCGCCCTCGGGGACGCCTGCCTCCCGGGCGGCTGCCAAGCTCGTGCCCCTGCGCGGCACCGCAGGGGCACAAACTCTGCGGCCGCCTGGAGGGCAGGCGCCCCCGGGGGCGGAGAAGTTCAATCATCCTACACCGCTCTTCGGCGCCCTGGCAGTCGATCATCGTCGCCTCCGGGTTTGCGTGTCCGCCCTCCGCTAAATCGTCCGGCGGCACGGGAGGCGGGCGCCCGCGGCACGTCGGGGGGGGGCCGCGGAGCAGAAGCGAGAGGCGAGGCGCGCGGCGCGCGGCTGCTGGGGGAGGGGCGCTCGGGAGCGGCAGGGAGGAGAGCGGCAGGAGGTGGCAGGAAGCGGGGGGCACGAACGAGGAGGCCGCGGGAGGATGAGTTCCAAACTGGATGGGTATGGCGGCCTTCCGACCCCCAAGGGTGAGGAGGAGGAGGAGGAGGAAGAGGAGGAGGGCGAGGAGGAGGAGGAGGAGGAAAAAGAGGAGGACAAGGAGGAGGAGGAGGAGGAGGAGGAGGAGGAGGAGGAGGAGGAGGAGGAGGAGTCACACTGCATCAGGACGGGGGGGGGCGGAGGCTAGTCCTGTCCCCGCAGCAGCAACGCGGCCAACACCGATTGGCGGGCGATTGCCCGCGCTCTGGCCTGCACAATCTGCCTGATCGTAAGAGTGCGACCTTTCCCGACTCTTAGTGTGTTACATACAGTATACATGATTTCTAAGGCTAAAGCTACACTACCCAGCTGGGACGTAGAATTCTGATCTAGAAAGGAAAAAAGATAAACCGGTGCTGACAATCGCCCTCACCCCAGGACCCAGGAAGAAGAGGAAGAGAAGCCCTCACTGCTTCCAACAGAGCTGGACATTGAAGATAGTGCCCCAAAGAGTCTCCTCCCATGGCCATACATCTGCAGACACAAGCCATAGTGCCAATTCTATACCTCTTAGTAGTGTTCCACGCATTACACCATGTTTTAAATATTGCTGCAAGCAAGAAGGGCGGCAACTTCTGGCTGATGATGCGCATCCGCATCACCGTCAAGCTCACCTGCGACACAAAGGAAAGCACAGGGAAGCAGAAAGTGTTGTAGGCGAGGATATCCATTGAGAAGGGGAGCCACATGCTCCTGACCTGACGTGCACGCTGGCGCAGAGCAGCATTGGGGCCTTGCCAGCAACCTTCGCAGGCATCTAGTCCCAAGATAATTCCCAGGTACCGCGTCTTCCTAGTGATACGAAACCCGCGAACCCTTAGCCCATGTTGCGTAAACTCATTGATTATGAAGTCCTTCGGGAGGCCCGAGGGGGGTACCAGGAAGGTTTTGCCAGGACGGATTAGCACCAGTCATCCGAGCCAAAAACAGCATATCCACGATCAGCCCAGGAAGGGTTCGGAACAGATTATGCGACACGTGGGCAAGGTCGCCCGCGAAACCATAGAGCGAGCTAGCAGGGCCTTGCTTAGCAATCAACTGGTGAGCCATATATCGTAGAGCGGGGTCCACCACAAATACATACAACACTCCACTTAGGGGGCACCCTTGTTCTATCCCTCTGAAGATCTCGAAGTAGTTGCGCGGGCTATACCTTACCCGCTTACCCGCTTACACAACTGCTGGATCGCTTGCAAGATGCCTGCTGGCATTCTCATCTTCCCCATGCAGTGAAACATAAAAGCGCGCGCCAACGATGGGCATGCCGCCTCGATGTCAAAGAAGGCTGCTCCTGCATGCGCATGCCCTTGGACGCTCGCCCACAGCATCATCTGCAAGTCGAGCGAGATCCGGTGATCCATCTCATTCCTGCCTGCGAGAAAAACCGTCTGGATCCGATCCACCGCGACGCTAGCAGAGTGTGGCACTGGACTCGCTAAAGCACTAGATATCAGCTTATTGCCCGCGTTGGATAGCGCGAGTGGCTTAGTTTTTGCCGCCCCCCGATCCCCCCCACATTTGCTCTCGCTTTCGTCATGCTGCTAAGGCCTCGTTAAGGTCCTCGTCCACCTCCCCGCCACCGATGATATATAGATAGAGTTGGTACAAATGCTCTAGAACGTGCTCAGGCACTGCACGGAATACCGCCCTTCCCAGGAGCTGAGTCCTTCTCACGACGGGCCAGCTCGAAAAACTGGCCCCAGCTCAGCGCCCAAATCGTGGACTCGGCAACAGGCTTGATGAATGGCACAATAGCAGGATACAACGCAGTTTCCGCGTTCCACACCCTGCCTACCCCCCCCCCCCCCCAGTAACGAGCAAATTCACGGTCACATTCATCAGGGCACTGCAAACTCTCACCATCAGTCGCGATGATGTTGCGCAGAAAAACACGGCGATGCGCAGGGGCCCACGCCGCCGCCAGACGTCGAATTCGTTCGATGTGCGTACGTTAGGTTCGTGTCGCGTCGACCCTGGCGTTAGTTTCTGACACCGCGCTGGATCGTTCAACCTTGAACGATCGGCCGTCTCCGCAACGTCCAATCGTTCAACATCGACCGATTCTGGGCCGCCGTCGGCGTTCAACGTTGAACGTCGGCGGCGGGGTCGCCGCCGGTCGACGCGACGCGAACCTACCGTACTCTTTCTCGTTTGTGACATACTTTCATCCCTCCTGACCTCCCTTTCTTCAGCAGCAAACTGTTCACGCACGAGCTTGCTCAAAAATTCGTGGAAGCCAGCGAAGTCGATCCAGCATCCTAACTGGCAACCGTAAAAATCCTGCAGCCGATCAACAGCCCTGCACGCTCTCCTCGCCGCGCCTCCGCGCCCATGACGGTGCGATCTGACCAACGCAAGACGCCATGCAATCTGTTCTGCTGGGCCCCTGGGCCCTCGTTTTTCCAAAGTGATGTTAGTCCGGCTCGTAGCTTCATACATAAGTTGCTTACAAGTCTTCACGGCCTCTGGAATGCGTCTAGGTATATCGTGCTCTTCCACGGGGGCCTTCAGGATCTCACCGAACTCTGGAGAACTCGAAACCCATCTCGGGATGGCTATCCTGGCAGGCGGAGGCGTCGGGGACAGGACAACAAACACCGGCACGTGGTCGCTGATACTTCCTGGCTTCATGATATCCCACACGGCGCCAGAGACAGGGCTCAGGTCCAAGACATCGCGCGAAGGGATGGAGAGATAGATCCAATCGTCTCGTCCCAAGGAACACGGAACTCCACGATCATCTGCCTGATATGATTGCTGGGTGTATCGATTCTGCTCGATCTCAAGAAGGTTAGGGAAGAGGGCGTCGAAGTGCTCACCGATGATGTCTGAACCCATTTCCTGCAGAGAATCATTCAGCCGCAGCCTGCCTTCTCCGACCACCTGGAAATTGAAATCTCCTGCCAAGATGCTGGTGACAGCGTGCTGAGGGTACATAGAGAGTAGGAAATGCGATGGAGGATGGTCTTGGACTGGGCGTAAGAATAGGAGGGGTCAAGGTGGAAGTTGTAGAGGTGTAGGGCCCCAGCTGGCCCTGACATCTGAAGTCTCGAAAGACGGCCTGGATCAGCAGGCTGACCTTCCTCGTCCTCGAGATCCGAAAAAAATACTTCGGTGAAGTGGCGGGAGAGGCGCTCGTGCACCATCGTTACCACTCCGCCCGCAGCAGTCCTATATGTAAAGGAGCCGAACATCACCCATTCTGGATACAATTTCTGAAATTGGTCCAGGTCCCCAAGGTGCCCGTGAGTCTCCTGAAGCATAATGACATCGTACGTTTGCGACAGTCTTCGGACCGCACCGAACGCGCCCTGGATGATTTCCCGAGACGTCAAAATAGATCCGAACAGAGTGTGAGCGCTCCACGACACAATCCTCATAGGTCCCGAGAGAGGCATACAGAAGGCTGCAGACCTTCGAGTGGTGAAACGAGCGGGGCAGGGTCAGTCAGAGTCTCGTCGCCCCTCACGTCAACTCTCCCGTTCGCAGGCCTGGGGCCACCAGGTGTTCCTTGATCTGGTACCTCAGCCACATCTAGTCACAGGGTGGCTGCTTCAATCATCTCTTGCACCGAGTCCTCCTTCACATTGAACGCCGCGAAGCTGCTCATGACAGGGGTGAACACATAGCCCGAGAGCTCATCACCCGTGATGTGCACCATCTCGCAGACCTCCATGGCTGACGTGAAATGCATGAGGCCCTGGTAGCCGTTGACCCCGAGTTTGTAGCCACTCAAGTCCTTGCCGCCATTGCGCAGCAACGTGAGAATGCCCTCGTCGATCTTGCTGGCCGCTCGCTGGCAGGCTCGCACATCCACTGGGATGTCACCCCGGGGGGAGATTTCGTACTTGACGCCATCGCGTGGATCCTTCCATGACAGATCGTGGTCCTTCAAGAGGTTGCTGAACTCCCGCGCCTGCAACCCACTCGTGAAGGTGAGGCTGTAGCTCTTCCCCACCCTGGAGATCTGCACTGTCATGGCATCCTTGATGTGTTGAAGAAGCAATGGTGAAACCTGTTCGTCAAAATGTTGGCGCCTTTGCGCCTCTGTCAAGCTCCGCGGGAAGGTCCCCATCCAGCGTCGCAATCGATTCTGCGCACTGTCTTCTGGGCCCCCATCAGTACGGCGAAGTTTGGTCGCTGGCCCACCAGTCGCAGCTTTCGCCCCTGAAGAAGATGCAGAGCGTAACGTTTTGATGTCGTTCTCGAGATTGCGGAGCTTGGCGTTGGCCAACTTCAGGTTGTGAATCTCCGACGCTTGCGTAGTCACAACTTCTGATAGGGAGGATACGTTTGCAGCAAACCCTGCAATCTGCACCTGCTGATCTGCCAGCCCTCTCTTCACCGTACTAGCCATGTCCGCCATCTGTTTCGTGATGTTCTTCTGGAACGCAGTGAACGCGTCCAAAATGGATTCCCCCATTGCACGGCCTCTGGCTCGCTGGACCCCCTGACAGGAAAGCCGTGGGCTGCGCGCGCCCCAGGTGGGCCCTGTGCCCGCTCGAACCGAGGTTGGAAGTTCAGGAGAAGGCCCCTTGAGCCAAAATGGCTACGGAAGAAGGAGGAGGAGGAGGAGGAGGGCAAGGAGGACCGAGCAAGCAGGAGGGCCGAAACTCCTGCCATCCGGTCTGGCGCCGGACGATGAGGGAAGGAGCGGGATAGGGGAAAGGGTCGCCCAATAATTGCCCTGCTTAGACGAGCACCCGACCACAGGGCGAGGTAGAAAACAGGATTGGGGGAAGAGGGCGGAACAGTAAAGACAGCAATCACCGCATTCAAAACGAAGGTCGGCCGAATGGAGGGCGCGGGGGGGGAACCACGAAAACGAAACAGCTCAACACTTCACACGAGTGTCCTGACGTGGTGGCGGAAGCCCAATTGAATCATGCTCCCCACCTCTTCTATACCAAAGGAAATGGGACCCTCTTCAGGGCTGACCCCGTTAACCCTGCCCAGGTTGCTCTCTGGTAAGGTCCGCGAACTTCAGGCCCGCGGACGGCGACAGGTAGCCTGGCAGCTTGCCGGTGATCTCCGGGGTGATGTAGCCCATGGTCGCCAGCATCGACACCCGCCCGTGCTTCAACTCAGTCTGGCGGCGGCGCGCGAAATTCGCCGTGCTTCCGTCCGCGGTGAACCCGGCCGGGTCCCAGAAGCCGACGGGGTCCTGCACGCCCAGCTCGCTCTCGAAGGCGCGCAGCGGAGAGCCCGTGTAGAGAGCCCAGTCGCCCCATGCCGAGCCAGTGAGGCCGTCCTGGAAGAACATGCCGATGATAGCCATCATCGCCAAGCGGCCTCCCGCGATACTCTTCTCTCGTGCTCGCTCCCTATTGCCCCATCCTGCCCCACCGTGGCAGTCGAACAAAACTGTTTGAAGGGGCCATGGGACACACAAATAAATACACACAAATAAAAGGATCCCCCATATTTTCCCATATTTTCTGGGTTTCTGTCTTCCCCCCCACTTCCCATATTTTCCCATATTTTCTGGGGAATCGACGAATAATTGTGTCTGTGTGTTTTTTGCCCTCCTGACTGTTGCTGAAAAGTTCATCACCAGGCAAGCCGATACGCCAACGACCCAAGTTCAGTCTTAGCGACCCCCCTTGCAACGCAAGCATCCGAAGCAAAGTACATCGGTCCCAAATTCCAAGGCCACGGTCCCTCTGGACGAAGTCCGCTCTGCGATGTTGGCGCCATGACAGTTCGTGGCTTAGCGGCTCAGCCACGCCATTTCTTCTCCGCGCATCCCACAGAACCTGGACCTGGCACGCCGCGAGTCACCGCGGGGTCCTACACGACCCTCGAGCCGATCGACCGAACGACTGGCCCGTCGACCGACCAACCGCCTCTGGAGGGGCGGGAGGAGTCCTCTCCGGAGGCCGGGGGAGCCTCTCAGGAGCACTGCGAAGCCCCTCAGGAGGAGCCACACACTCTGAGAAAAACCAAGGCCTCTCAGGAGACCCATAAGGTATTTCGGAACGCTAGTTTCGGAAGGCGGGCGAAACTCGTCAAGACGCCCAAAAGGGCCGTCGGAAAGCCCACGAGGCCTGCCAGGAGGCCTGGGACGCCTTCGAAGGAAACCCACGTGGGTCCTCAGTAGGCACCGGAGGCCCACCTAGAAACCCACGAGGACCCTCGGGAAGCCCAGGCGCCTCCCGGAAAGCTTGCAGAAGCCTCGCGGCAAGCCCGCGCGGGGTTCTTCAAGAACCCGAGGCCTCTGAGAAGGCCCTGCGAGCTTCTCAGGGGGGGGGGGGGGAGGGTGCCCTCGGGAGACCCGCGGGGCCCTCGTGACACGATCTTCAGGTCGGGCATGTCCTCCTCTGGGCGGGATTTGGGCGAAAAATAAAAAACTCATAGGGGGGTAAATGGGGGGGCGAAGGCTCCTTAGGAGGCTGCTTCTCGGAAGGTTTCTTCCTAGGGGGTCTCTTCCTAGAGGCCTCCCAAAAGGCCAAGAGGCCCCAAGAGGTCCCCAAGGGGCCCCCAAAACGCTCCCAGGAGTCCCCACAACGACTGGACTGTACATGGTCTGGACGTCTGACCCGCGAGGAGAATCACAATCATTCGCCCTCTAGTTCTCTCCTTCCCCATGCATCCTCCCTCCCACGCCCCCCCCCATCCCGCATCAGCCCGCTTGGCCCAAACCCCCCTGCCGTTGGCAATCTCCGCCGCCAGCTTTTTCTGCTTCTCCCCAGCGTCGCTGGACGTCAGCACCTTGAAGCCGAAGTCACCCGCCGCGGCAGCGGTGCCCGCGGACTGGTCCTGTGACAGCTCGCAGAACGCACCGTATGCGACGATCTGAGCCCAACCCGCGGCGGGAACCTTGGAGATTGCACCGAGGCCGTTCGGGATGTCCGCGAACTTCAGGCCCGCAGACGGAGACAAATATCCTGGCAGCTTGCCGGTGATCTCTGGGGTGATGTATCCCATGGTCGCCAGCATCGACACGCGGCCGTGCTTCAACTCAGTCTGGCGGCGGCGCGCGAAATTCGCCGTGCTTCCGTCCGCGGTGAACCCGGCCGGGTCCCAGAAGCCGACGGGGTCCTGCCGCGCGCCGCTCCGCGCGGAGGATCACAGACCGCTGTTGAGGAGAAAAACACGGGGACCATGACCAAGACTGAACGCGGAAACGCCGTGTCGATCTTGGCCACCGTCGATTAATGCGTGGGTCACTCTCGCGAATCAGCGACGGCCCACATGGGCCATCACCAAGACCGACATCGACACGATCCCGCGGCATCTTGGTCATGTCCCCGTGTTTCTTCCCTCGACACTGGTTGAGCAGGGACCGACCGCTCTGGCATTCGATTCGGCCAAACACAACAGAACGCACGAAGAACAAAGCAACGAATGCTCTCAGAGCAGAAAGAGAAGGTATTAAAACCATACGATATCAGCCAGAAATTGTATCAAAACATTTCGTGCAGACCACAAACAAAGTTATCGACATATTCGTCGGCTGGCCTAACTCGACGAGCCAGGACGCCTCGCCACTGCTGGAACCGGCTGGAGGACCCAGGATCCGCCACGCGGGGCCTGTCTGTGGCGACATCGACGGAGTCGCAGTGGAAGTCCCGCGCCGCCCTCGGCGTCCAGGGGCCATCTCTGGGCCCCAGGCCCGTCAAGAGTCGGGAGGAGGAGGAGGAGGAGGAGGAGGAGGAGGAGGAGGCGGAGGAGGAGGATTGTGCTCACGCCACCAAACCTGCCGCCACTGGGCGGGCATGGGTGCGGCAGCCGTCCCCACGTCTTGGGAGGTGGGTCCGATGGCGGGGAAAGCGTTTCTCCGATGGGCTGGATGGATGGCCTCCCCCTCGCAAGGCGGCATGCGAAACCCTCGGGCATGGGGAGTTCTCGGTCGCAGCTGAAGAAAAAAGTACTCAGCCGGCCCAGTGGAGGGGGTCGGGAGCTCCAGGGGGCTGGCGATTCGAGCAGGGCGCGCGACGCCAGTCGGAAGCGTGGGGCAAACCGACCAACCCTGGGACACGCACGGAATCGAGGGCTGGTGTTCCTCCTCCCCCTCTGCCTCCTCCACCTCCTGCTTCTGCTCCTCCTCCTCCTCCACCTCCTCCACCTCCTCTTGGCCACCTGGGCCAGTTTTCGGACTTCCACGAGGGTCGCCCTGAAAAGGGGCTGTCTCCCGAAGGACTTCCACGGCCCCCAGAAGAGCGAGTGGCTCTTACCGTGTGTGTGTGTGTTGTGTGTTGTGTGTGTGATGTGTGTGTGTGTTGTGTGTTGTGTTGCGTGTGTTGTGTGTTGTGCGTT
The DNA here is from genome assembly GCA_963575745.1 of Prorocentrum cordatum. Taxonomy (NCBI): domain Eukaryota; class Dinophyceae; order Prorocentrales; family Prorocentraceae; genus Prorocentrum; species Prorocentrum cordatum. Next base: position 52,538 of record CAUYUJ010021690.1, on the reverse strand, counting down.
GTGTGTTGTGTTTTGTGTGTTGTCTGTTGTGTGTTGTGTGTTGTGCGTTGTGTGTTGTGTGTGTTGTGTGTTGTGTGTTGTGTGTTGTGTGTTGTGTGTTGTGTGCTGTATGATGTGAGTTGTGTGCTGTGTGTGTTGTGTGTTGTGTGTGCTGTGTGTGTTGTGTGTTGTGTGTTGTGTGTGTTGTGTGTTGTGTGTTGTGTGGTGTGTCGTGTGGTGTGTTTTGTGTGTGAAGCGTGTATTGTGTGTTGTGTGTTGTGTGTTGTGAGTGCTGTGTGTTGTGTGTTGCGTGTTTTGTGTTGTGTGTGATGTGTGCGTTGTGTGTTGTGTATTGTGTGTTGTTTGTGGTGTGTGGTGTGTGTTGTGCGTTGTGTGTGTTGTGTTGTGGTGTGTGTTGTGTGTTGCGTGTGCTGTGCGTTGTGTGTGTTGTGTGTTGCGTGTTGTGTCTTGTGTCTGTTGTGTGTTGTGTGTGTTGTGTGTGATGTGTGTGATGTGTAGTGTGCTTGTTGTGTGTTATGTGTGTTGTGTGTGTTGTGTGTTGACTGCGTTGTGTGTGTTGTGTGTTGTGTGTCTTGTGTGGTGTGTTGTGTGGTGTGTGTTGTGTGGTGTTTGTTGTGTGTTGTGAGTTGCGTGTGTTGTGTGTTGTGTGAGTTGTGTGTTGTGAGTGCTGTGTGCTGTGTGTTGTGTGTGTGTTGTGTGTAGTGTCTGCTGTGTGCGTTGTGTGTTGTGTGTTGTATGTGTTGTGTGTTGTGTGTGTTGTGTGTTGTGTGTGCTGTGTAATGTGTGTTGTGTGTTGCGTGTGCTGTGTGTTGTGTGTGGTGTGTGTTGTGTGGTGTGTGTTGTGTGGTGTGTGTTGTGTGTATTATGTGTTGTGTGTTGTGTGTTGTGTGTTGTGTGTGTTGTGTGTTGGTTGCGTTGTGTGGTATGTGTGTTGTGTGTTGTGTTTTGTGTGTTGTGTTGTGTGTTTTGTGTGGTGTGGGTTGTGTGTTGTGTGTTGTGTCTTGCGTATATGGCGTGTGTTGTGTGTTGTCTGCTGCGTGTTGTGTGTTGTGTGTCGTGTGTGTTGTGTGTGCTGTATGTGTTGTGTGTTGTGTGTTGCGCGTGTTGTATGTGATGTGCGTTGTGTGTCCTGTGTGTTGTGCTGTGCGTGGTGTGTATTGTGTTGTGTGTTGTGTGTTGTGTATTGTGTGTCGTGTGCTTGTGTGTTGTGTGTTGTATGTGTTGTGTGTAGTGTGTGTTGTGTAATGTGTGTTGCGTGTGTGTTGTGTGTTGTGTGTTGTGTGTTGTCTATGCCGTGTGTTACGTATATTGTGTATGTGTTGTGTGTTGTGTGTTGTGTGCTGTGAATGTTGTGTGTGTTTTGTGTTGTGTGTGTGTTGTATGTTGTGTGTTGTGTTTGATGTGTGTGTGGTGTGTGGTGTGTGTGCTGTGTGCTGTGTGTTGTGTATTGTGTGTATTGTGTGTTGTGTGTTGTGCGTTATGCGTGTTGTGTGTGAGCGTGTGTGCGTGTGCGTGTGCGTGAGTGTGTGTGTGCGTGTGTGTGCGTGTGTGCGTGTGCGTGTGCGTGTGTGTTGTGCGTGTGCGTGTGCGTGTGCGTGTGCGTGTGCGTGTGCGTGTGCATATGCGTGTGCGTGCGCGTGTGCGTGTGTGCGTGTGCGTGTGTGTGTCCGTGTGCGTGTGCGTGTGCGTGTGTGCGTATGGGTGTGTGTGCGGGTGTGCGTGTGTGTGTGTGTGAGTGCGTGTGGGTGTGTGGGTGTGTGGGTGTGTGGGTGCGTGGGTGCGTGGGTGCGTGGGTTGGGTGTGTGGGTGTGTGGGTGTGTGGGTGTGTGGGTGTGTGGGTGTGTGGGCGTGTGGGTGTGTGGGTGTGTGGGTGTGTGGGTGTGTGGGTGTGTGTGTTGTGTGTGTGCGTGTGCGTGCGTGTGCGTGCGTGTGCGTGCGTGGGTGTGTGTGGGTGTGTGTGGGTGCGTGTGGGTGTGTGGGTGTGTGGGTGTGTGGGAATGTGTGTGTTGTGTGTGTTCTGTGTGTGACGTGTGCGTGGTTGCGCGCGCGCGTGCGCGGGTGCGTGCGCGTGCGCGTGCGCGTGCGCGTGCGCGTGCGTTCGCGCGTGCACGCGTGCGCGCGCCTGCGCGCGCCGGTGCGCGCGTGTGCGCGTGTGCGTGTGTGCGCGTGTGCGCGTGTGCGTGTGTGCGTGTGTGCGTGCGTGCGTGCCTGTGTGCGCGTGCGCGCTTGCGCGCGTGCGCGCGTGCGCGCGTGCGCGCGTGCGCGCGTGCGCGCGTGCGCACGGTGCGCGCTTGTGCGCGTGAGCGATTGTGTACGTGTGTACGTGTGTGCGTGTAAGCGCCTGCGCGTGTGCGCGTGTCCGCGTGTGCCTGGGTTTGCCTGTGCGCGTGTGCGTGTGTGCGTGTGCGTGTGCGCGTGCGTGCGTGTGCGTGTGTGCGTGTGCGTGTGTGCGTGTGTGCGTGTGTGCGTGCGCGCGTGTGGGTGTGTGCGTGTGTGCGTGAGTGCGTGTGTGTGCGTGTGCGTGTGTGTGTGCGTGTGTACGTGTGTACGTGGGTGCGTGTGTGCGTGTGTGCGTGCGTGCGTGTGTGCGTGTGTGCGTGTTGCGAGTGTGCGTGTGCGTCTGTGTGTGTGTGATCGTGCGTGCGTGTGCTTGTGCGTGTGTGCATGTGTGCGGGTGCGTGTGTGCGTGTGCGCGTATGTGCGTGCGTGCGTGTGCGCGTGTGTGCGCGTGTGCGTGTGCGCGTGTGCGCGTGTGTGCGTGTGCGCGTGTGCGTGCGTGTGTGTTTGTGTGCGCGTGTACGTGTGTGTGTCGGTGTGTGCATGTGTGCGTGTGTGCATGTGTGCGTGTGTGCGTGTATGCGTGTGTGCGTGTGCGCGTGTGTGTGAGTGCGTGTGTGCGTGTGTGCGTGTGTGCATGTGCGTGTGTGTGTGTGAGTGCGTGTGCGCGTCTGTGCGTGTGTGCGTGTGCGCGTGTGTGCGTGTGTGCGTGCGCGCGCGTGTGCGTGTGTGCGTGTGTGCGCGTGTGCGCATGTGCGCGTGTGTGCGTGTGCGCATATGTGCGTGTATGCGTGTGTGTGTATGTGCGCGTATGTGTGCGCGTATGTGTGGGCGCGTGTGCGTGTGCGCGTGCGTTTGTGTGTATGTGAGCGTGTGCGTGTGCGCTTGCGTGTGCGTGTGCGTGTGTGCGTGTGCGTGCGCGTGTGTGCGTGTGCGTGCGCGTGTGGGTGTGGGTGTGCGTGTGTAGTTGTGTGCGTGTGTGCTTGTGCATTCGCGTGTGTGTACGCGTGTGAGTGTGTGTGCGCGTGTGTGTGTGAATGTGCGTGTGCGTGTGCGTGTGCGTGTGCGTGTGTGCGTGTGCGTGTGTGCGTGTGCGTGTGTGTAATTGTGTGTGAGTGTGTGGTTGTGTGTGTTTGTGTGCGGTTATGTGCGGTCGTGTGTGATTGTGTGTGTGTGTCCAGACGGACCGTCCCTGGGGCAAGATCGGAATCAAGACCTGGCTGCTCCTGGGCCCCCATGGCCCCCAGGGTGGCCGACCAACCACACGGGCCAAGGGGTCGCTCTCCAAGCTCTCAGCGTCGCCCTCCCCCTCGCCCTCCCCTCGCCCCCTCTCCTGCCCTTCCCCCCGCCGTCTTCCTCATCACGGCTCCCTGCGTGGCGCACTTCGCGGGCGTGGCGCACCCGGTGTCTGCTCTGGCCCACAGTTGGCCGTCCGCCGGGTGGCAGCCGGCGCCTACGCTGAGCCTCGGGTCTGTTGGGAACTTCTCCCGCCCCTGACACCCCTCTCTCCCTCCCTGCAGAAAGGGGGAAGGGGGCAGGAAGCTCCGCCCGCACTAGGGGCCCAACGAGGCCCGGGCAGGGGCAGCTCGCGGCGGGGCCCCTGTGCGAAACCACAGTCAGGCGTGACGGGAGCCTTCCCTCCCTCCCTCCCTCGTCCGCAGGTCCTGCACGCCGAGCTCGCTCTCGAAGGCCGCCAGAGCCACCTTCTGGGTGGCCGTCTGCGCGGCCGGCTTCCTGGCGACAGGAGGAGGAGGAGGAGGTGGAGGAGCAGAACGAGGAGGAGGTGGAGGAGTAGGAGGAGGCACACAAGGAGGCGTTCTTTGGGAAGCACGGGCCGGTCCCTGGCGAGACACGCGGGAGCCCAGACTTCTGGGCGTCGCGGAGAAAAACTCGACTGGCGTCACTCCTCGACTTCGTCCTCCCGAGGCGCCACCTCCTCCTCCTCCTCCTCCTCCTCCTCCTCCTCTTCCTCCTCCTCCTCCTCCCTCCCTCCCTCCCTCCCTCCCTCCCTCCATCCCTCCCTCCCTGCCCTCCCTCCTCCTCCTCCTCCTCCTCCTCCTCCTTCTCCTCGTACCCTCTCCGCTTGATGTGCGGCGCGTGGGTCCGTACGGTTTGTCGTTTCAACCATGTTTTTGGGCCTACACTCGGGCCCCAGGACCATCATGTCTCGTGAGCCCGCGCCGTGAAAAGAATAGACGTCGGCGGTACGGACTCCGTCAGGCCTGGCCACCCGTCAGAGAGCCTTCCAGGGGCATTCGTCCTCCTTCCTCTTCCCAACTCACCCGTGCTTTCCTCATTCCCTGGCTGTTCCTCCTCCTCCTCCTCCTGCTCCTCTTCCTCTTCTTCCTCCTCCTCTTCCTCCTCCTCCCTTTCCTCGTCATGCTCCTCCTGCTCCTCCTCCTCCTCCTCCTCCTCATCCTCTTCTTCTTAGTGCTATTAATATTAGTCGTATAAAATCGTCTGATTGATAATATTATCATTCGTATGATTAGCGTATATTATCATTAATATAACTGTTGTTATGATGATTAGCATTATGATGGTTAGTACTCTTATTATGGTTTGCCTTATGTTATTATGGATGGAATTATTCTGATTCGTCTTATTAATATAAGTCTGATTAATATGATTCGTCGTATTACTATTAGTCTTATTTTCTTATGCTTCTTCCACCTCCTCCTCCTGCACCTCCTCATCATCCATCTCCTCCTCCTCTTCCTCTTCCTCCTCCTCCTCATCCTCCTCCTCATCATCATCACCA